>OV839567.1:25823927-26327736 GCA_929447395.1 Epistrophe grossulariae
GTTCCTACTTTGTCTGAGCAAGCTTTTTTTGCCATAGAAACTACGGACATCTATTGTTATTTCTTATAAAAAAAAGAGCAATCTGTTTTTGCTAAAATTTATATTTTGACGTTTGTGTATAATTTTAATTTTCATTTCACATTTTGCGTCGTGCGACCTGCGTGGTAAATTTGATTTTTATAAATATATTTTTTGTTAAAATTTGGATAAAAAATGGTGATTCAACAGCATTTGGAGATAATTTTTTCAATTACATAAATATTATATTGATTTTAATTGATGTTGTTTTTTGTAGCAAATAATTCCGCCAAAAGTTTTCCAATTCAATCCGAAACTCGATCCTGTAACATCGCTCAAATGAGAATTTGGTCAGGCTACAAGAAAGTCGTCGTCATTTGTGTGTCCTAATACCGATTAAGATTTGACGGAAAAAATCTTCCAGGAACATAAATCTTATCCACATCATCTTTAATAAAAACTTACCAGAATGGTTCGAGATCACATTGAAACAACTTCTGACGGATCACTGGTGGTCATTGATTGAGGGTTCGAAGCAGTTCCTCGCTGAAACATCAACTAGTGACAGTCTGATTACATTTTCGAATAATCTGAGGTTGGAAACAACGGTGAGCCACAAATGGAATCTTGATTGGAATCTCTACATATTATCTCTACATCTACCATTGTGTGTTGACTACTGAGATTTGGGCTCACGTCTTTGGCAGAGAATACAGCGATTAGTTTGAAAATCTCATGAATCAATTTGAACATCTTGACCGAAAAGACTCGTCCTGTGTCAATGGGTTGCAAACAGTTTTACTTGTGCCAAGTGCCAGGATGCACTTGGACGCAATTCTAGCTAGCACGAGTGTCGTAGGAGAGATTCTAACTAAAGAGGATGTCTACACGGCCGGAAACCGATCCATAACCAGTCGCACTTGGGGATAAATTTCTTTGGTCACCAGAACCTTCTTGACTAGGTCTTCATGCTCTGTGAGAACAGCCAAAGCGCTAAGTTTTATTGTTTTAATAGTATCATCTTATTGAATTATAGCAAAAAAAAAAAAAAAGATGTTTTGTATTAATAGTATATCCCATTAAATTAATGTGATTATTTAATAAAACAATAGTATCTGATACTATTATTATTTTGCCAACATTAATAACATATACTATTGTTTTAATAGTATCATCTTATTGAATTATTGCAAAAAAAAAGAAAAGATGTTTTGTATTAATAGTATATCCCATTAAATTAATGTGATTATTTAATAAGACAATAGTATCTGATACTATTATTATTTTGCCAATATTAATAACATATACTATTGTTTTAATAGTATCATCTTATTGAATTATTGCAAAACAAAAAAAAGAAGATGTTTTGTATTAATAGTATATCTATCCAATAATAATAACATATACTGTTGTTTTAATAGTATCATCTTATTGAATCATTGCAAAAACAAAACAAAGATATTTTGTATTAATAGTATACCCCATTAAATTAATGTGATTATTTAATAAAACAATGGTATCTGATACTATTATTATTTTGCCAATATTAATAACATATACTATTGTTTTAATAGTATCATCTTATTGAATTATTGCAAAACAAAAAAAAAGAAGATGTTTTGTATTAATAGTATATCTCATTAAATTAATGTGATTATGTACTAAAACAATAGTTTCCGATACTTTTTGTAAAAAGTGCTCGATGCTTCAAAATTGATATAATTCGAAAGGAAACAACAAACTGATCAAGGTAAGTATGCATTTAAAATTAATTAAAATTATTATTATAAAGATATTTCTAACCAATCCTTCCTTCAGATACCGTTCCAGTAAAATTTATATATGTATGTATATATATTTATATAATTTATTTAATTTAAAATTCTTTAGCTAACAATTTTCATTAACACATCAATTAAAATACTAACTTGGTATTGAGTTGTATGTACTTCAAAATGTTCTTGAAATTTTTAATATTATGATGGTCACTCTGTAACACGATGATCTATATACGTTCTTCTGTATCATGTGTTTTTAATAACCTAAAACCATTGATTTAATAGTATTTCTTCGCAAGAATTATAGTATGTACTATTCTTTTAAACGGATATACTATTGATTTAATAGTTTGTTTCTGAATCTTATACTTTTAATAAGCTAACACCATTGATATTATAGTATTTTTTATGAGATTTATAGTACATACTATCCTTTTAAAAGGATATACCATTGATTTAATAATTTGTTCCTTCAAAAATAATGTTACCTTATTATATTTTTTTTGTATTTTGTATATATTTTAATAAAAGGGTGTCCCCATATGTTTCATTGCATTTCATGAAGGTTTTGTTCGGTGTTTCAACAAAATATAAAAGAATACTATCTATCTATTCGTTTCAATAGGTGAACACAGTTATTATTGATTAAGTTACCCATTATATTTGCAAAAAAAAATTTGATCCAAATCTATTTTATAAAAGTTGTCTAACTTTAGACAACTGTCCAGCTTTGGAAAATGTATTCAAAAACATTGTTTATTGTTGTCTTATATTATCTGCCTAACTTAGACACGAGAATATGACTGTCTAAACCGTGAATAATGTGATACCTATTAATTTTTATTAAATAAAGCATATTTCCACTAATTTGAAAATAGTTAGACTACAGTGTCTAAGTAGACAAAAATCTAATAAATACGACTGCTATTTTGCAAATGTTGATCTTCTAAGGAAGGATCGGGTTGAAATCAGCTTGGTTCGACTAGATCGTACTTAGGAAGCGCAGTCGAGTCGTTTATAAGCGTCGAACAATTACTTTGGATAAATAATATTATTATCCATTTGCAGACTATTTTGGTGCTTTTAGACAGATTCGTGAAATTCTCTATTTGTACACACACAAATGTCCCAACCCAATGCCAGCCTAAAGAAGAATACTAGATCAGGATGAACATTTTCAGGGTGTCCCGATTTATTTGTGCATGCATGTTGACATTCTTGGCCTTTACTTTTTTAATTTCGTAAGGAAAAACACCGACAGTTCTACACAAAGTCAACAATTTATTAATGGTTGTGTTCCTTTACTTTGAAACTTTGTGCATTCGTGTGAAATTTTACACAAAAGTCTATCAAAGTTCATATATTAAAAAATTAAATGTGTAGAAATTGACACAAATGCACAGAGTACTAAGGTAAAAGAACACTCCTAATAACTAATCGACATTAATTTATTGAAGTCCTGATTTGTATGAAATACACCCTGTACTTAGAAAATAATTGTCTTAATTTGTTGTGTCCTATATATTTTATAACTTGCTACCATTGATTTAATAGTATTTTTGAAAATTTAATGGTACACGTTATTCATTTAATAAGATATACTTTCGATTTAATAATGTCTACCATGAAAAATAATAGTACATCCTACTGTTCTTTTAAATTTGAAAGCTATAATACTTTATATTAAAGGGTGTAACTAATTAAATTTCAAATGCGAACATAATCATATGTCTAAAGTATTGAAATTGTAGAATGCACTAGATTCATGGTAAATGAAGAGAAACATAACTACTGCCATAAAAAACTAAACAACTGACCCTATGAAATGTCAAACAAAATGCATTCCCTTCAAATCTGCAAAAAGATAATGATTGCGTTCTTGTCTATGAACCCATTCTAATGAAATAATTTCATTTTATTTAAAATATTTTTTTAAGAATAAATAGATATAATTTATATCTTATCGTGATTTTATTTTTCATATAGGTGTTTTTCCTTTATTTAGTTAAAAACAGATTTTTTAAATGAAACATTATATATTGTTTACCTGTCATTTGACTATCGAATCTGATAGGGTACACCCTGTCGCAAAAAAATTTATCGCCATTCTCTCGGGTCACATTGCTTTAATAACTTACCACTATTAATATAATAGTATTGTTTGCTTTGTTTATAGTATGCACTATTATTTTAATTTGATACACTATTAATTTAATAGTTTTTTTCTTTAAAAATAATAGTACGTCTTATTGATCCTGCAAAATTAGTATCTTACCTTTATATTTATTTATTATTATATTATAATTAAATTTATAAATATGAACGTTATCATGTACATACTTAGATTAGTAGTATGATTATTGATTTTCGAAAAGTAACAAATCAAATACTAGCAGTCATAAACTCATTCCAAAATATTTCTAACCAAAATAAATTAACAAAATTGCAACTACATATCTAATAATCTTTTTGCTACGAAAAATCCGTAATTTCCGATTAAAATCCTTATGGAGAATTTTTGAAATCTATCAGTCGAATATTGACACTTCTCTAAAGTAAAGGTTTGACGTTTATAAACGATGGATAGAGGAATTGGGCTTTTCCTAAAATCATCTCTTTCTAATGTGACAGTTCAATTTGCGGGGAAAACAATACAACACAAACAAACTTACATACTTATACAACGACAAATTACAATGTTCACACTATTCGCCCCGGTTGAAACAGTGCTTGTTAAGGTTTATTTTTTGCTTGTGTCACATTGACGTATGGGGGAACTTCAAAATTCCATATTGGCAAAAAGAAATCCACAAAAAGCTAAAACACTCGCTGAACACAGTCAACGCATTTAAATACTAAAGCGATAAAGGATGGTACACATCGATTTAGGGATGGTATGTTTGCTCACAACTAAGTCCCCTTTCACACGAAAGGGGACAAATTGCTGGAGATTTTTTGACGTTTTTTTTTAATTTTCGATTCCCACCAATCGTAGACCGTTTAATTCTCTTACTTGGTGCCCTTCTCACCCAAAAACTGAAACTCAGTTTCCTCGTGTGAAAGGGGACTAATAGTGATTCGTACATTTTATTATGGTTAGTCACTTAAAACTTTTGACCAACAATTTGCGGGGTATTGTTATCCCATTCATTTCATAATCCCTTTTCACACGAGGAAACTGAGTTTTCAGCAACTTTTAGTTTTTAGTTCAGAAGGGTACGGACTACGGTCTATATACGATTGGTGGAGAGTAGAAATTAAAAGAAAACGTCAAAAAATCTTCAGTAACTTCTTTCCTCGTGTGAAAGCGGTCATAAACTTAGAATTCAACTGCACGTACATAATTTAAATACCACATAATCCACTTTAATTTGCTTAAAAATCTGCACTTTGTCAATGTCAAAAAATAAATACATGTAAATCCAGCATTATGAAATGCACAATCATTGTATATAAACCATTGACCTATTATATATAGACTGCTAGTGGAGCGTCATTTCCATACAAATTCCGAAATGAAAATGGTTCCACCTCTCACTAGTGACATGAGCGCTATGGTAGGACACGCGGCAAAGAGAAGTTACTATTTTCAGTGCCATCTGTTCCTACTTTGTCTGAGCAAGCTTTTTTTGCCATAGAAACTACGGACATCTATTGTTATTTCTTATAAAAAAATGAGCAATCTGTTTTTGCTAAAATTTATATTTTGACGTTTGTGTATAATTTTAATTTTCATTTCACATTTTGCGTCGTGCGACCTGCGTGGTAAATTTGATTTTTATAAATATATTTTTTGTTAAAATTTGGATAAAAAATGGTGATTCAACAGCATTTGGAGATAATTTTTTCAATTACATAAATATTATATTGATTTTAATTGATGTTGTTTTTTGTAGCAAATAATTCCGCCAAAAGTTTTCCAATTCAATCCGAAACTCGATCCTGTAACATCGCTCAAATGAGAATTTGGTCAGGCTCTCTTGTACCAGCATGGCAATTGAGGATATAAAAATACAAGAAAGTCGTCGTCATTTGTGTGTCCTAATACCGATTAAGATTTGACGGAAAAAATCTTCCAGGAACATAAATCTTATTCACATCATCTTTAATAAAAACTTACCAGAATGGTTCGAGAGCACATTGAAACAACTTCTGACGGATCACTGGTGGTCATTGATTGAGGGTTCGAAGCAGTTCCTCGCTGAAACATCAACTAGTGACAGTCTGATTACATTTTCGAATAATCTGAGGTTGGAAACAACGGTGAGCCACAAATGGAATCTTGATTGGAATCTCTACATATTATCTCTACATCTACCATTGTGTGTTGACTACTGAGATTTGGGCTCACGTCTTTGGCAGAGAATACAGCGATTAGTTTGAAAATCTCATGAATCAATTTGAACATCTTGACCGAAAAGACTCGTCCTGTGTCAATGGGTTGCAAACAGTTTTACTTGTGCCAAGTGCCAGGATGCACTTGGACGCAATTCTAGCTAGCACGAGTGTCGTAGGAGAGATTCTAACTAAAGAGGATGTCTACACGGCCGGAAACCGATCCATAACCAGTCGCACTTGGGGATAAATTTCTTTGGTCACCAGAACCTTCTTGACTAGGTCTTCATGCTCTGTGAGAACAGCCAAAGCGCTAAGTTTTATTGTTTTAATAGTATCATCTTATTGAATTATAGCAAAAAAAAAAAAAAAGATGTTTTGTATTAATAGTATATCCCATTAAATTAATGTGATTATTTAATAAAACAATAGTATCTGATACTATTATTATTTTACCAACATTAATAACATATACTATTGTTTTAATAGTATCATCTTATTGAATTATTGCAAAAAAAAAGAAAAGATGTTTTGTATTAATAGTATATCCCATTAAATTAATGTGATTATTTAATAAGACAATAGTATCTGATACTATTATTATTTTGCCAATATTAATAACATATACTATTGTTTTAATAGTATCATCTTATTGAATTATTGCAAAACAAAAAAAAGAAGATGTTTTGTATTAATAGTATATCTATCCAATAATAATAACATATACTGTTGTTTTAATAGTATCATCTTATTGAATCATTGCAAAAACAAAACAAAGATATTTTGTATTAATAGTATACCCCATTAAATTAATGTGATTATTTAATAAAACAATGGTATCTGATACTATTATTATTTTGCCAATATTAATAACATATACTATTGTTTTAATAGTATCATCTTATTGAATTATTGCAAAACAAAAAAAAAGAAGATGTTTTGTATTAATAGTATATCTCATTAAATTAATGTGATTATGTACTAAAACAATAGTTTCCGATACTTTTTGTAAAAAGTGCTCGATGCTTCAAAATTGATATAATTCGAAAGGAAACAACAAACTGATCAAGGTAAGTATGCATTTAAAATTAATTAAAATTATTATTATAAAGATATTTCTAACCAATCCTTCCTTCAGATACCGTTCCAGTAAAATTTATATATGTATGTATATATATTTATATAATTTATTTAATTTAAAATTCTTTAGCTAACAATTTTCATTAACACATCAATTAAAATACTAACTTGGTATTGAGTTGTATGTACTTCAAAATGTTCTTGAAATTTTTAATATTATGATGGTCACTCTGAAACACGATGATCTATATACGTTCTTCTGTATCATGTGTTTTTAATAACCTAAAACCATTGATTTAATAGTATTTCTTCGCAAGAATTATAGTATGTACTATTCTTTTAAACGGATATACTATTGATTTAATAGTTTGTTTCTGAATCTTATACTTTTAATAAGCTAACACCATTGATGTTATAGTATTTTTTATGAGATTTATAGTACATACTATCCTTTTAAAAGGATATACCATTGATTTAATAATTTGTTCCTTCAAAAATAATGTTACCTTATTATATTTTTTTTTGTATTTTGTATATATTTTAATAAAAGGGTGTCCCCATATGTTTCATTGCATTTCATGAAGGTTTTGTTCGGTGTTTCAACAAAATATAAAAGAATACTATCTATCTATTCGTTTCAATAGGTGAACACAGTTATTATTGATTAAGTTACCCATTATATTTGCAAAAAAAAATTTGATCCAAATCTATTTTATAAAAGTTGTCTAACTTTAGACAACTGTCCAGCTTTGGAAAATGTATTCAAAAACATTGTTTATTGTTGTCTTATATTATCTGCCTAACTTAGACACGAGAATATGACTGTCTAAACCGTGAATAATGTGATACCTATTAATTTTTATTAAATAAAGCATATTTCCACTAATTTGAAAATAGTTAGACTACAGTGTCTAAGTAGACAAAAATCTAATAAATACGACTGCTATTTTGCAAATGTTGATCTTCTAAGGAAGGATCGGGTTGAAATCAGCTTGGTTCGACTAGATCGTACTTAGGAAGCGCAGTCGAGTCGTTTATAAGCGTCGAACAATTACTTTGGATAAATAATATTATTATCCATTTGCAGACTATTTTGGTGCTTTTAGACAGATTCGTGAAATTCTCTATTTGTACACACACAAATGTCCCAACCCAATGCCAGCCTAAAGAAGAATACTAGATCAGGATGAACATTTTCAGGGTGTCCCGATTTATTTGTGCATGCATGTTGACATTCTTGGCCTTTACTTTTTTAATTTCGTAAGGAAAAACACCGACAGTTCTACACAAAGTCAACAATTTATTAATGGTTGTGTTCCTTTACTTTGAAACTTTGTGCATTCGTGTGAAATTTTACACAAAAGTCTATCAAAGTTCATATATTAAAAAATTAAATGTGTAGAAATTGACACAAATGCACAGAGTACTAAGGTAAAAGAACACTCCTAATAACTAATCGACATTAATTTATTGAAGTCCTGATTTGTATGAAATACACCCTGTACTTAGAAAATAATTGTCTTAATTTGTTGTGTCCTATATATTTTATAACTTGCTACCATTGATTTAATAGTATTTTTGAAAATTTAATGGTACACGTTATTCATTTAATAAGATATACTTTCGATTTAATAATGTCTACCATGAAAAATAATAGTACATCCTACTGTTCTTTTAAATTTGAAAGCTATAATAATTTATATTAAAGGGTGTAACTAATTAAATTTCAAATGCGAACATAATCATATGTCTAAAGTATTGAAATTGTAGAATGCACTAGATTCATGGTAAATGAAGAGAAACATAACTACTGCCATAAAAAACTAAACAACTGACCCTATGAAATGTCAAACAAAATGCATTCCCTTCAAATCTGCAAAAAGATAATGATTGCGTTCTTGTCTATGAACCCATTCTAATGAAATAATTTCATTTTATTTAAAATATTTTTTTAAGAATAAATAGATATAATTTATATCTTATCGTGATTTTATTTTTCATATAGGTGTTTTTCCTTTATTTAGTTAAAAACAGATTTTTTAAATGAAACATTATATATTGTTTACCTGTCATTTGACTATCGAATCTGATAGGGTACACCCTGTCGCAAAAAAATTTATCGCCATTCTCTCGGGTCACATTGCTTTAATAACTTACCACTATTAATATAATAGTATTGTTTGCTTTGTTTATAGTATGCACTATTATTTTAATTCGATACACTATTAATTTAATAGTTTTTTTCTTTAAAAATAATAGTACGTCTTATTGATCCTGCAAAATTAGTATCTTACCTTTATATTTATTTATTATTATATTATAATTAAATTTATAAATATGAACGTTATCATGTACATACTTAGATTAGTAGTATGATTATTGATTTTTGAAAAGTAACAAATCAAATACTAGCAGTCATAAACTCATTCCAAAATATTTCTAACCAAAATAAATTAACAAAATTGCAACTACATATCTAATAATCTTTTTGCTACGAAAAATCCGTAATTTCCGATTAAAATCCTTATGGAGAGTTTTTGAAATCTATCAGTCGAATATTGACACTTCTCTAAAGTAAAGGTTTGACGTTTATAAACGATGGATAGAGGAATTGGGCTTTTCCTAAAATCATCTCTTTCTAATGTGACAGTTCAATTTGCGGGGAAAACAATACAACACAAACAAACTTACATACTTATACAACGACAAATTACAATGTTCACACTATTCGCCCCGGTTGAAACAGTGCTTGTTTTCCCCCCAATAAGGTTTATTTTTTGCTTGTGTCACATTGACGTATGGGGGAACTTCAGAATTCCATATTGGCAAAAAGAAATCCACAAAAAGCTAAAACACTCGCTGAACACAGTCAACGCATTTAAATACTAAAGCGATAAAGGATGGTACACATCGATTTAGGGATGGTATGTTTGCTCACAACTAAGTCCCCTTTCACACGAAAGGGGACAAATTGCTGGAGATTTTTTGACGTTTTTTTTTAATTTTCGATTCCCACCAATCGTAGACCGTTTAATTCTCTTACTTGGTGCCCTTCTCACCCAAAAACTGAAACTCAGTTTCCTCGTGTGAAAGGGGACTAATAGTGATTCGTACATTTTATTATGGTTAGTCACTTAAAACTTTTGACCAACAATTTGCGGGGTATTGTTATCCCATTCATTTCATAATCCCTTTTCACACGAGGAAACTGAGTTTTCAGCAACTTTTAGTTTTTAGTTCAGAAGGGTACGGACTACGGTCTATATACGATTGGTGGAGAGTAGAAATTAAAAGAAAACGTCAAAAAATCTTCAGTAACTTCTTTCCTCGTGTGAAAGCGGTCATAAACTTAGAATTCAACTGCACGTACATAATTTAAATACCACATAATCCACTTTAATTTGCTTAAAAATCTGCACTTTGTCAATGTCAAAAAATAAATACATGTAAATCCAGCATTATGAAATGCACAATCATTGTATATAAACCATTGACCTATTATATATAGACTGCTAGTGGAGCGTCATTTCCATACAAATTCCGAAATGAAAATGGTTCCACCTCTCACTAGTGACATGAGCGCTATGGTAGGACACGCGGCAAAGAGAAGTTACTATTTTCAGTGCCATCTGTTCCTACTTTGTCTGAGCAAGCTTTTTTTGCCATAGAAACTACGGACATCTATTGTTATTTCTTATAAAAAAATGAGCAATCTGTTTTTGCTAAAATTTATATTTTGACGTTTGTGTATAATTTTAATTTTCATTTCACATTTTGCGTCGTGCGACCTGCGTGGTAAATTTGATTTTTATAAATATATTTTTTGTTAAAATTTGGATAAAAAATGGTGATTCAACAGCATTTGGAGATAATTTTTTCAATTACATAAATATTATATTGATTTTAATTGATGTTGTTTTTTGTAGCAAATAATTCCGCCAAAAGTTTTCCAATTCAATCCGAAACTCGATCCTGTAACATCGCTCAAATGAGAATTTGGTCAGGCTCTCTTGTACCAGCATGGCAATTGAGGATATAAAAATACAAGAAAGTCGTCGTCATTTGTGTGTCCTAATACCGATTAAGATTTGACGGAAAAAATCTTCCAGGAACATAAATCTTATCCACATCATCTTTAATAAAAACTTACCAGAATGGTTCGAGAGCACATTGAAACAACTTCTGACGGATCACTGGTGGTCATTGATTGAGGGTTCGAAGCAGTTCCTCGCTGAAACATCAACTAGTGACAGTCTGATTACATTTTCGAATAATCTGAGGTTGGAAACAACGGTGAGCCACAAATGGAATCTTGATTGGAATCTCTACATATTATCTCTACATCTACCATTGTGTGTTGACTACTGAGATTTGGGCTCACGTCTTTGGCAGAGAATACAGCGATTAGTTTGAAAATCTCATGAATCAATTTGAACATCTTGACCGAAAAGACTCGTCCTGTGTCAATGGGTTGCAAACAGTTTTACTTGTGCCAAGTGCCAGGATGCACTTGGACGCAATTCTAGCTAGCACGAGTGTCGTAGGAGAGATTCTAACTAAAGAGGATGTCTACACGGCCGGAAACCGATCCATAACCAGTCGCACTTGGGGATAAATTTCTTTGGTCACCAGAACCTTCTTGACTAGGTCTTCATGCTCTGTGAGAACAGCCAAAGCGCTAAGTTTTATTGTTTTAATAGTATCATCTTATTGAATTATAGCAAAAAAAAAAAGATGTTTTGTATTAATAGTATATCCCATTAAATTAATGTGATTATTAAATAAAACAATAGTATCTGATACTATTATTATTTTGCCAACATTAATAACATATACTATTGTTTTAATAGTATCATCTTATTGAATTATTGCAAAAAAAAAGAAAAGATGTTTTGTATTAATAGTATATCCCATTAAATTAATGTGATTATTTAATAAGACAATAGTATCTGATACTATTATTATTTTGCCAATATTAATAACATATACTATTGTTTTAATAGTATCATCTTATTGAATTATTGCAAAACAAAAAAAAGAAGATGTTTTGTATTAATAGTATATCTATCCAATAATAATAACATATACTGTTGTTTTAATAGTATCATCTTATTGAATCATTGCAAAAACAAAACAAAGATATTTTGTATTAATAGTATACCCCATTAAATTAATGTGATTATTTAATAAAACAATGGTATCTGATACTATTATTATTTTGCCAATATTAATAACATATACTATTGTTTTAATAGTATCATCTTATTGAATTATTGCAAAACAAAAAAAAAGAAGATGTTTTGTATTAATAGTATATCTCATTAAATTAATGTGATTATGTACTAAAACAATAGTTTCCGATACTTTTTGTAAAAAGTGCTCGATGCTTCAAAATTGATATAATTCGAAAGGAAACAACAAACTGATCAAGGTAAGTATGCATTTAAAATTAATTAAAATTATTATTATAAAGATATTTCTAACCAATCCTTCCTTCAGATACCGTTCCAGTAAAATTTATATATGTATGTATATATATTTATATAATTTATTTAATTTAAAATTCTTTAGCTAACAATTTTCATTAACACATCAATTAAAATACTAACTTGGTATTGAGTTGTATGTACTTCAAAATGCTCTTGAAATTTTTAATATTATGATGGTCACTCTGTAACACGATGATCTGTTCTTCTGTATCATGTGTTTTTAATAACCTAAAACCATTGATTTAATAGTATTTCTTCGCAAGAATTATAGTATGTACTATTCTTTTAAACGGATATACTATTGATTTAATAGTTTGTTTCTGAATCTTATACTTTTAATAAGCTAACACCATTGATGTTATAGTATTTTTTATGAGATTTATAGTACATACTATCCTTTTAAAAGGATATACCATTGATTTAATAATTTGTTCCTTCAAAAATAATGTTACCTTATTATATTTTTTTTGTATTTTGTATATATTTTAATAAAAGGGTGTCCCCATATGTTTCATTGCATTTCATGAAGGTTTTGTTCGGTGTTTCAACAAAATATAAAAGAATACTATCTATCTATTCGTTTCAATAGGTGAACACAGTTATTATTGATTAAGTTACCCATTATATTTGCAAAAAAAAATTTGATCCAAATCTATTTTATAAAAGTTGTCTAACTTTAGACAACTGTCTAGGGATGAGTCAATATTTCGGTAACATGTATTGAGTAACAGGTATTTGGAAATAACAATAACAACTTGTTATTGAAAATCAAAAATAACAGTTATTGAAATAACAGATAAGATTTATAAATTTTTAAATTTATATTTTATTTATGTATTTTCAATAATCGATACGCAATTGGCAATAGGCTACATTAAATAATAAAATTAAAAAAACTCCTTTAAATTCTTTGGTTTTATTAATGTTTTGCCTAACTGGGGCCTATTATTTCACGGAACATACATCACAGAAATGTAATTGACGTACTGATTTTGCTTAACTGTTATTTGGCTTATCTGTGATTGCAAAGTTATCGTGCAAATCCGAAATGTAACAAAAAGTTGCACCAATTTCATTACTGGATTTGCTAAACTGTTATTTGGCTTATCTGTGATTGCAAAGTTATCGTGCAAATCCGAAATGTAACAAAAAGTTGCACCAATTTCATTACTGGATTTGCTAAACTGTTATTTGGCTTATCTGTGATTGCAAAGTTATCGTGCAAATCCGAAATGTAGCAAAAAGTTGCACAAATTTTATTACTGGATTTGCTTAACTGTTATTTGGCTTATCTGTGATTGCAAAGTTATCGTGCAAATCCGAAATGTAACAAAAAGTTGCACCAATTTCATTACTGGATTTGCTAAACTGTTATTTGGCTTATCTGTGATTGCAAAGTTATCGTGCAAATCCGGAATGTAACAAAAAGTTGCACCAATTTCATTACTGGATTTGCTAAACTGTTATTTGGCTTATCTGTGATTGCAAAGTTATCGTGCAAATCCAAAATGTAACAAAAAGTTGCACCAATTTGCAAAGTTATCGTGCAAATCCGAAATGTAGATTAAAGCAATTAGCAAATAGCACTTAGCTGTTTGAATATAGAAATTCAAATTCGTTTCGTGAATCGTCATTCGTCAATCGTGACACATCATATTATATTCATATTACATGTATATATACGCTTATATAAATATATACGAGTGTCGAGTACGGTACATTAGCCGGTATCAGTAATTTCAGATGAAATATAAAAAATCCTACCAGATTCGAAAAAAAATCCCACCATTTTTGTACTGGACGGAAAAAAACCAGCATAATGGGCTGGTAAATATGATGAAATGTGTGATAGAATTAGAACCATTCCTAAAAATGTTCATGTATTAAAACATGTCAAATCGTTTAGGCTGGGAATATCATATTTTGTTTCCACACTATTATACATGATTTGTTTCACACTTTTTGACATGTATTAATAATAATAATGTGGAAGGGTTTTAAGGTAGATGCAACTATGCAATTCAAGAAGGAAGTTTGCTGTTGCAATTTAGTGAACAAAAAATGATTTTTTTGGAAAGAAGAACAAAAGATAGGTTCTTTCTGATTGTTTGGCAAAGTGACATTTGACAGGTTAAAGGTTTTTTGTATCATTAATGGTCAGACCAAATATTTTTATTTTTGAATTATAAATGTAGGTAAGGGAAGAAAACAAAATTTGAGGAAATATATAGTAAGTATAGTAAATTGCAATTATGGCAAACATATTTTTTCCCCACTATAAAAAAAACGTTTGGTATATTTTACCACCATATAATCTCACCATGAATTTTATCCCACAAAAAGTCCATCGAAACTGATGTTTTCCTACCATTTTGGTTTGAAAAACCACTAGTCTGAGAACACTGGCCAACAATCGCAAAAAATGCCAACTACAATTTTGGAGGGAAATAACTAATACATTGAAACAAAATAGACTAGGCATACTGGTAAACAGAAATACGTAGGTATTTGTGTATTGGCTTGAGTTATATCAATGCAATTTTGTACAAACGGTAAAATAACGATTAAAAAAACACCTACACATCTGCAGTCATCAACAAACAAAAAATTATCGCGTTCAATATAATTCATACTTCATATACTTCTGTCCCATAAATTTTAGAATATAATTCTATGCCATTTCATTTCATTTTCTGTCTTCTTTTTCTGACGCCATTTGAGAAGAGTGAATATTGCCGACAATCTTTCGTGCGCGAATAATAATAATTTGTTAAAAAAACTTACTTTTTGTTACATTTTGGATTTGCACGATAACTTTGCAATCACCTATAAGCCGAATAACTGTTAAGTTAAATAAGTATTGAAATTGAAGCAACTTTTCGTTACATTTCGGATTTGCACGATAACTTTGCAATCACAGATAAGCCAAATAACAGTTTAGCAAATCCAGTAATGAAATTGGTGCAACTTTTTGTTACATTCCGGATTTGCACGATAACTTTGCAATCACAGATAAGCCAACTAACAGTTTAGCAAATCCAGTAATGAAATTGGTGCAACTTTTTGTTACATTTCGGATTTGCACGATAACTTTGCAATCATAGATAAGCCAAATAACAGTTAAGCAAATCCAGTAATAAAATTTGTGCAACTTTTTGCTACATTTCGGATGTGCACGATAACTTTGCAATCACAGATAAGCCAAATAACAGTTAAGCAAATCCAGTAATGAAATTGGTGCAACTTTTTGCTACATTTCGGATGTGCACGATAACTTTGCAATCACAGATAAGCCAAATAACAGTTTAGCAAATCCAGTAATGAAATTGGTGCAACTTTTTGTTACATTTCGGATTTGCACGATAACTTTGCAATCACAGATAAGCCAAATAACAGTTTAGCAAATCCAGTAATGAAATTGGTGCAACTTTTTGTTACATTTCGGATTTGCACGATAACTTTGCAATCACAGATAAGCCAAATAACAGTTTAGCAAATCCAGTAATGATATTGGTGCAACTTTTTGTTACATTTCGGATTTGCACGATAACTTTGCAATCACAGATAAGCCAAATAACAGTTTAGCAAATTCAGTAATGAAATTGGTGCAACTTTTTGTTACATTTCGGATTTGCACGATAACTTTGCAATCACAGATAAGCCAACTAACAGTTTAGCAAATCCAGTAATGAAATTGGTGCAACTTTTTGTTACATTTCGGATTTGCACGATAACTTTGCAATCACAGATAAGCCAAATAACAGTTTAGCAAATCCAGTAATGAAATTGGTGCAACTTTTTGCTACATTTCGGATTTGCACGATAACTTTGCAATCACAGATAAGCCAAATAACAGTTTAGCAAATCCAGTAATGAAATTGGTGCAACTTTTTGTTACATTTCGGATTTGCACGATAACTTTGCAATCACAGATAAGCCAAATAACAGTTTAGCAAATCCAGTAATGAAATTGGTGCAACTTTTTGTTACATTTCGGATTTGCACGATAACTTTGCAATCACAGATAAGCCAAATAACAGTTAAGCAAATCCAGTAATAAAATTTGTGCAACTTTTTGCTACATTTCGGATTTGCACGATAACTTTGCAATCACAGATAAGCCAAATAACAGTTTAGCAAATCCAGTAATGAAATTGGTGCAACTTTTTGTTACATTTCGGATTTGCACGATAACTTTGCAATCACAGATAAGCCAAATAACAGTTTAGCAAATCCAGTAATGAAATTGGTGCAACTTTTTGTTACATTTCGGATTTGCACGATAACTTTGCAATCACAGATAAGCCAAATAACAGTTTAGCAAATTCGGTAATGAAATTGGTGCAACCTTTTGTTACATTTCGGATTTGCACGATAACTTTGCAATCACAGATAAGCCAACTAACAGTTTAGCAAATCCAGTAATGAAATTGGTGCAACTTTTTGTTACATTTCGGATTTGCACGATAACTTTGCAATCACAGATAAGCCAAATAACAGTTAAGCAAATCCAGTAATAAAATTTGTGCAACTTTTTGCTACATTTCGGATGTGCACGATAACTTTGCAATCACAGATAAGCCAAATAACAGTTAAGCAAATCCAGTAATGAAATTGGTGCAACTTTTTGCTACATTTCGGATTTGCACGATAACTTTGCAATCACAGATAAGCCAAATAACAGTTTAGCAAATCCAGTAATGAAATTGGTGCAACTTTTTGTTACATTTCGGATTTTCACGATAACTTTGCAATCACAGATAAGCCAAATAACAGTTTAGCAAATCCAGTAATGAAATTGGTGCAACTTTTTGTTACATTCCGGATTTGCACGATAACTTTGCAATCACAGATAAGCCAAATAACAGTTTAGCAAATCCAGTAATGAAATTGGTGCAACTTTTTGTTACATTTCGGATTTGCACGATAACTTTGCAATCACAGATAAGCCAAATAACAGTTTAGCAAATCCAGTAATGAAATTGGTGCAACTTTTTGTTACATTCCGGATTTGCACGATAACTTTGCAATCACAGATAAGCCAAATAACAGTTTAGCAAATCCAGTAATGAAATTGGTGCAACTTTTTGTTACATTTCGGATTTGCACGA
Source organism: Epistrophe grossulariae (assembly GCA_929447395.1). Lineage (NCBI taxonomy): Eukaryota > Metazoa > Arthropoda > Insecta > Diptera > Syrphidae > Epistrophe > Epistrophe grossulariae. Next base: position 25,841,739 of record OV839567.1, read on the forward strand.
TAACTTTGCAATCACAGATAAGCCAAATAACAGTTTAGCAAATCCAGTAATGAAATTGGTGCAACTTTTTGTTACATTCCGGATTTGCACGATAACTTTGCAATCACAGATAAGCCAAATAACAGTTTAGCAAATCCCCTAATGAAATTGGTGCAACTTTTTGTTACATTTCGGATTTGCACGATAACTTTGCAATCACAGATAAGCCAAATAACAGTTTAGCAAATCCAGTAATGAAATTGGTGCAACTTTTTGCTACATTTCGGATTTGCACGATAACTTTGCAATCACAGATAAGCCAAATAACAGTTTAGCAAATCCAGTAATGAAATTGGTGCAACTTTTTGTTACATTTCGGATTTGCACGATAACTTTGCAATCACAGATAAGCCAAATAACAGTTTAGCAAATCCAGTAATGATATTGGTGCAACTTTTTGTTACATTTCGGATTTGCACGATAACTTTGCAATCACAGATAAGCCAAATAACAGTTTAGCAAATCCAGTAATGAAATTGGTGCAACTTTTTGTTACATTTCGGATTTGCACGATAACTTTGCAATCACAGATAAGCCAAATAACAGTTTAGCAAATCCAGTAATGATATTGGTGCAACTTTTTGTTACATTTCGGATTTGCACGATAACTTTGCAATCACAGATAAGCCAAATAACAGTTTAGCAAATCCAGTAATGAAATTGGTGCAACTTTTTGTTACATTCCGGATTTTCACGATAACTTTGCAATCACAGATAAGCCAAATAACAGTTAAGCAAATCCAGTAATGAAATTGGTGCAACTTTTTGCTACATTTCGGATTTGCACGATAACTTTGCAATCACAGATAAGCCAAATAACAGTTTAGCAAATCCAGTAATGAAATTGGTGCAACTTTTTGTTACATTTCGGATTTGCACGATAACTTTGCAATCACAGATAAGCCAAATAACAGTTTAGCAAATCCAGTAATGAAATTGGTGCAACTTTTTGTTACATTTCGGATTTGCACGATAACTTTGCAATCACAGATAAGCCAAATAACAGTTAAGCAAATCCAGTAATAAAATTTGTGCAACTTTTTGCTACATTTCGGATTTGCACGATAACTTTGCAATTACAGATAAGCCAAATAACAGTTTAGCAAATCCAGTAATGAAATTGGTGCAACTTTGTGTTACATTTCGGATTTGCACGATAACTTTGCAATCACAGATAAGCCAAATAACAGTTTAGCAAATCCAGTAATGAAATTGGTGCAACTTTTTGTTACATTCCGGATTTGCACGATAACTTTGCAATCACAGATAAGCCAAATAACAGTTAAGCAAATCAAGTAATGAAATTGGTGCAACTTTTTGTTACACTTTGGATTTGCACGATAACTTTGAAAATTGTAATCACCGATAAGCCGAATAACAGTTAAGCAAAATCAGTAATGAAATTTTAACAAATTTATACTTTTTTACGCTGAAATCACTAGATATTATTCAGAATCCCCGTTAAGGAAAGTCAGTAATCAAATTTAAAGAAAATCAGCAATGAAAATTTTTTCTCTGTACTTTAACGAACATTTTTTTTTCATAACTGTTATTTCAGTAACAGGTATTTATAACAGGTATTTGAAAGTAGCAATATTAGTAGTAACAGATATTGCAAACTAGCAGTTTGGCCCATCCCTACAACTGTCCAGCTTTGGAAAATGTATTCAAAAACATTGTTTATTGTTGTCTTATATTATCTGCCTAACTTAGACACGAGAATATGACTGTCTAAACCGTGAATAATGTGATACCTATTAATTTTTATTAAATAAAGCATATTTCCACTAATTTGAAAATAGTTAGACTACAGTGTCTAAGTAGACAAAAATCTAATAAATACGACTGCTATTTTGCAAATGTTGATCTTCTAAGGAAGGATCGGGTTGAAATCAGCTTGGTTCGACTAGATCGTACTTAGGAAGCGCAGTCGAGTCGTTTATAAGCGTCGAACAATTACTTTGGATAAATAATATTATTATCCATTTGCAGACTATTTTGGTGCTTTTAGACAGATTCGTGAAATTCTCTATTTGTACACACACAAATGTCCCAACCCAATGCCAGCCTAAAGAAGAATACTAGATCAGGATGAACATTTTCAGGGTGTCCCGATTTATTTGTGCATGCATGTTGACATTCTTGGCCTTTACTTTTTTAATTTCGTAAGGAAAAACACCGACAGTTCTACACAAAGTCAACAATTTATTAATGGTTGTGTTCCTTTACTTTGAAACTTTGTGCATTCGTGTGAAATTTTACACAAAAGTCTATCAAAGTTCATATATTAAAAAATTAAATGTGTAGAAATTGACACAAATGCACAGAGTACTAAGGTAAAAGAACACTCCTAATAACTAATCGACATTAATTTATTGAAGTCCTGATTTGTATGAAATACACCCTGTACTTAGAAAATAATTGTCTTAATTTGTTGTGTCCTATATATTTTATAACTTGCTACCATTGATTTAATAGTATTTTTGAAAATTTAATGGTACACGTTATTCATTTAATAAGATATACTTTCGATTTAATAATGTCTACCATGAAAAATAATAGTACATCCTACTGTTCTTTTAAATTTGAAAGCTATAATACTTTATATTAAAGGGTGTAACTAATTAAATTTCAAATGCGAACATAATCATATGTCTAAAGTATTGAAATTGTAGAATGCACTAGATTCATGGTAAATGAAGAGAAACATAACTACTGCCATAAAAAACTAAACAACTGACCCTATGAAATGTCAAACAAAATGCATTCCCTTCAAATCTGCAAAAAGATAATGATTGCGTTCTTGTCTATGAACCCATTCTAATGAAATAATTTCGTTTTATTTAAAATATTTTTTTAAGAATAAATAGATATAATTTATATCTTATCGTGATTTTATTTTTCATATAGGTGTTTTTCCTTTATTTAGTTAAAAACAGATTTTTTAAATGAAACATTATATATTGTTTACCTGTCATTTGACTATCGAATCTGATAGGGTACACCCTGTCGCAAAAAAATTTATCGCCATTCTCTCGGGTCACATTGCTTTAATAACTTACCACTATTAATATAATAGTATTGTTTGCTTTGTTTATAGTATGCACTATTATTTTAATTTGATACACTATTAATTTAATAGTTTTTTTCTTTAAAAATAATAGTACGTCTTATTGATCCTGCAAAATTAGTATCTTACCTTTATATTTATTTATTATTATATTATAATTAAATTTATAAATATGAACGTTATCATGTACATACTTAGATTAGTAGTATGATTATTGATTTTTGAAAAGTAACAAATCAAATACTAGCAGTCATAAACTCATTCCAAAATATTTCTAACCAAAATAAATTAACAAAATTGCAACTACATATCTAATAATCTTTTTGCTACGAAAAATCCGTAATTTCCGATTAAAATCCTTATGGAGAATTTTTGAAATCTATCAGTCGAATATTGACACTTCTCTAAAGTAAAGGTTTGACGTTTATAAACGATGGATAGAGGAATTGGGCTTTTCCTAAAATCATCTCTTTCTAATGTGACAGTTCAATTTGCGGGGAAAACAATACAACACAAACAAACTTACATACTTATACAACGACAAATTACAATGTTCACACTATTCGCCCCGGTTGAAACAGTGCTTGTTTTCCCCCCAATAAGGTTTATTTTTTGCTTGTGTCACATTGACGTATGGGGGAACTTCAGAATTCCATATTGGCAAAAAGAAATCCACAAAAAGCTAAAACACTCGCTGAACACAGTCAACGCATTTAAATACTAAAGCGATAAAGGATGGTACACATCGATTTAGGGATGGTATGTTTGCTCACAACTAAGTCCCCTTTCACACGAAAGGAGACAAATTGCTGGAGATTTTTTGACGTTTTTTTTTAATTTTCGATTCCCACCAATCGTAGACCGTTTAATTCTCTTACTTGGTGCCCTTCTCACCCAAAAACTGAAACTCAGTTTCCTCGTGTGAAAGGGGACTAATAGTGATTCGTACATTTTATTATGGTTAGTCACTTAAAACTTTTGACCAACAATTTGCGGGGTATTGTTATCCCATTCATTTCATAATCCCTTTTCACACGAGGAAACTGAGTTTTCAGCAACTTTTAGTTTTTAGTTCAGAAGGGTACGGACTACGGTCTATATACGATTGGTGGAGAGTAGAAATTAAAAGAAAACGTCAAAAAATCTTCAGTAACTTCTTTCCTCGTGTGAAAGCGGTCATAAACTTAGAATTCAACTGCACGTACATAATTTAAATACCACATAATCCACTTTAATTTGCTTAAAAATCTGCACTTTGTCAATGTCAAAAAATAAATACATGTAAATCCAGCATTATGAAATGCACAATCATTGTATATAAACCATTGACCTATTATATATAGACTGCTAGTGGAGCGTCATTTCCATACAAATTCCGAAATGAAAATGGTTCACCCTCTCACTAGTGACATGAGCGCTATGGTAGGACACGCGGCAAAGAGAAGTTACTATTTTCAGTGCCATCTGTTCCTACTTTGTCTGAGCAAGCTTTTTTTGCCATAGAAACTACGGACATCTATTGTTATTTCTTATAAAAAAATGAGCAATCTGTTTTTGCTAAAATTTATATTTTGACGTTTGTGTATAATTTTAATTTTCATTTCACATTTTGCGTCGTGCGACCTGCGTGGTAAATTTGATTTTTATAAATATATTTTTTGTTAAAATTTGGATAAAAAATGGTGATTCAACAGCATTTGGAGATAATTTTTTCAATTACATAAATATTATATTGATTTTAATTGATGTTGTTTTTTGTAGCAAATAATTCCGCCAAAAGTTTTCCAATTCAATCCGAAACTCGATCCTGTAACATCGCTCAAATGAGAATGAGGTCAGGCTCTCTTGTACCAGCATGGCAATTGAGGATATAAAAATACAAGAAAGTCGTCGTCATTTGTGTGTCCTAATACCGATTAAGATTTGACGGAAAAAATCTTCCAGGAACATAAATCTTATCCACATCATCTTTAATAAAAACTTACCAGAATGGTTCGAGAGCACATTGAAACAACTTCTGACGGATCACTGGTGGTCATTGATTGAGGGTTCGAAGCAGTTCCTCGCTGAAACATCAACTAGTGACAGTCTGATTACATTTTCGAATAATCTGAGGTTGGAAACAACGGTGAGCCACAAATGGAATCTGATTGGAATCTCTACATATTATCTCTACATCTACCATTGTGTGTTGACTACTGAGATTTGGGCTCACGTCTTTGGCAGAGAATACAGCGATTAGTTTGAAAATCTCATGAATCAATTTGAACATCTTGACCGAAAAGACTCGTCCTGTGTCAATGGGTTGCAAACAGTTTTACTTGTGCCAAGTGCCAGGATGCACTTGGACGCAATTCTAGCTAGCACGAGTGTCGTAGGAGAGATTCTAACTAAAGAGGATGTCTACACGGCCGGAAACCGATCCATAACCAGTCGCACTTGGGGATAAATTTCTTTGGTCACCAGAACCTTCTTGACTAGGTCTTCATGCTCTGTGAGAACAGCCAAAGCGCTAAGTTTTATTGTTTTAATAGTATCATCTTATTGAATTATAGCAAAAAAAAGATGTTTTGTATTAATAGTATATCCCATTAAATTAATGTGATTATTAAATAAAACAATAGTATCTGATACTATTATTATTTTGCCAACATTAATAACATATACTATTGTTTTAATAGTATCATCTTATTGAATTATTGCAAAAAAAAAGAAAAGATGTTTTGTATTAATAGTATATCCCATTAAATTAATGTGATTATTTAATAAGACAATAGTATCTGATACTATTATTATTTTGCCAATATTAATAACATATACTATTGTTTTAATAGTATCATCTTATTGAATTATTGCAAAACAAAAAAAAGAAGATGTTTTGTATTAATAGTATATCTATCCAATAATAATAACATATACTGTTGTTTTAATAGTATCATCTTATTGAATCATTGCAAAAACAAAACAAAGATATTTTGTATTAATAGTATACCCCATTAAATTAATGTGATTATTTAATAAAACAATGGTATCTGATACTATTATTATTTTGCCAATATTAATAACATATACTATTGTTTTAATAGTATCATCTTATTGAATTATTGCAAAACAAAAAAAAAGAAGATGTTTTGTATTAATAGTATATCTCATTAAATTAATGTGATTATGTACTAAAACAATAGTTTCCGATACTTTTTGTAAAAAGTGCTCGATGCTTCAAAATTGATATAATTCGAAAGGAAACAACAAACTGATCAAGGTAAGTATGCATTTAAAATTAATTAAAATTATTATTATAAAGATATTTCTAACCAATCCTTCCTTCAGATACCGTTCCAGTAAAATTTATATATGTATGTATATATATTTATATAATTTATTTAATTTAAAATTCTTTAGCTAACAATTTTCATTAACACATCAATTAAAATACTAACTTGGTATTGAGTTGTATGTACTTCAAAATGTTCTTGAAATTTTTAATATTATGATGGTCACTCTGTAACACGATGATCTATATACGTTCTTCTGTATCATGTGTTTTTAATAACCTAAAACCATTGATTTAATAGTATTTCTTCGCAAGAATTATAGTATGTACTATTCTTTTAAACGGATATACTATTGATTTAATAGTTTGTTTCTGAATCTTATACTTTTAATAAGCTAACACCATTGATATTATAGTATTTTTTATGAGATTTATAGTACATACTATCCTTTTAAAAGGATATACCATTGATTTAATAATTTGTTCCTTCAAAAATAATGTTACCTTATTATATTTTTTTTGTATTTTGTATATATTTTAATAAAAGGGTGTCCCCATATGTTTCATTGCATTTCATGAAGGTTTTGTTCGGTGTTTCAACAAAATATAAAAGAATACTATCTATCTATTCGTTTCAATAGGTGAACACAGTTATTATTGATTAAGTTACCCATTATATTTGCAAAAAAAAATTTGATCCAAATCTATTTTATAAAAGTTGTCTAACTTAAGACAACTGTCCAGCTTTGGAAAATGTATTCAAAAACATTGTTTATTGTTGTCTTATATTATCTGCCTAACTTAGACACGAGAATATGACTGTCTAAACCGTGAATAATGTGATACCTATTAATTTTTATTAAATAAAGCATATTTCCACTAATTTGAAAATAGTTAGACTACAGTGTCTAAGTAGACAAAAATCTAATAAATACGACTGCTATTTTGCAAATGTTGATCTTCTAAGGAAGGATCGGGTTGAAATCAGCTTGGTTCGACTAGATCGTACTTAGGAAGCGCAGTCGAGTCGTTTATAAGCGTCGAACAATTACTTTGGATAAATAATATTATTATCCATTTGCAGACTATTTTGGTGCTTTTAGACAGATTCGTGAAATTCTCTATTTGTACACACACAAATGTCCCAACCCAATGCCAGCCTAAAGAAGAATACTAGATCAGGATGAACATTTTCAGGGTGTCCCGATTTATTTGTGCATGCATGTTGACATTCTTGGCCTTTACTTTTTTAATTTCGTAAGGAAAAACACCGACAGTTCTACACAAAGTCAACAATTTATTAATGGTTGTGTTCCTTTACTTTGAAACTTTGTGCATTCGTGTGAAATTTTACACAAAAGTCTATCAAAGTTCATATATTAAAAAATTAAATGTGTAGAAATTGACACAAATGCACAGAGTACTAAGGTAAAAGAACACTCCTAATAACTAATCGACATTAATTTATTGAAGTCCTGATTTGTATGAAATACACCCTGTACTTAGAAAATAATTGTCTTAATTTGTTGTGTCCTATATATTTTATAACTTGCTACCATTGATTTAATAGTATTTTTGAAAATTTAATGGTACACGTTATTCATTTAATAAGATATACTTTCGATTTAATAATGTCTACCATGAAAAATAATAGTACATCCTACTGTTCTTTTAAATTTGAAAGCTATAATACTTTATATTAAAGGGTGTAACTAATTAAATTTCAAATGCGAACATAATCATATGTCTAAAGTATTGAAATTGTAGAATGCACTAGATTCATGGTAAATGAAGAGAAACATAACTACTGCCATAAAAAACTAAACAACTGACCCTATGAAATGTCAAACAAAATGCATTCCCTTCAAATCTGCAAAAAGATAATGATTGCGTTCTTGTCTATGAACCCATTCTAATGAAATAATTTCGTTTTATTTAAAATATTTTTTTAAGAATAAATAGATATAATTTATATCTTATCGTGATTTTATTTTTCATATAGGTGTTTTTCCTTTATTTAGTTAAAAACAGATTTTTTAAATGAAACATTATATATTGTTTACCTGTCATTTGACTATCGAATCTGATAGGGTACACCCTGTCGCAAAAAAATTTATCGCCATTCTCTCGGGTCACATTGCTTTAATAACTTACCACTATTAATATAATAGTATTGTTTGCTTTGTTTATAGTATGCACTATTATTTTAATTTGATACACTATTAATTTAATAGTTTTTTTCTTTAAAAATAATAGTACGTCTTATTGATCCTGCAAAATTAGTATCTTACCTTTATATTTATTTATTATTATATTATAATTAAATTTATAAATATGAACGTTATCATGTACATACTTAGATTAGTAGTATGATTATTGATTTTTGAAAAGTAACAAATCAAATACTAGCAGTCATAAACTCATTCCAAAATATTTCTAACCAAAATAAATTAACAAAATTGCAACTACATATCTAATAATCTTTTTGCTACGAAAAATCCGTAATTTCCGATTAAAATCCTTATGGAGAATTTTTGAAATCTATCAGTCGAATATTGACACTTCTCTAAAGTAAGGGTTTAACGTTTATAAACGATGGATAGAGGAATTGGGCTTTTCCTAAAATCATCTCTTTCTAATGTGACAGTTCAATTTGCGGGGAAAACAATACAACACAAACAAACTTACATACTTATACAACGACAAATTACAATGTTCACACTATTCGCCCCGGTTGAAACAGTGCTTGTTAAGGTTTATTTTTTGCTTGTGTCACATTGACGTATGGGGGAACTTCAGAATTCCATATTGGCAAAAAGAAATCCACAAAAAGCTAAAACACTCGCTGAACACAGTCAACGCATTTAAATACTAAAGCGGGATGGTACACATCGATTTAGGGATGGTATGTTTGCTCACAACTAAGTCCCCTTTCACACGAAAGGGGACAAATTGCTGGAGATTTTTTGACGTTTTTTTTTAATTTTCGATTCCCACCAATCGTAGACCGTTTAATTCTCTTACTTGGTGCCCTTCTCACCCAAAAACTGAAACTCAGTTTCCTCGTGTGAAAGGGGACTAATAGTGATTCGTACATTTTATTATGGTTAGTCACTTAAAACTTTTGACCAACAATTTGCGGGGTATTGTTATCCCATTCATTTCATAATCCCTTTTCACACGAGGAAACTGAGTTTTCAGCAACTTTTAGTTTTTAGTTCAGAAGGGTACGGACTACGGTCTATATACGATTGGTGGAGAGTAGAAATTAAAAGAAAACGTCAAAAAATCTTCAGTAACTTCTTTCCTCGTGTGAAAGCGGTCATAAACTTAGAATTCAACTGCACGTACATAATTTAAATACCACATAATCCACTTTAATTTGCTTAAAAATCTGCACTTTGTCAATGTCAAAAAATAAATACATGTAAATCCAGCATTATGAAATGCACAATCATTGTATATAAACCATTGACCTATTATATATAGACTGCTAGTGGAGCGTCATTTCCATACAAATTCCGAAATGAAAATGGTTCCACCTCTCACTAGTGACATGAGCGCTATGGTAGGACACGCGGCAAAGAGAAGTTACTATTTTCAGTGCCATCTGTTCCTACTTTGTCTGAGCAAGCTTTTTTTGCCATAGAAACTACGGACATCTATTGTTATTTCTTATAAAAAAATGAGCAATCTGTTTTTGCTAAAATTTATATTTTGACGTTTGTGTATAATTTTAATTTTCATTTCACATTTTGAGTCGTGCGACCTGCGTGGTAAATTTGATTTTTATAAATATATTTTTTGTTAAAATTTGGATAAAAAATGGTGATTCAACAGCATTTGGAGATAATTTTTTCAATTACATAAATATTATATTGATTTTAATTGATGTTGTTTTTTGTAGCAAATAATTCCGCCAAAAGTTTTCCAATTCAATCCGAAACTCGATCCTGTAACATCGCTCAAATGAGAATTTGGTCAGGCTCTCTTGTACCAGCATGGCAATTGAGGATATAAAAATACAAGAAAGTCGTCGTCATTTGTGTGTCCTAATACCGATTAAGATTTGACGGAAAAAATCTTCCAGGAACATAAATCTTATCCACATCATCTTTAATAAAAACTTACCAGAATGGTTCGAGAGCACATTGAAACAACTTCTGACGGATCACTGGTGGTCATTGATTGAGGGTTCGAAGCAGTTCCTCGCTGAAACATCAACTAGTGACAGTCTGATTACATTTTCGAATAATCTGAGGTTGGAAACAACGGTGAGCCACAAATGGAATCTTGATTGGAATCTCTACATATTATCTCTACATCTACCATTGTGTGTTGACTACTGAGATTTGGGCTCACGTCTTTGGCAGAGAATACAGCGATTAGTTTGAAAATCTCATGAATCAATTTGAACATCTTGACCGAAAAGACTCGTCCTGTGTCAATGGGTTGCAAACAGTTTTACTTGTGCCAAGTGCCAGGATGCACTTGGACGCAATTCTAGCTAGCACGAGTGTCGTAGGAGAGATTCTAACTAAAGAGGATGTCTACACGGCCGGAAACCGATCCATAACCAGTCGCACTTGGGGATAAATTTCTTTGGTCACCAGAACCTTCTTGACTAGGTCTTCATGCTCTGTGAGAACAGCCAAAGCGCTAAGTTTTATTGTTTTAATAGTATCATCTTATTGAATTATAGCAAAAAAAAAAAAAAAGATGTTTTGTATTAATAGTATATCCCATTAAATTAATGTGATTATTTAATAAAACAATAGTATCTGATACTATTATTATTTTGCCAACATTAATAACATATACTATTGTTTTAATAGTATCATCTTATTGAATTATTGCAAAAAAAAAGAAAAGATGTTTTGTATTAATAGTATATCCCATTAAATTAATTTGATTATTTAATAAGACAATAGTATCTGATACTATTATTATTTTGCCAATATTAATAACATATACTATTGTTTTAATAGTATCATCTTATTGAATTATTGCAAAACAAAAAAAAGAAGATGTTTTGTATTAATAGTATATCTATCCAATAATAATAACATATACTGTTGTTTTAATAGTATCATCTTATTGAATCATTGCAAAAACAAAACAAAGATATTTTGTATTAATAGTATACCCCATTAAATTAATGTGATTATTTAATAAAACAATGGTATCTGATACTATTATTATTTTGCCAATATTAATAACATATACTATTGTTTTAATAGTATCATCTTATTGAATTATTGCAAAACAAAAAAAAAGAAGATGTTTTGTATTAATAGTATATCTCATTAAATTAATGTGATTATGTACTAAAACAATAGTTTCCGATACTTTTTGTAAAAAGTGCTCGATGCTTCAAAATTGATATAATTCGAAAGGAAACAACAAACTGATCAAGGTAAGTATGCATTTAAAATTAATTAAAATTATTATTATAAAGATATTTCTAACCAATCCTTCCTTCAGATACCGTTCCAGTAAAATTTATATATGTATGTATATATATTTATATAATTTATTTAATTTAAAATTCTTTAGCTAACAATTTTCATTAACACATCAATTAAAATACTAACTTGGTATTGAGTTGTATGTACTTCAAAATGTTCTTGAAATTTTTAATATTATGATGGTCACTCTGTAACACGATGATCTATATACGTTCTTCTGTATCATGTGTTTTTAATAACCTAAAACCATTGATTTAATAGTATTTCTTCGCAAGAATTATAGTATGTACTATTCTTTTAAACGGATATACTATTGATTTAATAGTTTGTTTCTGAATCTTATACTTTTAATAAGCTAACACCATTGATGTTATAGTATTTTTTATGAGATTTATAGTACATACTATCCTTTTAAAAGGATATACCATTGATTTAATAATTTGTTCCTTCAAAAATAATGTTACCTTATTATATTTTTTTTTGTATTTTGTATATATTTTAATAAAAGGGTGTCCCCATATGTTTCATTGCATTTCATGAAGGTTTTGTTCGGTGTTTCAACAAAATATAAAAGAATACTATCTATCTATTCGTTTCAATAGGTGAACACAGTTATTATTGATTAAGTTACCCATTATATTTGCAAAAAAAAATTTGATCCAAATCTATTTTATAAAAGTTGTCTAACTTTAGACAACTGTCCAGCTTTGGAAAATGTATTCAAAAACATTGTTTATTGTTGTCTTATATTATCTGCCTAACTTAGACACGAGAATATGACTGTCTAAACCGTGAATAATGTGATACCTATTAATTTTTATTAAATAAAGCATATTTCCACTAATTTGAAAATAGTTAGACTACAGTGTCTAAGTAGACAAAAATCTAATAAATACGACTGCTATTTTGCAAATGTTGATCTTCTAAGGAAGGATCGGGTTGAAATCAGCTTGGTTCGACTAGATCGTACTTAGGAAGCGCAGTCGAGTCGTTTATAAGCGTCGAACAATTACTTTGGATAAATAATATTATTATCCATTTGCAGACTATTTTGGTGCTTTTAGACAGATTCGTGAAATTCTCTATTTGTACACACACAAATGTCCCAACCCAATGCCAGCCTAAAGAAGAATACTAGATCAGGATGAACATTTTCAGGGTGTCCCGATTTATTTGTGCATGCATGTTGACATTCTTGGCCTTTACTTTTTTAATTTCGTAAGGAAAAACACCGACAGTTCTACACAAAGTCAACAATTTATTAATGGTTGTGTTCCTTTACTTTGAAACTTTGTGCATTCGTGTGAAATTTTACACAAAAGTCTATCAAAGTTCATATATTAAAAAATTAAATGTGTAGAAATTGACACAAATGCACAGAGTACTAAGGTAAAAGAACACTCCTAATAACTAATCGACATTAATTTATTGAAGTCCTGATTTGTATGAAATACACCCTGTACTTAGAAAATAATTGTCTTAATTTGTTGTGTCCTATATATTTTATAACTTGCTACCATTGATTTAATAGTATTTTTGAAAATTTAATGGTACACGTTATTCATTTAATAAGATATACTTTCGATTTAATAATGTCTACCATGAAAAATAATAGTACATCCTACTGTTCTTTTAAATTTGAAAGCTATAATAATTTATATTAAAGGGTGTAACTAATTAAATTTCAAATGCGAACATAATCATATGTCTAAAGTATTGAAATTGTAGAATGCACTAGATTCATGGTAAATGAAGAGAAACATAACTACTGCCATAAAAAACTAAACAACTGACCCTATGAAATGTCAAACAAAATGCATTCCCTTCAAATCTGCAAAAAGATAATGATTGCGTTCTTGTCTATGAACCCATTCTAATGAAATAATTTCATTTTATTTAAAATATTTTTTTAAGAATAAATAGATATAATTTATATCTTATCGTGATTTTATTTTTCATATAGGTGTTTTTCCTTTATTTAGTTAAAAACAGATTTTTTAAATGAAACATTATATATTGTTTACCTGTCATTTGACTATCGAATCTGATAGGGTACACCCTGTCGCAAAAAAATTTATCGCCATTCTCTCGGGTCACATTGCTTTAATAACTTACCACTATTAATATAATAGTATTGTTTGCTTTGTTTATAGTATGCACTATTATTTTAATTCGATACACTATTAATTTAATAGTTTTTTTCTTTAAAAATAATAGTACGTCTTATTGATCCTGCAAAATTAGTATCTTACCTTTATATTTATTTATTATTATATTATAATTAAATTTATAAATATGAACGTTATCATGTACATACTTAGATTAGTAGTATGATTATTGATTTTTGAAAAGTAACAAATCAAATACTAGCAGTCATAAACTCATTCCAAAATATTTCTAACCAAAATAAATTAACAAAATTGCAACTACATATCTAATAATCTTTTTGCTACGAAAAATCCGTAATTTCCGATTAAAATCCTTATGGAGAATTTTTGAAATCTATCAGTCGAATATTGACACTTCTCTAAAGTAAAGGTTTGACGTTTATAAACGATGGATAGAGGAATTGGGCTTTTCCTAAAATCATCTCTTTCTAATGTGACAGTTCAATTTGCGGGGAAAACAATACAACACAAACAAACTTACATACTTATACAACGACAAATTACAATGTTCACACTATTCGCCCCGGTTGAAACAGTGCTTGTTTTCCCCCCAATAAGGTTTATTTTTTGCTTGTGTCACATTGACGTATGGGGGAACTTCAGAATTCCATATTGGCAAAAAGAAATCCACAAAAAGCTAAAACACTCGCTGAACACAGTCAACGCATTTAAATACTAAAGCGGGATGGTACACATCGATTTAGGGATGGTATGTTTGCTCACAACTAAGTCCCCTTTCACACGAAAGGGGACAAATTGCTGGAGATTTTTTGACGTTTTTTTTTAATTTTCGATTCCCACCAATCGTAGACCGTTTAATTCTCTTACTTGGTGCCCTTCTCACCCAAAAACTGAAACTCAGTTTCCTCGTGTGAAAGGGGACTAATAGTGATTCGTACATTTTATTATGGTTAGTCACTTAAAACTTTTGACCAACAATTTGCGGGGTATTGTTATCCCATTCATTTCATAATCCCTTTTCACACGAGGAAACTGAGTTTTCAGCAACTTTTAGTTTTTAGTTCAGAAGGGTACGGACTACGGTCTATATACGATTGGTGGAGAGTAGAAATTAAAAGAAAACGTCAAAAAATCTTCAGTAACTTCTTTCCTCGTGTGAAAGCGGTCATAAACTTAGAATTCAACTGCACGTACATAATTTAAATACCACATAATCCACTTTAATTTGCTTAAAAATCTGCACTTTGTCAATGTCAAAAAATAAATACATGTAAATCCAGCATTATGAAATGCACAATCATTGTATATAAACCATTGACCTATTATATATAGACTGCTAGTGGAGCGTCATTTCCATACAAATTCCGAAATGAAAATGGTTCCACCTCTCACTAGTGACATGAGCGCTATGGTAGGACACGCGGCAAAGAGAAGTTACTATTTTCAGTGCCATCTGTTCCTACTTTGTCTGAGCAAGCTTTTTTTGCCATAGAAACTACGGACATCTATTGTTATTTCTTATAAAAAAATGAGCAATCTGTTTTTGCTAAAATTTATATTTTGACGTTTGTGTATAATTTTAATTTTCATTTCACATTTTGAGTCGTGCGACCTGCGTGGTAAATTTGATTTTTATAAATATATTTTTTGTTAAAATTTGGATAAAAAATGGTGATTCAACAGCATTTGGAGATAATTTTTTCAATTACATAAATATTATATTGATTTTAATTGATGTTGTTTTTTGTAGCAAATAATTCCGCCAAAAGTTTTCCAATTCAATCCGAAACTCGATCCTGTAACATCGCTCAAATGAGAATTTGGTCAGGCTCTCTTGTACCAGCATGGCAATTGAGGATATAAAAATACAAGAAAGTCGTCGTCATTTGTGTGTCCTAATACCGATTAAGATTTGACGGAAAAAATCTTCCAGGAACATAAATCTTATCCACATCATCTTTAATAAAAACTTACCAGAATGGTTCGAGAGCACATTGAAACAACTTCTGACGGATCACTGGTGGTCATTGATTGAGGGTTCGAAGCAGTTCCTCGCTGAAACATCAACTAGTGACAGTCTGATTACATTTTCGAATAATCTGAGGTTGGAAACAACGGTGAGCCACAAATGGAATCTTGATTGGAATCTCTACATATTATCTCTACATCTACCATTGTGTGTTGACTACTGAGATTTGGGCTCACGTCTTTGGCAGAGAATACAGCGATTAGTTTGAAAATCTCATGAATCAATTTGAACATCTTGACCGAAAAGACTCGTCCTGTGTCAATGGGTTGCAAACAGTTTTACTTGTGCCAAGTGCCAGGATGCACTTGGACGCAATTCTAGCTAGCACGAGTGTCGTAGGAGAGATTCTAACTAAAGAGGATGTCTACACGGCCGGAAACCGATCCATAACCAGTCGCACTTGGGGATAAATTTCTTTGGTCACCAGAACCTTCTTGACTAGGTCTTCATGCTCTGTGAGAACAGCCAAAGCGCTAAGTTTCACAGAATTTTATAACTTTTTTCACAGATATGCGTTCAAAATTATGCGGTGGGATTAATACATTTAATTTATTCATAATCTTTTATTTATTTTTTTAAATAAAGTTTTCTAAAATCACAAAAAAAAAAAAAACAAACAAAAGTGAATGAAAAAAGGAATGAAAAAAAAAACAAGCACAAAACTGAAGTGTCAAAATGTTTCACCGCGTTTTCCGCTTGTCCTATGTTAGCGCTAGCGGCGTTTAGTTATAGGTGGAACCATCGTGAAGTTGGCTCCTGGCAGTCCATATATAGTAAGTCAATGATATAAACCCTATAGTATCCCATGGAACAAAAAAAAATAGTTCTGAATCGGGTCTTGAGCGGCGCTGCCGTCGACAGAATGTGACATTGGAGAGATAAAAAGGCGGGAAGAAGATAAGTAAAATAGAAATAAAGACTAGTAGTAAGAACGAGAGGATTATATTAAAATTACTCTGACAACAATAATGAGGCTAAGGGAGATGGTTGAATCAGATGTTTTTGACGAGGCAAAAAGCAAAATATGGGGAAGTAAATTTGTTTGTCCAATGGGCGAGTATGGCTATATGTATGCATATAGGTTCAAGTATAGGTATGGGTATAGGCTTAATAGAAGCAATATATTTAAAAATTTTGAATTTGATTCAAATTCGATATAGCAAAGCAACGTTGTTAAATTTTACAATATGTGGGTTAAATACAACGTTGCTATATTTTGCATTTATTATGCTTTTTCCTATAGGAAGATAGAGGTAGGTATAGATTGTTGTTGGATTTTTTTTATATTTATAGGTAGGTATTGTATAGAAACCATATGACGTAAGTATATTGTAAAGGGTGATTTTTTAAGAGGTTTAGAACTTTTTTTAAAAAAAAAACACAAAAAATTCGAAAAAATGAATGAAATATTTATTTGAATCGATAGTTTGAACCTTGCAATTTAATGTTTAAAGATAATTTCATGCAAATGTTGACCGCGGCTGCGTCTCAGGTAGCCCATCCGCTGAGTCCAATTTTGGCATACTCTTTCACACATATCGGCCGGTATCTCACGAATGAATGCATAGATGTTGGCTTCCAGTGCGTCAATCGAAGCGGGCTTGTCCCTATAGACATTAGCCTTGACATACCCCTACAAAAAATAGTCTAATGGTGTCAAATCGCACGATCTAGGCGGACAATTGACCGGCCCGAAACGTGAAATTAACTGTTCACCAAACTCGCCTCGCAATTGCGCCATTGTTTCGCGTGCTGTGTGGCATGTGGCACCGTCTTGTTGAAACCACATATCATGCAAGTCAAGAACTTCCATTTCGGGCAAAAAAAGTTTGTTATCATCGCTCGGTAGCGTTCACCATTGACAGTAACGCTGCGATTCGCATCATCTTTGAAGAAATATGGCCCAATAATGCCGCCGGCCCATAAACCGCACCAAACAGTGGCTTTTTCGGGATGCATTGGTAGCTGTTGCAATGCTTCTGGCTGATCTTCACTCCAAATGCGGCAATTGTGCTTATTTACGTACCCATTCAACCAAAAATGAGCCTCATCGCTGAACACAATTTTTCGATAAAAAAGCGGATCCTCGGCCAGCTTTTTTGATAGTAAAATTCAATAATTTGCAAGCGTTGTTCATTTGTAAGACGATCCATGGTTAAATTGCAAACCAAACTGAAGCTGTTTGACAGTGACACAAGGTACTAAACACACGTCAGCTGTCAAAACCAGTGTTGCCAAAACCAAACCAGCTAAAAAATCACCCGTTATAATGCTTCAACGGTTTTTTTCAGCCAAGTTATGAGCGTAGATAGGTAGTTTGTTTTTCGTTTTGCTTTGGGTGTTAGAGTGTGTTAGAGTAGGATGGAAGATGTTCCATATGTCTGATTGATAAGTTTAAATTATTCAGTTTCAGTGCAAGTGCAAACGATAGTGGTAAAGTTTCAGTTCGTTTTATGATTAAAATTTTGAATAAATAAGTGAAAGTTAGTAGTTAAATTAGTGGTAGTGGATTAGTTTTTTCAAAACTAATCAAAGAGAAGTTTTGACCATTTGTGCTGTGCTGAGAGGAGTAAGGTGTTTTTTTGCGGGTGAAATTTTTTTTTAAATAAAATCCAGTACAAAAATAAGCAGTGTTTTGAAGATTTAGTTAGTGTTTTTTTAAACCACAGATTTTTTTCAGATTTCTGTTGTTTTTTTGTACTTTTTTAATTTTTATTTAGTTTCATTTAACACTATTTCTATTATTTAATCTCTTTTATATTAATAAATAATAATTGTCCCTTACCCTTTTTTTCAATATGGTTTTTTGTTGCTATATAAATTGCGAGGAGCAGCGAGTTCCACAATGTTCGGTTTCATTCTTTCAGGTACCCACGGACCATAGAAGGGATATTTAGATAAAACATGGAAATGTTACAAACGTGAAGGCCTTACCACAAAAGTCCTTCATGTGCGAGAAACATTTTTATGCCAAAGATACCAAGTGAAATCAACTTTTAAAACTCTCTGCAGATACGCCCTTCCCATTCCTTCTCTGTCTGTTTGTAGGTGTTCCGACGTATCCAATGATACAGAATGTCTTCGTATTATGGAGGCGTGGAGGGCCCGGAAGCAGCCGACTTCCACGGTCACCTCTGCAATCCAGGTACCTCCACCTCCATCCTCACCTCTACCGGTACCTTCGAGCCCAGCTATATCTTTGGTGAATATGGCTGCGAGCTCTTCTTATACCTACATCAGGGACTATAAAATCCCTGAAGTAGCCTCCTGTTCACAGGCTTCTCCTTCTCAGTTTCCCTCTCCAGGATATCCATCCTACAAAGCAGTGCCGGTACGGAAAATCGAAAAGGCTAGGGTATATCCTCGTAACATTTTCGAAACACCTATAAAACAGGTGCGGAACCCTGAATATAGGTTAAAGAAGGGATTAGACACCCATATGGAAGGCTTTTCGGAAGAGCTGCAGACCTTTATTCTGGCGCAGTTATTCCATAGGCCGAACGCGCCCTGAGAACCTAAAGAAAAGGACTTGTTTTTAAAGTTTTTCTTTAAGTCCCCAGCGTGTTATTCTTTTATGATTAGCTCAGGTTTCAAGCTGCCATCGGTAAGCACCATTTACCGATGGCATTCCCAGAACCGTCTCCCAACAGGGCTCAGTCCAAGAATTCAGGACCTTCTTAGGGACAAAGCCAAAGACATGGCATTTTCAGACAAAAAATTCGTTTTGCTGTTTGACGAAATGGCTATTAAGAAAGAACTAGAATACAACATCAAGGACGACATGATTTTCGGCTATACCGACTTTGGGGAGTTCGGTAGACATGAAAAAATTGCGTCCAAAGTGATGGTATTCACATTAAGAGGGCTGGAAACAGACAATAGTTTATTATGTAGGATCCCCAAATGACACTACTATAGCCAAGATGTTGACCACTATTATCGCAGGGGTGATAAAGTGTGGATTAACTGTTGTTGCAACGAGCTGCGAAAAGGGTACCAGCAACGTGTCGGCATATAGCAAGTTAGGGCCCCCAAATTTCATGGATGCCACGCCATATGTAGAGATAGAGAGTCAAAGAGTCTTCTTACTCTTTGACTATCCTCACATGTTCAAAAGCGTGAGGAATATTCTCCTAAAGCATAAAATTATCATAGGGGATAATGTGGTAGATTGGAAGATCCTTGAAAAGATTTATGAAGAGGACTCGAAAGGAATCTTTCAAGTTCTCTTCAAACTTTCTAGGGCCCATATAAAACCAACTCCATTTGAGAAGTTTTCCGTTAAGTTATCGACGCAGGTTTTTAGCAACACTGTCTAATCGGGCATAATGTATGCATTAGGTACTAATTTTTTCACCACAGACGAGGATAAGAAGCTTGCAGGGTCCACAGCCAATTTCATCAAAGGTATGAACAACCTTTTTGATAATCTAAACACAGGCAAACTCTACTCGAGAAACCCAAACAAGCAAGTCTTATCGGACTCGACAGATACGTTAGATTTATTAAAGAGCGCACGGAACTGGATTTCTACGTGGAAATCCTCTAGTTCCGTGACAATCCCCCCTTGCTTTAAAGGATTGAAGCAAACTTTGTTGGCTATTGAGCAGATGTGGGAACATCATAAGAGCAATGACAAAACGTATTTTCTGCTTTCTCATCTCAATACAGATGTGGCAGAAAATCTGTTTTCCATGGTACGCTCCAATAGAGGTTCTTATGAAAAGAATCCGTCAGCTTGGAGATTCATTAGGAATCTAAAACAGATAATCTTCCAGCACTTGTCTTCAGCGGATCATTCCGGGTACCAGGACGCTGGGGCCGAACCGCTGTTGCAGGTAGCTGACTTCGATGCTAATGAAGCAGAAAAGGAATCTTCATACAACGACTTTGTGTATGAAGAACCAGCAGGAGACAATGGTAAGGGGATAGAGGCTCTTCATCTCTGCAGAAGGGTGCTTCTGTGTATTACGCTGGGTTTGCCGCAGGGAAATTGAAGAAGAGGTTGAATTGTGAGGCCTGCAACCAATTTATGATCTCAGAGGATGAGATATGCGAAGGAAGGCAAGCAACTTTGCTAATTAAATTGCGAGCATACCAAACAATAACAACACCTTCGGAGTTCGGAAAACTGACAGTTCCTTCGATCGGTTTCGAAAGAACTGTCAGTATTCTGCAATCGATTTTCATGGAGCAATTCCCAGCGATGCAGGTGAGCGAAAAAATAGTAGAAACATGGTTGCGTAAAATCATGGCACTTAAGGACAGTACAGGGCAAGACAGGGTTTTAACAACAAGCTGCTCAACGGAGCATCGGGAAGCTATAATCAAATTTGTTTTGATAGGACTGATCATTCTAGATCTTAGGAAAATCAACAAGGACCTTAAGGATAAGCCAACAACAAAAAATGTTGAGGTTTAGGTTTAGGTAAAGGGTGAGGTATAGGTAGAGGTTTAGGTTTAGGTTTAGGTTTAGGTTTAGGTTTAGGTTTAGGTTTAGGTTTAGGTATAGGTTTAGGTTGAGGTATAGGTTTAGGTTGAGGTTTAGGTTTAGGTATAGGTTGAGGTATAGGTTGAGGTATAGGTTTAGGTTGAGGTATAGGTTGAGGTTTGGGTTAAGGTTTTTGGGTTAGGTTTTAGGTTTTAAGTTATTTCAATATTATTGTATTTATTATATTATTTCATTATATTTCATTATATTATTATATTATATTATGATATAAGTATATATAAAAACAAAAACAAAAAAATTAGTTGGATGCATGTAAAATTAATATTATTTTGTATTATATTATATTATTTCATTATATTATTATATTATATTATTATATAAGTATATATATATCAAAAAAAACACAAAAAAAAAACAAAAAAATTAGTTAGATGCATGTAAAATTCATTTAGTAGTTTGAAGTAGAAATAGAAGGAGGACATCTCCACTTGGAGGTACCTCTCTTAAAATAATGCATGTAAAATTGATTTAGTAGTTTGAAATAGTAGTAGAAGAGGAATAGGCCTACTGGGGAAACCTCAAAAAAAACGCATCTAGTATTCTACCCCACTGGGTGATGTGGAAAAGAATACAGGCAAAAGTTTTAAGAAATTTAATTGAAGAAAAAAAAAACACTTCGTGGTTTTGGTTGTATTTTTAAAATTTAATATATTTACCTTATCAATTTTTGATTTTGCTGCACTTTGTGGCATTTTTTTCAAAATACTTTCATAATACGTATCAAAATTTTCAACAAAAAAATACATTTTTTGGATAGGTACATGAAAAACAACAAATTGTTTTTTTTTTATTATTTTTATGTGTATGTATATCAATTAGTCTTTAAAACTGGTGTATAAAATTTTCTTCTTTTGCTCGAAAAATTGTTTTCATAAACAAAAACAATTTTTTCCGAAAAAAATAATAAATTTTATTCGAAAAAAATTTTTCACGTGTAGCATTTCAATCGATTTTCAAAATTTGCAAACTAAATTTTGATTTTTTTAAATTTTTTTTAAAAAATTTGGTAACCTAAAAAAAATAATTAAATTTTTTCGAAAAACTTTTTTTCACGTGTATTTCAAAATCAATTTTCAAAATTTGCAAATTAAATTTTGATTTTTAAAAATTTTTTTTAAATAAATGTTTTTTTCGAAAAAAATAATAAAATTTTTTCACGTGTACTTCAATCGATTTTCAAAATTTGCAAACTAAATTTTTATTTTTATAAAATTGACTATACCCAAAAAATATTTTTCCGAATAATTTGAATCGAATAAGAAAATTTCTAAACCAAATTCCCATTTGTTTTACTTTTTGGAAGAATTTTTTTTATTTTCCTTCAAAAATTGTCTTTACTAATTTAATTTGTTTAATTTGCAAACTAAAGCTTCTCTATTTTTTTAATTTTTTAAAAATTGTTTATACAAAACAAAAATAAAATACTGCGTTTTCATAAAAGAATGAGGCATTTAATAAAAAACACCCTATAAATATATTTGCATATACCTACCTACGTTGGCACCTATTAATTTGGAATATATTTTCCATACTTCAATTACGACAAAAAACTGAAACACCCTATTTTCTGCGAGTGGCAATAGTGGCGATTTTATACTTAAGCCTAGTACGCTGCTGATGCGAAACGAAAAATCCCATACAAAAATGACACAACGAAATCATAAACGGAAAATTTCGTTCTGCTTTTCGTTTTGCAGTACGCTGTTCGAAGAGCGAAATTTATAATTGTAGCAGATTATTTGGAGAAGTCTCCGCTCCTTTTTCGCACGAAATTAATTGTACAGACTATTTATTGTGTGCGGAAAAATAACATTTGAGTTTTATTTGTGTTTTTTTTTGTTTGTCATTTTCTTACATCATGGGTTTCTCTGATTTTTTGCGTTTATGTTTGATTTTGTTTTTGGAATAATTGAAACTCTCCAAGGATATTTTCCGTTGTGTTTTCGCAAGTGTTTCGTTGTCTGTTTGGAGATCACAGGAAATTTTCGTTTCGCATCAGCAGCGTACTAGGCTTTACAGTTATTTTTGTTCTACCAAAAATAGGTCATTGCATACACAGGAGAAACAAAATCCAAGTTCCTTTTGAACATCATTTATTTTCATTCTTTCTGTAACCTACCCCTACAAGAATAATGCTTGTAAATTGTTGTCCCACTTTAGCTTTCATAAATATCCTATACAGCGTTCTCATTTTTCTTTTCTTTCTTTAACCTTATTTTTTATTCTTCTCTCTTCGATTATCTCCTCCTTCTCAACTCTCCAATCTCTCCACTCTGAATTTTCGCAAGCTTCCAAATCGGCACACTCAATGGCGTAAGAGACGTTCCTCTTCATGAGACTACTATAGAGTTTATATACAATGGCACAATGCACATGTAAAAACCAAAGTCGACCTTTCAACCATGCTTATAAACATGTCTACTTGTTGAAACGTTGAATGCTTTCATTTGGACATTTCATTCTCTGGTTCCACCTTTGAGCGTTTTCATTTTGATACAAAAAAAGATAATGTAGAGGTATATATCACACACAGTACACATATTAAAGGTAATATATTGCGCAGGTTGTCAAAGTTGGAAATGTCAAAAAATTAAAAATGGCTGTTCGAGTGACCACAGGAACTCAACGCGCATCATTAGAAACAACAACAAAATATTGAAATTAGACAAGGAAAGGGGCACTGAATCCACCATTTTACCACCATAATACCTCGATTTTGACAGATGCGCAGAACTGAACAAAAATGAAAACGCTAATAATATTACCTTTAATATGTGTACTGTGTATATCACATATACAGTGTATGTGAGTGAGGCACCGAATTACAAAAAAAAAACTATTGTTCTCGTCTGTCATTTTGCTGATCTGAAAAAATTTTTGTTTGTTATCAAACGTTGAAATAGTGAAAAAAAGTTTATTAAACTAATTAAAAAAGTGAAATAAAAGTGAGAATAGTGAAAAAATTGCAATACTTAATTAAAAAATATATAAAACAACATGCGGTGCTGCATTAAATCGTTTAAAAACACATATAATAAGGAGTTTATATTTTTTTTTCATTTCGTCAGCTTATTGGGTCTCATATTCTACATAAATTAATGTGATGTGATGTTAAATACAGGGTGGCGCACCAATTGTGCTACAATAAGAAATTCAAATAACTTTTTTTTTAATCGATGTATTTCATTTATTTTTTTTTTATTGGTTAGAAAATTAAATTTTATTTTAAATAGTTAGTTGTTTTTAAAGATTATAGACCGCAAATGACCTCCACGCTGTCCCACGCATATGCGGCACCTGGTCAAAAAATTATTCATTGCGGCCTGAAGAGTTGAAGTTGGGATCGCCTCAATTATTGTCGTTATGGACTGCTTTAATTCAGTTAAATTCCTGGGCTTCGTTTTATACACCTCTTGCTTGACATAACCCCATAAAAAGAAGTCTGGTGCAGTCAGGTCAGGTGACCTTGGAGGCCAGCGAAGAGTGGAGTTCCTAGAAATTAATTTGTTTGCGAATTTTTTGTTTAGCTCCGCCATAACTGGTCTGGCTATATGTGCAGTTGCTCCATCTTGCTGAAACCAAACGCTGTTGAATGGTATACGTCTTCGGCGCAGTTCTGGGTAAAAAAACTCCTTCAACATCTTTAAATAACGGTCCCCATTGACAGTAACGGTTACACCGTTTTCTTCAAAGAAGTACGGCCCGACAATACACCTTGATGAAACTGCGCACCACACAGTGACTCGTTCTGGGTGCAGTTCCGTCTCATGGAGCATTTCTGGATTAGACTCATTCCATATACGGCAATTTTGCTTGTTTACATTGCCGTTAAGATCAAAATGGGCCTCATCAGACATGAACAAACAATTGATCAATGTGTTGTCTTCTTCGGCCATTGATATCATTTTTTGGCAAAATTCCAGGCGAACAGGCAAATCCTGAGGGTTTAACTTGCTAGTAATTTGGACTTTGTACGGAAACAAGTTTAAATCGTCATGAAGTATCCGTTGTAATGACCGTCTACTAATTCCAATTTGCCCCGATAAGTTTCGGGTCGAAACGTTCGGATTGGCCTGTATTGCAGATGCTACTGCTGCGATTGTATCCTGAACCCGAACATTGGCATCTCGATGGTACGGCCTTCGTGCGATGCTTCCACATTCGGCAAACATGTTTACAAACCTCATAATGGTCCATCTACTCGGGGGATTACCGCCAAACTCCCGCCTAAATTCCCTTTGGACGGAAATGACGGACTGCAAAGCATGGTACCGTTGCACTATCCAAATTCTTTTCACCGTATCCCAAGCATCCATTTTTATAAATCTAAATAGTAACCTACAAAATAAAAAAAAAAATAAGCCGATTACTCACACAGAAAAAAAGTTATTACGTTTTATTTTTGTAGCACGATTCGTGCGCCACCCTGTAGTAAAATACATTCTTTTCGGATACTTTCAAATTAATATTTCATAGCATTTTGCTATAAAAAAGCAAAGAGGTTGAAAATAAAATTATACTTCAATTACGTGAATAAAAGCAGTGTCTCATTTGTCAAAATAACGGGTGATTTTTTAAGAGGTTTAGAACTTTTTTTTTTAAAAAAAACACAAAAAATTCGAAAAAATGAATGAAATATTTATTTGAATCGATAGTTTGAACCTTGCAATTTAATGTTTAAAGATAATTTCATGCAAATGTTGACCGCGGCTGCGTCTCAGGTAGCCCATCCGCTGAGTCCAATTTTGGCATACTCTTTCACACATATCGGCCGGTATCTCACGAATGAATGCATGGATGTTGGCTTCCAGTGCGTCAATCGAAGCGGGCTTGTCCCTATAGACATTAGCCTTGACATACCCCCACAAAAAATAGTCTAATGGTGTCAAATCGCACGATCTAGGCGGCCAATTGACCGGCCCGTAACGTGAAATTAACTGTTCACCAAACTCGCCTCGCAATTGCGCCATTGTTTCGCGCTATATTCTAATATAGCTTTCGTGCTGTGTGGCATGTGGCACCGTCTTGTTGAAACCACATATCATGCAAGTCAAGAACTTCCATTTCGGGCAAAAAAAAGTTTGTTATCATCGCTCGGTAGCGTTCACCATTGACAGTAACGCTGCGATTCGCATCATCTTTGAAGAAATATGGCCCAATAATGCCGCCGGCCCATAAACCGCACCAAACAGTGGCTTTTTCGGGATGCATTGGTAGCTGTTGCAATGCTTCTGGCTGATCTTCACTCCAAATGCGGCAATTGTGCTTATTTACGTACCCATTCAACCAAAAATGAGCCTCATCGCTGAACACAATTTTTCGATAAAAAAGCGCGCGATGAACATTTCGAACCGAGCACGAATTTTGATAATAAAATTCAATAATTTGCAAGCGTTGTTCATTTGTAAGACGATCCATGGTTAAATTGCAAACCAAACTGAAGCTGTTTGACAGTGACACAAGGTACTAAACACACGTCAGCTGTCAAAACCAGTGTTGCCAAAACCAAACCAGCTAAAAAATCACCCGTTATATTAATTCTCTTTCAGGGTGGCATTAGCTTTTGTCGGTGATGGCAAGGCGCTCAAATCCATTGAACTTCCGTAGTGCAGAATAATTTAACTTAACTTTTTTAGAATATGAGACACATATTACTTATGAAATGAAAAAAAATTACTGCTTATTATAGGTTTTTTTTTTAAAGGAATTAACGCAGCACCGCATATTATTTATTTCAATGAAGTAATTCATATATTCAATTTATTCACTTTTATTTTACTTGTTTATTTAATTTAATAAATTTTTTTTTCAATTTTAACTATTTAAAATCTTAAACACATTCCTCAAAAAAACAGCATTTGGGCGCCCCTGCATTTAGCTGTCATACTGCATGCCTTCCCTGTTTGAATGCATTTGTGTCTGTGTAACTCATACTATTTAGAAAAAAGCCTTACTTTTTTTCTCGAGTGTCCGTTCCCAATTTCTTCTAAAACATTCCATTTTGTTCAGCTAGCCAGCAGTCAGTCACGTAGTCCAGCCAGCAACGCAAGTCAAAAGAAAATTAAATTTAATTAAAAGTGAAAAAAAAACTGAAAAAAAATGAAGAACACTGAAAAATAAAACTAAACATTATAAAAAAGGATACAAACGAGAGAAATATAAGGTATTTGTTAAATTCTTTTTAATATAACAAGAAATTCAGGGCTAAACTTGGTTTTGTTCCACGATGTAGGTACCTACCACGTTTTGTTTTTGTTTAAAATTCATTATAAATTAGAATATAGCATGAAATTGATTACAAAAATCAAGAAATACTGAAAAGTTCCTTATTAACAATGAAATATTTCAATAAAATCTGTGTTTTTTTGCGCGTAAAGATACAAGCCCATATATATATATATATATATATCGTGTTTTCATATAGGTTTTCATACTGAAATTTGTATCCTATTGTTTTAATGGTACATACTATTAATTTAAGACGCCAGTATTGTTTTAATAGTACATACTATTAGTTGTAGATGCCACTCAGAGTGCATATACGTAGCTATAGGTAACTTTTTTCTCGAGACATTCTATTTTGTTCAGCCAGCAGTTCAGTCACGTAGTCCAGCCAGAGTAGTAAGCAAGTCAAGTGAAAATTACAATTAATCAAAAGTGAAAACTCAAAATTATAAAATAGGATATAAACGAACAAGACAACTGAGAGAAATACAAGGTATTTATAAAATTCGTTGTAATATAAGTCCCCTATTACACGATGATTCTTTGCGTCTGACTCTTTTTTCAAATTTCTCTTTGAAAATCATCCTGTGAGTCGCACGCTATTACACGAAGATTCTTTGCGCCTGACGCTTTTTCGAATTTCCCTTTGAAAATCATCAAAATAAAGTTATATAAAAAGAAACGTCAAAAAGAGTCTCGGAAATCTTGGCCCACGACTCACAGGGCAACTGGTCTTCCGTCTCATCTTTTTTCTCTTTCGCAATCGTTATGTTCGAAAAGAGTCAGACGCAAAGAATCATCGTGTTATAGGGGACTAACAAGAAATTCAGGGAAAAACTTGGTTTTGTTCCACGAAGTAGGTACCACGTTTTTGTTTAAAACGCATTATAAATTAGAATATAGCATGGAAGTAATAACAAAAATCAAGAAATAATGAAAAGATCCTTATTAACAATGAAATATTTCAATAAAATCTGTTTTTTTCGCGTTAAAAAAATAAGCCCATATATATATATATATATATATATCGTGTTTTCATATAGGTTTTCATACTGAAATTTGTATCCTATTGTTTTAATGGTACATACTATTAGTTTTAGATGCCACTCAGAGTGCATATACGTAGGTATAGGTAACTTTTTTCTCGAGAAATTTCATTTTGATCAGCCAACAGTTCAGTTCAGTCACGAAGTCCAGCCAGACTAGTAATCAAGTTAAGTGTAAATTAAAACTAATTAAAAGTGAAAAGAACTTAAAATTATAAAAAGGATACAAACGAACAGACAACTGAGAGAACTATAAGGTATTTATAATATTCGTCATAATATAACAAGAAATTCAGGAAAAACTTGGTTATCTTCCACGATGTAAATAACACTTTTTTTTTGTTTAAAACGCATTATAAATTAGAATAATTAGAATATAGCATGAGGGTGATTACAAAAATAAAAAAATAATAAAAAGTTCCTTATTTACAATGAAAATAAAATAAAGTCTGTTTTTTACGCGTATATGTATATATATATATATATATATATATATATATTATCTTGTGTTTTCATATAGGTATTCTTGCTAAAATTTGTGTCTTTTTGTTTTAACAA
The DNA here is from genome assembly GCA_929447395.1 of Epistrophe grossulariae. NCBI lineage: Eukaryota > Metazoa > Arthropoda > Insecta > Diptera > Syrphidae > Epistrophe > Epistrophe grossulariae. The sequence continues at coordinate 25,871,089 of OV839567.1, forward strand.
CAAAACCGAGAAATTTGTCTAAGAAATCCTGTTCATGAAACTGAAATAGCTGATATCTTACTTTCCTGAACTCACTTATTATATAGTTGGGAAAAAGAGTTAGTCAACAGTACAAATTAAAAAATTGAAATTGAAATCAAAATTGTATACATAGCGAAGTTAATAAAAAAAAGAAATGTTATGAAAATTCAGTTTAAATATGTCAGTTTCGAAACAAATTTGCTATTGATTGGCAAATACATAATTTAATGAAAATTTATTCTTTTCTTTACATATGAGAAAAAGTTATTTTTGTATAGGTACCTATGAAAACTTCGTTTCGCTCGGAAGTATAAGCAAATTTTAAGAACTAAAAGCAAGAAAGATATCATATCCATTTGTTTCAAAACAAATGAAAAAAGTTAAGCTATTTATTTAACAACGACAAAAAAAATTACTCGTTCCTAAAAACATCTGGGTTAATTGGGTTCCGAATAGTTTTCAGCATGCTAAAAACTATGTATAAAGCTGAAAACGTAAGAAATAAAGAAAAGTTAATTCTTTATGTAATTGTTTATCATTCTACAATTAGTTTTTCGTATTAAATGTATGTATATGTATATATGTACATAATTTTTATTTTCAGTCAGTTGTCGTAGGAACGTTAAACAAACTAAAGTTGAATCTAAACGTAACAAAAATTTGTAAATAAAGTTTCGAAACAAACGAAAAAGTAAGAGTATTCATTTATACTCAAAGCGAAAAATTACTTTAATGAGGCCTACCTTAAATATGGTAATTTAAATATGATATTGACAGTTTGATAAGAAAAAATAAAAGAAAGAGTTCAAATTCAATTCTAACTAATACCTGCACTAAATAATTATCCAGAGAGCACATAACATCTATTTGCTAATCTCTGATCGAAATCTCAAGCTTCTTAAAAGCTGATTACGACTAAAGTGCAAAACAAAAATCATCATTAAGTTTGTTTAATTTTCCTAGTCCTTGTATTTTTCTATAATAACATTTATATTTTGTCTTAATATAGTTAATAAAATACAAAATGAGTTCTGAGGAAACCGAATCAACTCTTATAGAACTAATTGATTACGAAGAACTGAATACCTCAGAGGAAATAATTCCAGAAAATGAACCAGAAAATGGCGAACCAGTACTTGTGTTGAATGCTAATACAAATGAAGGCAGAGAGGTGACATTTTCAATCGATATCACTGACAATAATTCAGAAACGAAGAACCTTATTTGTAACAAGTTTGGATTTGAAGAATGGGTTTATGGCATTGTTGGTAAGATATTTTTTGTTACGAGTATTTTCATTTATTTTGAGATGTAAAATACCATTTTTATACAATAGAAAATGGTTTTGACCTTGATAGTTTAAAACTAGCAACAGAATCTGAGATAAAAGATTTATTTCCACGTCCGTTCTTGGGAATAAGAGCAAGGTTTAAACATTATTTAAATGCCTGGCGCAAAGATGTTGGTTTTTCTTTTATTGAAGTAGTGGTGCTTTCATAAGTGCATGGTTCCATTTTGATTTCTCTTGAATATAGAAAAATATAATAGTGTAGCGGCATAGCGTCCATATAAAAGATAATTGTGCACTTTGTGATAAAAGCATCAAATTTTTTTCATTGTTGGTACATTATATGAATATGATTTTAAGATATTGGGCCACTTCGAAATTCCGCCCCTTTGAGTGGGAGGGGCAAATTAAAAAAAAAATACGTAAGATTGAAAAAAAAATATTATAAAACAAAGGCACCATTTACAATATCATGCTATACCTTTTTTTAAAGCCAAGAACCCATTCTTCAATTTTGTTTTCAAATTAAGCTATTTTAGTGCTTGGTTTTTGAAAAAAATTATTTTCAAACTCAAAATAAAAACAAAAAAAATTAAAAAAAAAATGTTTATTATGATTTTTTTTGCAAAATTTTACGTTATTAAGTACTAATTTGCTTTATCATTTTCGATACTCTTATTAACTTTTAGTCGAGTGTTAAAAACCAGATAGTCTTAAGTCATTTAGTTTTTTAGAAAATTGAAAATTACCATAACTACTTTTTTCTTAAAACCGTCTTTTTTGAACATAAACAATGGATTTTGACTTTCTTGTTTAAATTATAAAATTAGTTTAATCAATAGACGTACAATAGTTTAGGTAGTTATGAACTTTTAATATGTTATTTAATATGGTTGTTTGATTAAAAAACAAATTACGACAACCACGCCACATACGCCCGCCTTCACAATTCTGAAAAACCCTCACTTTTTTCGGTCTCTTGCCTATAACTTTAAAAAATATTTTGCGACAAATACAATCAAATGAGAATTATTACTAAGATCTATTGCATGCACCCCATCGTTTTTCGTTTTAAATGTATGGGGAGAGATTGTTTTATAATTTTTAGTAAGAAACGTATTATATTAAGATTTTATTTTTTTTTTTAATTACTTAATTAAGAAACTGTAGCGTAGCCTGTCACTGTACTCATGACAGACGAAATAGGGTCTGGTTTCAACCACCAGCTTCTCAAATCCCAATTCTACCAAACAAACACATAACAGCTCATACATATGCAAAGGAATATTAATTCAAAGCTCGGAATACCTACCGACAATCAAAGCAAAATCACTTTTGCTAATTCCAAACCTACAGACATACTTCATTTATACAAACTCACCCTAATCAAACGGTTCCCTATACGAACCTGTAGCTTCATTCAAAGATACCTACTATACCTACTTACTTCCTAACTACAAATGCAAATAAGAAAGGAAAAAACTTTATTGTATGACGGAAATCCACGGATACCTACAATATAGATATCTATATAATAGAATAGATATTGTGTATATGAATGAGATCACTCACCACTCAGTACAATAAATAAACATACCGACTTTCAAATAAAAAAACATTGAAAAAAAAAAACTCACGGTATCGCCATGTACAGAAAGATTCTTACATTATGTAGACACACACAGTTATTGGTGGGTAGGACATTAATTGAACATCTGAGAATTGACCTGTATTTGGGATTTTTTCCGTTCGGTTACAAACTGTACGATAACACGAACTCTGAGCTATAGCTAAAATATTCCTTAATTGAAAGTAGATATGGATGTTGAGGGTTCCCATATCCATAACGAGGATCAGTAGTTCGCGATGATGACCTGAAAAAAAAAAGAAAAAAAAATAGAAGGATAGAAAGAAGACAATATTATTACAACAAAAATAGGTTTGATTGTAGTGTCGCTTGAGTGTTTCTGGGGTATAAATGGGATTATCTGAAACGTCCCGAAGCACCCTTAGCGACAGTAATTGACTTATCCTATGGATGATATCGATCAAGACTCAGTTGGGGTGGTTGTTCCTAAAATGAAAAGGAAAAGAACATAAATGACTTCTTGTGAAATAAAAATAAAAAGACAAAAAAAAGGTAAATGAATGTACTTACCTGTTGCTCATGATGTTTATGCACATTTGGTAGGTTTCCTTCTATTTTTGTTATGCATCTCCGGTATCCGAGCATTTCTTGAGTTTATGGGACCTGAGTGATGTATATTTTAGTTCCTTATTGTTTATTTTTATAGTTTTATCTTCCTAGATAAGTAAGTTTTCACGTTTTCTTCGAAAGTTTTACAAAATACAAATTAAATGAGGAGAAATGTCAAAACGGCAAAAGGTTAACGAGGATGTGCGACATCTGGTAGTGAACACAAGTATGTCGAGGGAAAAGTGCAATAGGAAGTAACGGGTGATTTTTTAAGAGGTTTAGAACTTTTTTTTTAAAAAAACACAAAAAATTCGAAAAAATGAATGAAATATTTATTTGAATCGATAGTTTGAACCTTGCAATTTAATGTTTAAAGATAATTTCATGCAAATGTTGACCGCGGCTGCGTCTCAGGTAGCCCATCCGCTGAGTCCAATTTTGGCATACTCTTTCACACATATCGGCCGGTATCTCACGAATGAATGCATGGATGTTGGCTTCCAGTGCGTCAATCGAAGCGGGCTTGTCCCTATAGACATTAGCCTTGACATACCCCCACAAAAAATAGTCTAATGGTGTCAAATCGCACGATCTAGGCGGCCAATTGACCGGCCCGAAACGTGAAATTAACTGTTCACCAAACTCGCCTCGCAATTGCGCCATTGTTTCGCGTGCTGTGTGGCATGTGGCACCGTCTTGTTGAAACCACATATCATGCAAGTCAAGAACTTCCATTTCGGGCAAAAAAAAGTTTGTTATCATCGCTCGGTAGCGTTCACCATTGACAGTAACGCTGCGATTCGCATCATCTTTGAAGAAATATGGCCCAATAATGCCGCCGGCCCATAAACCGCACCAAACAGTGGCTTTTTCGGGATGCATTGGTAGCTGTTGCAATGCTTCTGGCTGATCTTCACTCCAAATGCGGCAATTGTGCTTATTTACGTACCCATTCAACCAAAAATTAGCCTCATCGCTGAACACAATTTTTCGATAAAAAAGCGGATCCTCGGCCAGCTTTCCAAGAGCCCATTCACCAAAAATTCGGCGTTGTGGTAGGTCGGCTGGCTTTAGTTCTTGCACCAGCTGTATCTTAAAAGGCTTTACGCCCAAATCCTTCCGCAAAATTTTCCACGTAGTGCTGTAACAAAGGCCTAACTGCTGGGAACGGCGCCGAATCGACATTTCGCGGTCTTCTGTCACACTAGCTGATACGGCCGCAATATTTTCTTCACTACGCACAGTACGTAAACGTGTTGGTGGTTTAATGTCCAACAAAGTAAATTTGGTGCGAAATTTGGTCACAATCTTCCGAATAGACTGCTCAGAAGGTCGAGAATGCCGACCATAAAATGGAAGCAGCGCGCGATGAACATTTCGAACCGAGCACGAATTTTGATAGTAAAATTCAATAATTTGCAAGCGTTGTTCATTTGTAAGACGATCCATGGTTAAATTGCAAACCAAATTGAAGCTGTTTGACAGTGACACAAGGTACTAAACACACGTCAGCTGTCAAAACCAGTGTTGCCAAAACCAAACCAGCTAAAAAATCACCCGTTAGTTGTTGGTATGAAATAAAATCAGTTAGGATTTGAAAATTATAATTTTTGTGCAATATTTTTATTATTATTAGACTAAATGAGAGTAAAGACTGATAGAATTAGTTCTTAAACATCATTGGTCATTTTATTTACGTTTTACTAGTTTTTTTTCTATTTTTAAGATAGGAAGTGTTATAACATGGTTAGCACGGACACACACACATATTTGGGACAACGAAAGAAGACATATTTGACTGACAGAGTATCAGAGTGAGGGGAAGAGAAAAGCTTTATTTCCATGGACAGAACGAAGAAATGATTTAAAGAGGGGAACAAATGTAGGGCAATAGGCCAATGACCGTGAAATTTAAGTATGACGTTTTTTACATTTTTCAAAAGAAAAAGTGCAACCGTAAGCAGCTGTTCGATGCACTATACAGTACAACTCGATAGAAGATAACGCTTTTTTTGTTCGGTTTTTTTTTTTTTTTATATGATACCGATATAGTTCTTGTGAAGAAGAAGTAATTAATAGTGAGAATTAAGTTAAATATTTAAATTAAACAAAAGGTGGGAATAATAATAGTGTTGTAAAAATAGACAGTGTAATGAAAGGAATTTTTTTAAACAGAGTTATCTGAGGAGCTACAAAGACGGTTAGAGAACTTAGAGAAGGAAGTTAACCGATCCCTTGACAATGGAAATTATCTTATATAATTCAAGCAGAGGTAAATGATAATTAGAAAATATACTATAGGACAGATTTTAAAATATTTCATATAATTACGTCCTCAGGTTAAGGGTTAGAAAAGTAAATTTTCTTTCACCGGTTGGTCACATGACTGGGTATATATGCATACCGGCATATATCCGCATAGCCATATAGTGTCTATACCCATAGAAATAGATATACATATATTTATACAGGCTGACAAATATATGATCAACACGCTAAGCAGGGACCTTAGCCTCTGCGTAATTTTTGGGACAAAAATCCAAGATTGAGGTTTTAGTCGAAAGGAACTATCTTAGAAAAAAAAAAAAAAAAATCGAGGCTTCATCTAAGCAAACAACGGTGTACTCCGTTACACCATATGAGCCAGAAGAAATATATATAGATATAAAATCTAAGTATATATATATAAAATATACAATATATACATATATCTAACGGCGAAGTCGAGGTACCCCAAGGTACAAGTGGACAAGTAGAATCCGATACTATCCAGCACGACGAATTTCGATAGATTTGTCTTAAAGGAAAATTTTTTTTTACATTCATTTTATTTGATTATTATTTTAAGTTTTTTTTTATTGAATTCATTTAAAGGAAATTTTTTGTTAATTCTAATTTTTAATTTTCTTTTGCTTGGAACTAAAAGTGAGAAGGATTTCTTGAAAAATTTTTGTTAAAAGAAGTTGAATTTTTAACCTAGAAGTTGACGTTTATATATATATATATATATATTTTGAATTTTAAAATCAAAAGTGCGCGAAAAGGGTTCAAAAATTAAACCCATACTCACCATCATCCAGGAACGTGCTGCCGGCAGGACTGCGTGGGACGAAGAACCGTAAGTTGAACAAAAATAATATATATATCTCATATTGATATTATAATACATTTAGAATATATACATATATATTCCTTCATATATGCTACTTCTGAGAAGTAAAGAAAGAAGATAGATATAAGACCTTTGGATTAGTTTCTCCTCACTTTTTCTTTTCATTTTTTTTTTACTATTTTTGAATTTGCGTACATTTTTTTTTTTTTTTTGATTTTTATAAAAATTCGAATTTTCTTTTGTAAAATTTTGATAGTCGATGACTAATATAATTAAATATAAGTTAATTTGTATAAAACATATGGTTTTTCGATTTTTAAATATGGCTTGCTAAAGAATTGCAATGGTGTGTGGTGGCTTGACTAGGCCGACTTTCCGGAAGAGGAAGTATTAACCAACTTATAGACATGACATGAGAGAACAAAACGGACTTTGACTTAGGGATGTAACGATAAGTACCTTCACGACGATTGTGACTGGAGGTCGAGTTAGGGGTCATCTCCTATAATATTCAGGCCAAGGAGATGGCTTTGGTTGTATTTTATATACAAGGGTGGGAGGCCAACTTTTGACAACAACACCAGTCAAGGCTCCTGATGGACGAACCATTGTCTGGGAGAGACAGTGGGGTGGATGTCGTGCGGTTTTGGGGAAAATTAAGGAAATTTTTTTGATTAGATTTAGCTATGTTTAGATTAAGTTTTAAGTATTTCGTAATGAAAATTTCATTATATCTAAAAGGGATATAGACTTAGTTAGTAAGGGTTTAGAAGTTAGATTAGTCTTAGTATTCAATTTTCTTACTTTTGAACAGATTACCGATTCCAACCCCGTCCTTTCTCTCAGACAGTGGCATAGGTCACTAAACTTGTACATATCCGTATTTTCCATTCCTTTTTTTTTATTCTTTTCTTTTCCATTACATTCCTGCAATAGAGACCTTCCTATCCTATCCGATCCCCATAACAAGGCATGTTAATTTTGTTAGCCGAGTGGGAGGTGTATGGGAAGGGGCAAGAACCGCCCCCATCCTTCGAGCTAAGCCGAGCTGAAAGCAAGCATGCCACAGCCCCTTTCCCCACACCAAAGTAATGCCTTTGGGTACCCTGGACTCGTAACAAAACTTTAGTTGTTTTATAATATTAAAATGACATAATTTGGGTGTAATTTATACAATTTGTCTCAATTGATTACGGACAGTAAATTTTTTAATCAACAATTGTGTACATTAAAACATCAAACATTTGCTTTGTTGCGATGCTGATGCGCAACGCAGCTGATGCTGATGCAATACATCAGCAACTACGCATCGCATTTCCTTGATTCTGGTTTTGCTTTAAGTTTGCGCATTATTTGATGCAAGTTTGCAATAGTGAACACTTTACATTAAAACTGATGCTGGTTTGATGGCTTTATGAATCTTTGACCCAAATGATTGTGCATCATCTCTGCAACGATGCGTTTGTAAATTTACATATATTTTTCAAACCATTCGTTGATCTTACTTTGGAAAATAGTTAACGGAATGAAAGAAGGATCTATAATGATCATTCCGGTTTTGTTCAGGTTCTCAATCTCTGACCCCCATATCCCCATCTACGCCACTTCATGCGTTCTTCAAAGCCACTTGGGCCCTCTTATTTTTGTTCTTACAATAAACGATATTGACAGTCAATATAACTACTGGCTCATATCGTTGTTATGTAGTTGATATTAAAATCATTAAGGTCAATTCAATTTATTCCAAACTTGGTGCGAAAAGAATTTCTTAGAACTCAACATTACTTTCAATCTATAACCTTCTCTCGTAAACGGTTTCCCTCAACCCCTAGTACATATTGCTTTTGCAACGTGGCCATTCCCATAATTTAATCCGTTCGAGACCTTGGAATCATTTGTGACAGTGAGCTTAACCTTCGCTCCCATTTTGGTCAAATGCCAACACCTCTGCCGGCTGTATTAATAATCTTATTCCCACAGATATTTTGTCAACTACCACTGATTACTTCGCTCCTATTCTGTGTCTCAGTAAGGATTTTAAAGTTGTTTTCCCATCCAGGACTGGCAAAACCACGTCGGTCGTGACTAAAGACTTCGACACAACTATTTTTACTGATGGTTCAGTAGTGTGGGGTTGGTTCAGGAATATTTTCCGAATCTCTAAAAATCTCTAGATCTTTTCGGCTACCCAAATTTGCTAGTGTTTTTCAAGCTGAATTACTGGCAATTGGGGAATGCCGTGATGACCTCGCCTGCCTAAATTTGAATCTCAAGGAGAGGGAAACGAGCGGGATGACGAACTGGCCAGGCAAAGTTCAGCCCTTCATGACTCACTTGCGGAAACAGTCAACATTCCACTTGGAGTCATGAAGGGCAATACATTCTCTATTTTTCTTACCGAATCCAATAGCAGGTGGGGCAATTTGTCAAATTCCATCATTTATAGGACGGTTTGGCCCACCTATAGTAAATCCCGAACAAACGACTTAATTTGCAGACCCAGGTGAGACATAGCCAGGTCGTTGCAACATGAACAGGATACTGGCCAATCGGAGAGCATGCAGCGAAGGTAGATATTCCCCACAATTATCACTGTCGTAGCTGTGGGGACCAGCAGGAAAAGGAAACAGCCATTCATTTCCTCTGTAAATGCTCCGCTTTGGCCAGAAAAAGAGCTCATTTACTTGGTAAAGTTTTTTTTCCGTGACCTTAACGAACTTTCTGAGATGAGGATCAAAGATTTGATCTCCTTCCTTAACGAAACGCACTAGCTCTAGGATAAACCTCAGTAGCCACTGTACATCTTTCCTAGGACTAGATGATCGTTCTAAGAGTACAAACCTTGTAAGTCTCTGAGCCAACCGACAATCTGATCAATGTGGCATGTTGCTGCGAGACTTAAACAATCCATACCATTTCCATCCATAGGTCCTATGAGTTATGGTATCAAAACGACGCACTCTACCATTAATTGGCTCAATAAGCTAGGTGGCTCGTGACCGCCATTTCAACCTACCTTACTACCTCTGCCGACTTCTGCGCATTCCGTGGGCCGATAACATCAGCCCCATATGTACTTTATTTCTTGTCTCAATAAGTTAAAAATCGTTTGTAGCGGATCGAAAAGAAATCGGTTTAATTGAAAATGAAACGTTTGAAAAAAAAAACACTTTCTCAATCCCCCCCTCAATAAAGGTATTCGTCGCAAAAAAAAGTGGTACCAGTTATTTGTATGTGATCAAATTTTAAATCTATTCAGAAGACTTTAAGGGGTTATTGCGCTGTACTGTGCGAAGAAACTGAGAATTTTACAACTAACGGAATTTAAAGTTTTTATTGGAGCTTAATGGTACATAACGTACAAAAATACCATGAGGATCATATTTGTAGCTTCTTTTGTTTTCTACAAGTCGCAAGATAACTTAAAATACATATACCAGAATGATGTTCAAGGCAAAAGACTGAAAAAGTGATGGTTTTCTGTGATTTTATTATGAAACTGAAGGGGTGGAGGGGGCGTGGTTGTGAAAATTTGTTTTTTTCATCTACCAAACTTATTAAGTAACATTTTAAAAATTTATAACTAAATACATGACCTTTAATAGTTTTATCGATTGGACCAATTTTATAATTTAAACAAGAAAGTCAAAATCTATTGTTTATGTTCAAAAATGACGGTTTTAAGAAAAAAGTAGTTATGGTAATTTTCAATTTTCTAAAAAACTAAATGACTTAAGACTATCTGGTTTTTAGCACCCGACTAAAAGTTAATAAGAGTATCGAAAATGATAAAGCAAATTAGTACATAATAAACTTTTTTTTTTTATTTTTTTCAAAATTTTGAGTTTGAAAATATTTTTTTCAAAAACTAAGCATTAAAATAACTTAATTTGAAAACAGAATTGAAGAATGGGTTCTTTGCTTTAAAAAAAGGTATAGCATAATATTGTAAGTGTTGTCGTTGTTTTTTAATGTTTTTTTCAATCTTATGTAATTTTTGTTTTAAATTTGCCCCTCCCACCTAAAGGGGCGGAATTTTGAAGTGGCCCAAATCTTAAAATCATATTCTTATAATGTACCAACAATGAAAAAAATTTTATGCTTTTATCACAAAGTGCACAATTATTTAACTAAGCCGCCCCACTATAATCTATCTATGACCCGATAAAACAATTTTAATTTTAATATTTTTTTTTAACTTTCTCTATATGGTTCCAACGTCTTTTGAGATGATTTTCTCACGGTTTTCCTTACATTTCCGTAATGATGCCACCAATTTGATTAAAATTAAATACGTTGAAATTCAATTTATTTGAAATTTCAGAATTCGATAATCATTTTAGTGTTATGCAAATGGCATTAGGCAATTTAAAAAGAAATTTCTTTCGTTTAACCGAGTTTCTGTATTCTGTATATGAATGTATGTTAGGGTGGTCGTTCATCTCAGATGCCCCTTAATCAGCTCCAAATAAAGGAAAAAAAGTATTCACCCTATAAGGGTTAACAATTATCAATTGATAGTTTATAAATTTAAAGAATCAATAATAAGAAACCCAATTAAAACAACTTTTGATCATTTAGAATGGTATAGAACGTTGTGAATCACAAGAAAATTGATAATTATCACGGATTGTTTGATCAGATTTAAAATAGATTGAGTAATGTACCAAATTTCAATATTTATCAACTATCCATTGATAATTGACAACGGCAATAAGAGTGATTAAAATATTTTAAGATTTTTAATGTCGTTATCCAAAGCCGCGTTTTCTTATTGCAAATTATGTGATTGTAGAACATGCATTGCGCAACCATGCGTTTACAAGAGCACCCGTTGTTATACTTAAGACCCCTTTTATATTTTTCTCATATTTAGGTTTCAAGTTCATTTCGTCAAAACTGTAAATGCCAATGGATGGAATGGAATCATTTGTCAAGAAGTCCATCTTTCTCAACTGATAGATCTTTTTATTCTCCGTCAACTTCTCAGGCTTCGCTTGAATTATTAAACAGCAACACACTTACAGAACTTCTCAGTAGTACGGAAAAAGGTGTTCAGTTTTTACAAAAATCAAAATATTCTTGATGAAACCCACAAAAATATATTGATATCAATTGTAATCGAAAACTTTGAATCAAACTTGCAAGAAATGAAAATGAGGGATATTGAAAATGCTGTCGACATAATTCAAGAAGTTTTTCCTTCTGAAAACAAAGTAAGAACTATTGAAAACTGAAAGATTTGTTATTTGATTGGTTTCAACTAATGAGATGTTTAGAGTAAATTGGCCCAAGTTAGTTCAAAATTTATTTGTTTTTGAAAAAAAAATAATTTATTTAACTTTTTTCTTATAAATTGATAATATGATAATACATAATTAGTTTTTTGTTCGGTGCAAAAATATTTTAAATTTAACTTAAAACACGTTGATTTTTATTTTAACTGTTTGCATTAAACAGACTCAGTTTCTTACTTTCCAGTCACATTTATAACAAAAGTAACATTAATAACAAAAAAAAGTAGATCTTGTGCTATGTTGATATCAACAATAATAATGGCAAAAAAACTCTTTTTATTTTTTTAATTTAAATAACATTTTTTAATTTAATATGTATATTCAAACCGATATGAATTTCAATCGAATTTGCATTAATACTCGGTGTAGATGGACCCCAGCACGTGCGGTATCTGGGGGGGTAAGAGGCGTGGGATAAATTAATTTAAAACAAAATATGTGCAGTCAAAATAACAAACATTTTCAAATCCTGTTCTACTAATCTTAACCATTACAAAATATTTCTTTTAAGTTGTAGTTGCACCGAATCAATACACAATACCTACTTTAATTTACAGAATAAAAAAAAAACAACTTTGGGAAAAAAATTAAAACAGCCTTGTGTTAAGGTATAAGCATGACTAACTAACTTTAAAGCTCTTTGCTAAAATGTTCTTAGTTTTAAACATTTTTTAACTAGAATCATACTAAACATTATTCACTTAATTAATTGCAGCTGAACACATTCCATTTTCACATTTTTAATTGTCAAAGTGACATTTGATGTTAGTATGATAAAGCTAAAATAGGCAATTGGTGATTTTAAATTTAATAAAATGTGAAAAAGATAGCACAAAATTTGCAAAATAGTGTTTTTAACCTAGCATCATACTAAAAGTGCTTTAACATTGTACTTAACAGTCTAAAATTTTGCGCCTTCGATTTAAAATGAGACATTATTACTCTAAAAGCACGATATATCTGTCAATTTTCTTATTTGAATGAATTATACTTGGTAGCGACACAAATTAACTACATAAATAGGTTGAAATTAAATTAAAAAAAAGTATGTTCTTTTTTAGCCTTGTAAAGTTTTTGCTATTGAGCTTAAATCTGAACACTCTCTTAAAGCCAGACCAACGATTGTAGAAGAGGTTTTTCTTTTGTATTAAAAACTTCTGATTAACTTTTGTGAAGCCGTACTGTTCGTTATTCTCCGATAAGGTATGCTATTCTTCTTTTAAGAATTTAAGCTTCTTTTAGTATTTCTTTTGTATTTAAGTAAAACTTATTAACTTATAACTTTACTTAAAGGAATTTTATGTACGTAAACGGGGACAAGGTCTTAACCCAACTGGAAAACTGCACGACAAGGCAGTGAATGCTCGGATAAGACTTAGAAAATTAAAAAGAACCTGCACAACTGCAACGCTTGAACCCAAAGGTATTTATGAATTTTTGTTTATAAAAATTTTGGTTTCATAAAAACTTCAAAACTCTTATCAATCAATTCAATTTATATCCCTTCTCTTTTAATGTTTGTTTTTGTCTTGTCCTAAAATACACATTACACAACTTCTTACAACACTTTTTAAACATTATTTTAAATCTTTCGTGAAAGTGTTGAGGCGCGTGTTTTACTCTTTGATAACTAACAAGTTTTAAATAATACAAACATTACAAAAAGATCAGTTAAAAAGATTTTATTATAAATTATTTTTTAAATAATATAAGTACAAAAAATACAATACAAAATAGGTGATAATTCAGTCTTAATTACTACATCATAAATATTCCATGTGGCCAGTACCTCCCATTTCCTATTCCAATGAATACCCTGATGAAGAAAGATAATAATTTATTAGGATTGTTATCACCCTATATCAGCCATATCTAAATATTATTTTAATATGATTTCATAGAGAATACTTCACAAGCACTTAACAAAATCCCAGAGCTTGAAATATTACCAAAAGAACTAGAAGAAACTGTGCTATGGCTTGCCCACAATAACGAACCATGGTCGGAAGTCGAAAAAAAATGGGGAGAAGTATTGGAGATCAGACAAAACGACATCAAAAATGGAAAAAACATTTTAGAAATATGGCCACTGTTCAAGAATTCTCTCGGATATACATTGGTTAGTTTAACCTTTTTCCTATGAATTAGAATAGGCTTTAAAGAAACATTGTGCATAAACAGACATCGTGCATTTTATTTTGGTTTGAAGGGATTTTTTTTTATTTTTTATTACCTTTGCTTTAAAAAAAGCATAATATATGTATTTTAATTTACTCCAAAAAGCGAAAAAATTAAATTCGTAATATTCAATGCTCTTATTTCATTTAAGCGGGTTTTTCACTTAAACGAACCTCGGATAACTAAAAAAGTTTTACCTAAGCGAGCATCGGATAAATGGAAACAAATTTTCCCGCAGAAAAAATATTAAAAATTTTTCTAAGTTAGTGTTTCTAAGTCTTTTTCCCGAAGAAAAAATATTTAAAATTTTTCGAAGTCATTTTCCCGAAGAAAAATATTGAACATTTTTCTAAGTCCTACAATTTTTCTAAGTCTTTTTGCCAAAGAAAAAATGTCCCAAAATTTTTCTAAGTCATAAAATTTTTCTAAGCCCTTTTCCAGAAGAAAAAACATTAAAATTTTTCTAAGTCCTAAAATTTTTCCAAGTCTTTTTCTTGAAGAAAAAAGATTGAAAATTTTTCTAATTCCTAAAATTTTTCTAAGTCTTTTTCCCGAAGAAAAAATATTGAAAATTTTTATAATTTTTATTTTCCCGAAGAAAAAATACATATGTATGTACACATTAAAAATTTTTCTAAATCCTAAAATTTTACTAAGCCTTTTTCCCGAAGAAACAATTTGAAAAATTTTAACATTTTTCTAAGTCTTTAAAGGCAACTCTTGAGAGGCTTAATGAAAACGAAAGGTTTTGTCTTTTCTGAATTACTAGGAGGTACCGAAGCTGAAAAACAATTCTCAAAATATTATCTGAAAACATACTAAATCAAAAAGAGACAGAGTATGAAAGCTAACGAGTAGACGTGTTTCATATCGGGCATACCTTTCATAAGTTTTTTTAAGTCAAAGAACCCCTATATTCATTTCCTTTAATTTAAAAAATGGTTTTTCTGTGCGATTAATAAATTTTTATATTTTGGCTGATAAAATTCATACATCTTAGTGTTTTTTCTTTAAATAAAATAATCCACAATATTTTAATAACAAAGTTAATTTCGGAGCATATATACAATTTTGTGCATATTTATTTATATACTTTCTCAAAATGTCAACACGTGCTGGTATGAGTGAACGAAAAATAAACTCACCTCTTAACGCTTCAAACTTCTCTCACAAAAACACCAAAAAAAGCTTTGATGATGACAGCTATATGTGGAGAAAAATAGACGATAGGTTGAAGGCACAAAAAGACAGCATAACAGCTGAAATTAATGCACTTATTTCCATAAAACTACAAGAAACCGAGGAACGAATTTCTTCAAATATTAACGCTCAATTAACAAAAATAAAAAACGAAATCACTAAATTAGACACACGAGTATCCAAGATTGAATCATTTCAATCTACTTTGGACTCCGCGAACATGTTGCTTAAAAGTGATGTAAACAAAGTAAAAACAACAACAACAGATGTCAAAACCGAGCTTTCCATCTGCACTTTAAACATAAACAAAAATAAAAATGATCTTTCCGCACTACAAAACGAATTAGACGAAGTGAATAAAACACTAGAGATTCAGGAAAACCGAAATGTTGCCTGTGACGCCGTCCTAAATGGAATTCCCTTTTCTCCCGACGAAAACCTTAAAGGAATATTCCATAATTTGTGCCTCTCGCTCAGCGCTAAACCGCCCACACTGGCAAACATTTTTCGAACAAGACCATCGAATTCCAGTTCACCTGATTCTTCTATCATCATAAAATTCACTACACCATTTGATAAAAACGCGTTATTAAAATTAGTTGCAGAACACTGTAAACAAAACAACAACAAACCGCTTTGTCTCCGCGATGCTAACTTTGGCCGGAATGCAGATAGCCCTATTTTTCTTCGCGAATGCTTGACAAAAAAAAATCACTTGCTATTGCAATCTGCACTCAAGTTAAAAAAACATAACAAGCTGTCATCGGTGTTTACAAGACGGGGACTGGTGTATGTAAAATGTCAACAAGATGGGGATGCTGTTCTTATTGGCAATAATGAAATCTTGTCCAGGGTTGTCATGATTGATGCTGAAACAACATAGTACAATTGTATTTAGTATTTTTTTTTCTCTTTTTTTTTTCCTTTTATTTCTTTCTATAACTGAGTAGCAATATAGAATTTCAATTTCTTTTCTATTTTTTTTTTTTTTTTTCTTAATTTATACTTTATATTTTTTCCTATTATTTCTATTAATTATTATTGTTTTTATTTCTATTATTACCTTCATACATAATTTCTTATTATTTATTTATCTTTTTTTTTTTTGTTTACATTACTTTTTGTAAATTATTGGTAAAATCTTACATACTACTTAAAATATTATGAATTCCATTGATGGTGAAGGTGATGGCAACAGATTAGTGTTGCGTTCGATGATGATGGTGTTTCGCAATTAATGTAATGGATTTCATGTTTGTCACATAAACGCGCAAAGTCTACGAAAAAAGATTGATGAGTTTAGATTCGTCTTTGAGGGCTCTGGAGTTGATGCAATCTGTGTTTCTGAAACCTGGTTCCCCACAAATTTCTCTAGTAGTATGTTTCACTTAAATGGATATAAACTTTTCAGAGGGGATCGCGGTGGTAGAGGGGGAGGTGTTGCAATTTATGTTCGAGATGGCATTACTTGTAAGTTGAATTGTGTATCTAATCCTGGTAGTGATATAGAATATATATTTGTAAACTTAGTTTGTGGAGATGAAAAACTCTTACTTGGCACAGTGTACAGACCCAACAGATATGTTGAATTAAATACTCTTGTAACTCTTTTGGAAGAAATTGCTGTAATGTCAACACGGATTGTCTTGTGCGGTGACATCAATAGTAATATTTTAACGGAAAGTTACCTTATTAACACTATGAGATCTTTTAATCTCTCTGCTGTGAATGTAAATGTGCCTACTCACTTCACAAGTACCTCAAATTCACTGCTTGATGTTGTTTTTGTTAGTAATATGAATGATGTCTTATTTTATGACCAAATTAATGCACCTGCCTTCTCTCAACATGATCTTATTTTTCCTACTATCAATTTTAATATAATAAGGCCTCCAATAATATTCGAATATAGAGATTTTAAAAATATCAATACCTCTGCTCTTGAACAAGATGTTTCTATGATTGAATGGGATAGAATTTTTTATATGCCATCACCAAATGAGCAAGTTGAATTCCTTCAAACGAATGTAAAGAATCTTTTTAACACACATGTTCCCCTTAAACAAAAATACGTAACACATCAATCTCGACCTTGGTTTACGCCTGAAATTTCTTCACTTATGTACCAGCGAAATCAAGCTTACCTTAGGTGGAAAAGATATAGGTTAGAAGATTTTCATAGACACTATCGTTCGCTAAGGAACCTTGTTGTTTGCAAGATACGAAATTGAAAAGCAAACATTTTTAAAAATCGCCTCAACTTAAATATTAATGGTCGAAAACTCTGGAACAATCTTCGAAATATCGGTATTGGCAAGCAAAAAAAGTCTGAGCTTGATAACATCAATATAAATGAATTGAATAAACAATTTTTAACACTTCCTACTGCATATTCACCTAATCTTTACGGATTACGTAATGCAGAGGTAGATCACTCTTCTGCCTCCGAAATTGATTTCGAATTTTCTGGAATTAACTGTACTGATGTAGTTGAAAGTTTTATGCTGGTCAAGTCAAATGCGGTCGGAGTTGATGATATACATCCTAATTTTATTAAAGCCTTACTTCCACTTATTTTGACTTACATCACATTTATATTCAATTCTATATTAACAACTAGCATATTTCCAAAGCACTGGAAGCAAGCAAAGATAGTTCCAGTACCTAAAAATTCAAATGGCAAAGATTTCCGCCCAATATCAATACTGCCCTTTCTTGGTAAGGTTTTTGAAAGAATAATGCAAAAACAAATAAACACTTATCTTAACAGATCAAATTTGCTTACACCTTTTCAATCTGGGTTTCGTCCAAAACATAGCTGTATCACAGCTCTATTGAATGTGAATGAAGATATAAGGCAAGCAATTGATGATGATAAGCTGACTTTCCTGGTTTTACTAGATTTTTCTAAAGCTTTCGACACAATTGACCACTCAATTCTCATTTGTAAGCTATTACAACAATTTAAATTTTCATTAGCTGCAGCTAATCTGGTACTGTCTTATTTAAGTGAACGGAAACAGGCTGTATCTTTTTCCAAAAAACTCTCGACTTTTTTTCCAGTCTCAAAAGGTGTTCCTCAAGGTTCGATCTTGGGTCCAATTCTGTTTTCTCTCTACGTAAATGAATTACCCTCTATCCTTAAATTCACACTTGTTCATATGTATGCCGACGATGTCCAACTGTATTTGAGTAGCCCGCTTGGCCTCATTGAAAACTGCGTTTATAATATTAATCCAGATCTTCATAGTATTCATATTTGGTCTCAGCAAAATGGCTTGTTCTTAAATCCTTCAAAGACTAAATGCCTAGTTATTTCTAAAAAACCACTTGATCTCTCGTATTTCCCCCGCTTATTTCTCAATAACACTGCCAGAACAGAATAAACAAATTTTTCATCCCGCGACATACCTGCCTAACATCAGAACGACAGTTCTTTGTCAACGCCGTACGCCTATGGAATTCTCTACCAAATGACATGAGAACACTTGTTGATGTCCACATTTTTCAAAAAAAACTTAAACTTTACTTCTCATCCCTTTAATTACAAGTTTTACCTTTAATACAATATATTTAAAGAGAATTAATAAAATAAATAAATTAAGAAACAATTAAAAATATCGATAAATTGTTAACTACTCAGTTTTCCATTTGTTTATATTATTTTTTTCTTGTTTGCCTCATTATGTAAGATATTATTTTTTTCTTGCTATGCTATTTATTATTAAAATTATGTTAGCTTTTATACCTAAAATTAACTTTTAAAGCTATCACAATAAATTAGATATTGTATCTTAATGTGTATAGAAATCGATGAAATAAACTAAACTAAACTAAACTAAACTAAAAACAAAAACTTTAAATGCAAATCTTGAGATCATTGAAATTATAAATAGAAATATGTATGTATGTACAATCATCCTTGTAAGTTTTTTTAAAAGCATTTTTTATCAAATTTGTCTCATTATTTGTATTTTCATAATTTTCTGTTGAAACATATGCACAGATATGGAAAGCTATATACGTAGTATACATAAATTATAACAATATTTTTCTTTTCGTACATATGAATAGTATTTTGTGTTCAGATATTCGAAATTGCTGGAAAAAGTCTATAAGAAACAAATCTTTTGAGCCCAGATGTGATAAATAAATTTAAACAAGAATAAGTTGATAAAACAAAAAAATATTTATTCAGTAACAAATCAACAATGAATAACCGAGTTTTTACTATAAAAAATATAAAATTTCAAAGGAATATTTTTTTCAGATAGGTATCAGAATTTTTCACTTAGGCAAGTTTCAGTAAAGCGGAGTTATATTTATGGGAAATTTGTTGAAAAATGCACGGGTCTTAGCTAAGTTGTTTATTTAAGCGAGTTTCACTTATGCAGGTTTGACTGTATATATATAATATATATTTATTTACAGTTTGCATGATTGTCTTAATAACTTCAAAATCAAAAGACTTTCTTTTATTTCCATAGGTTGACTTTGACTATAAAATAATTAAAAAGGATAACCCATCGAATCTTCTACAACTGTGGCCTTCATTCGTGGAAAAAATTGTTCCTTACTTTAAGAAGGATAAAAATTCTATTGATCTTTTGAAAGAGCTCAAAAAAGATATTAATACAAGTAAGATATTGTTTTGTGTAACAACTTTTGTATTTACCTTTCACAAATAAAACAAATAAAACTTTTTTTATTTGGCGTATTTTATTTAAATTTCAGATTACATGTAAAAAAATTAAATGCTCTTTCAAACCAACGTGAAACATTTTAAAACAAAAAACCGTTATCACATTGATAGCCATGTGAAATATTTTGACAGGCAGAATTTTCGTTGTCTTTCCAAATGTTTCGCGTTTGTTAAAGAGAGCTTGCAGTGGTTAAATAGTCTTGATTCTTGAATATGAAAATAATAACTACAAACTATTTTGTGGTGAAGCAGGTAAATACATGGCATTTTGTTCAACAGAATCCTTTTTTCTTGTTTTAAGAATTGAAAAACCCAATATTTTTCTAATGCTTATCAATGAAATCAACCAGTTATTGTGGTTGATTTCAAAGAGTATGAGTATAACTATAATATATCCATTTTTAGACTTAAACGTTTTTTTATAAATGATAACTCTATAGATAACCAATAACCATATCGTTTTTCATATGTTATTAAGTTCACGGGATTGCATCATATTTTTGCTTTTACATGCTATTCTGAAACCTCCAATGTTGGCAGTTGGAAAGAAGGGAACAAAGAAATATAAATGGATGCCAAGCATCAGCGATGCCCAAGAGTCATGTTTCATCTACTGCAATTCAGTTGCGCAGTATGCTGGAAAGGTTGAGCTGCTCCGTAAAAAATACGAAGACCTAGGCCTAACAATTCAGCCACTCATCATAGCGATTGGACCAGGAAAAGGTGCATTAGAATATTTGTATACTTATTATGACGGTATATTATACAAATTTAATTCTTTCCTTATATTACATTCAAACTGATATTACATTCAAACTCTTCCACATTCCAAACTCTTCCAATCTCCTCTTAATTCTTTCAAAATAAACCAAAAATTTGATTTTTTTTTAATTCCGCATACCTACTTTGAGTATATAAAATGAAAACGAGAGCAAAAAAATTTACGCTCTCACTAAAAACTAATTCACTTGAACTAACTTCACATGATTTAATCATATTTCTTGTAACAAGAATAATCTATGCGTAATAATCTATGACCTTCTGCAATTCAGCTTTGGAATTTTCTAAGAAGGTAGAGTTGATCCGTAAGAAATATGAAGACTAAGGATACATAGTTAGTTTTACTTCTCATAAAGTCAATAACTTATATAATAATATCTTTATACTTACTTTTAATTATGATGGTACATTTTTAAAACTAAATATTTCTCCTAAATTTTTTTCATGTTATGATATTTTTATACTTAAAAGATAGTACATAAGAACTTTTGATCTTTTTCTGATATCTCATATATCCACTCAATATTTTTTCAATCTCTTTTTTATTTCGCATGATAATACGTAGGTATTTAATATCCTTGTTGTTACATGCTTCTTTTTATCCGCTGCTAATAAATTTAACACGGTTTTGGTGTGTTCCAACTTTATATACTTATTCTTAATTGTGTATGAACAAATATTGCAACATCTTATAACCAAACAAAACAATATTAACGTTTTCACCGAAAAGTGATTAAATTTCTTTTCGAATCAATTCACTACACAACCACGCTTTTTATAAATCATTATTAACAAAATCTAACAAAACTGTTTTTGAAATATATTTATTTTTAAAATGGAGTGTTTTTTATGTGGAACACATTTCGACTTTTTTATCTCATCGGACATTTTAATCCACCATATTAAATCTTGTCATATTGTACAGAATGTGGAATGTTTTGTATGCTTACACCAAAAGTGTTATAAAAAATTTCAAAATATTTATTCATTCAAGCGACACATTAAGAGAGTCCATGAAAAAAATTATAACACATTTGATAATAGAAACGAAAAAAGTTCTGAGAATAAAATCATATATCCTTTAATAAAAGAAACAGAAAAGCAAACTGAACAAATTGAAGTTACATCAGAGATGGAATCTGAAAGTTTTGATAAAATGTCTACAGCACTGAAATCAACATGTACTACTGTTTCCAATAAATATAATGCACTTTCCTTTGCGTTGTCTTTACACAATAACGATAACTTCAACAGAAAAAATGTTTCTAAAATCTTAAATCAAATCAATTTTGATATTACTGATCCCTTTGTTGAGATTGTTAACACAGGCATTGTAAGTCTAATTGAAAATCCTAGAAGTAGAATAGTTGCTCAAAATATGTTACATAATTTTAGAAATCCATTTGATTCTATCAGCAGTGAATATAAACTGATTCAAGAGTTGGAACAAAAAGACTTTTTCAAAAACCTTCGTACTACACAATTAATGAAGAAATATGCGAAATAATTGTAAATAATGCCCCGGCCTTAGATTCTAATAAAATAACAGGGATAATCATGGCCTTTGAATTTAAAATACAAAAATTCTTTGAATCCCAAGATGTTCTGCTCGAAACTTTAAATAACATGAACTTTTTAAGATCTTCAATAAACTTACGCAGTCTTATCAATGGAACAGTTTGGAAAAATAAAGTACAGATGTTCGAAGGGAAATTGACAATACCCTTCGTGATATTCCTTGATGATTTTTGCATAGATAATCCTTTAGGTTCACATGCAAAGGATCAATCAGTCTGTGGAGTTTATTATACGTTTCCCACCATTCCAAAACATCATTTAGCTAAATTGCAAAATACATTTATTTTAGGATTTTTTAAAACGAAAGATCGTTCTTCATTTGGAAACAATTTGGCTTTTAAGCCTTTTGTACAACGTATTCAAAACTTAGAAAACGACGGGTTGGAAATTAAAGTAAATGGCAAAAGTTACATCATCTTCTTTGTTTTAGCATTTGTTGTAGGAGATAATTTGGGTCTCAATACCTACCTAGGATTTTCAAATGGATATAAAAATCAATAACGAAAAACTTACTGGTATGATAGGGACCTTGTTCCAAAAAAAAAGACAAAATGTGGGAACTATTAATTCTTTTGGTTAAAATAGTAGATCTGGTTCTTTTGTCTGAATTAGATGAATCAAATATCAATACATTAGAACAGTTTATAACCAAACATAATGCTTTGTATGTCAAGCTATTCAATGAACCTTTAAAGCCTAAGTTTCACTTTTTAGTACACTATCCTACAGCATTTCGCAAGTGCGGGCCACTAAAGCACCTATGGTGTATGCGCTTTGAAGCACTGCATAAACAAAACAAAAAAGCAGCTCGAGCAACTAATTCTAGATTAAACATTTGCTACACACTCGCTATGAAAGCTGGGCTCAAGTTTTCACATTCTCTCGTTTCACAAAACATTTTTGAAAAAGATCTTAATTTTGAAAAAATAGATGGATATATTTGTGATTTGAATTCAGTTTATAATGAAATTATTAATTGTAATGAAATCAATTTATGTTTGTCAGAAGCATATTGCGTAGAAAAAATTAAATTAAAAGGAAAATTGTATAAGAAAAATTTTTATTTGACAAAATCAATCGAAGAATCTACTTTTGTTTTTGAAATTGAAAAAAATATTGTGTCAAACTCGGAACTATATTTCTTATGTAAGGAGTGGACAGTCAAATATTTTTGTCAGCATTATCAAGCTTTTATAATTATAAAAATTAATGATAATCCATTTTCTTTGCATGCTCATCTTTTAAATGATGGCACAACAGCTATTCGTCTAAAAAAGTTGTAATTCTTAAGTTAATCAAACTAATATTTTGTATTATTGTATTATTAGTATTATTGACAAATAAATAGTATATAACTATATATGTTTAAAAAGTTTAAGATTATAGATTTAAGTTATATAAAACTCTTTATAAAATTCATACAACAGGTATACTAAAATTTTAATTATGCAACAATTTCAATAAATTATAAAATACTTTCCTTAAATTAAAAAAAAAAAACTATTTTTCATTTTTGAGAAGAATAAATAAATTATGGACACTCCTGATGACTCAAAATAATGAAGAAGTAAGTATAGTATAAAAAGGATTAAGATTCAATGTGTGATAACTTTTTATCGTTTCAGTATAGTTCAGCACTATTGTTTTGATAGTACACAGCACTATTGTTTTAATGGGGTGCTCCTACTATTTCAATGCGGCATCCCTATATCTTTAATAGGATGTGCCCCATTAAATTAATGGGTATCACATTAAAACAATAATGCGTACCATTAATTCTTAATAGGACCATACCTTTTAAACAATAGGACTATACCATTAAAACAATATTACCACAGTATGAATTCAATGTGGTGGTCCTAATATTTTAATGCGGTCATACTATGAATATAATGGGATAATACCATTATAACAATGGTACCACAGTATAGGTTCAATGTGGTGGTCCTATTATTTTAATGCGATTATACTATGAAAATAATAGATAATACTATTGAAACAATAGTACCACAGTATAGGTTCATTGCGGTCATACTATGAAAATAATGGGATAATACCATTAAAACAATGGTACCACAGTATAGGTTTAATGTGGTGGTCCTATTATTTTAATGCGGTCATACTATGAAAATAATGGGATAATACCATTAAAACAATGGTACCACAGTATAAGTTTAATGTGGTGGTCCTATTATTTTAATGCGGTCATACTATGAAAATAATGGGATAATACCATTAAAACAATGGTACCACAGTATAGGTTCAATGTGGTGGTCCTATTATTTTAATGCGGTCATACTATGAAAATAATGGGATAATACCATTAAAACAATGGTCCCACAGTATAGGTTTAATGTGGTGGTCCTATTATTTTAATGCGGTCATACTATGAAAATAATGGGATAATACCATTAAAACAATGGTACCACAGTATAAGTTTAATGTGATGGTCCTATTATTTTAATGCGGTCATACTATGAAAATAATGGGATAATACCATTAAAACAATGGTACCACAGTATAGGTTCAATGTGGTGGTCCTATTATTTTAATGCGGTCATACTATGAAAATAATGGGATAATACCATTAAAACAATGGTACCACAGTATAAGTTTAAAGTGGTGGTCCTATTATTTTAATGCGGTCATGCTATGAAAATAATGGGATAATACCATTAAAACAATGGTACCACAGTATAGGTTCAATGTGGTGGTCCTATTATTTTAATGCGGTCATACTATGAAAATAATGGGATAATACCATTAAAACAATGGTACCACAGTATAAGTTTAATGTGGTGGTCCTATTATTTTAATGCGGTCATACTATGAAAATAATGGGATAATACCATTAAAACAATGGTACCACAGTATAGGCTCAATGTGGTGGTCCTATTATTTTAATGCGGTCATACTATGAAAATAATGGGATAATACCATTAAAACAATGGTACCACAGTATAGGTTTAATGTGGTGCTCCTATTATTTTAATGCGGTCATACTATGAAAATCATGGGATAATACCATTAAAGCAATGGTACCACAGTATAGGTTTAATGTGGTGCTCCTATTATTTTAATGTGGTCATACTATGAAAATAATGGGATGATACCATTAAAACAATGGTACCACAGTATAGGTTTAATGTGGTGCTCATATTAGATTAGATTAGATTAGATTCTTCCTTTATTCATTAGATAAATTACAATTGATTCGATTTGGAATACGGACATGACAATGCTGCCGTCTGCCGGAAATGACATTTCAGTAAAATAAAATTAATATAATTATATAAAGAGAAGATGTATCAAAAAGATTTCATATAGTAGATTTGAGATTGTAAATTACAAAAAATAAATAATATGCAAAATATTAGACAAAAGTTTATATTTACATAGATATGAGAAATAATTTTATATTTAATTTTAAAATTTTAAATGGGAAAGCAAGAAACCTGAGGAATTGAGCAATTTTAATGATTTGCAACATAAAAACTAGTAATTTTAATGATTTAAAACATAAAAATAAAAATATCAATTTTAATGAATTGAAACATAAATATTTGATTTAAAAGCAATAATTTACAGCCCTTGAATTGAATAGAGACTTGTAGTATCAAAAACTATTACGATAAGTCATAGCATGATTGCAATATTTATACAAAGTTAGCCAACCACGAGCGCCATTTAATAATTCGTACAGACTATTTACGGACAGAAAACTTTCTTGGAAATATAATCTTCGGATTTCTTGCAGAATTGGGCATACAGCAATGAAGTGGTAAATATTTTCAGACTCTCTCCTGTTACACAGACTACAAGCCTGCTGAAGATCGACTCTATGTGGCATGAAATTCAAATTTAATAATTCGACTCTGGCTCTGAATATGGTGCTTATAACATTTTTACGAGAATTTGGTGTTGAAATAGCTTTCAATGGTTAACATTTGGTGGTAAAGGTTGCGGTAGATAAATCTGGAAGGTGATGAGGACGCTCTAGTTAAATACTGGTCGTATATTTTGTCATCTTCTTTAGCTATGACCATTGCGAACATATATTGCCAGTCGTTAACGTTATTTTCTGATAAAGATAAATCAATGTCATGAGATAACGCTAGCTGGTTCCAATTTCTGAAAGGATAAGCATTTGTTTGCAATAGCCTAGTTAACACTGCCCTATGTAAACTATTTTCACTTCTCTTCATTACTTTTATTAAATATCCAGAATGGGCTTTCAGATTTTGCAAATAAATGGATGACAAGCTTGATTCCACATGAATTGCGTAGGTGGGAGTAGCGTTTGGTAGACGGAATAAACGCTTGAAAAAGTTCCTCTGTACAACTTCGAACTCTTCAAAGGGGTCTACTCCAAATGCCTGCACGCCGTAACACATACAAGTGTTGACTGTGGCATTAAATACTTTATACTTAGAGCACAGATCAATGTTAAGGTTTGCGAAGAATTTAGGCCACATCATGTTAAGTGCCAGCTTTGCTTCTCTACCTTTTTCTTTCACATGATTCCGAAAGTTTAAGTTGCTAGAAATCAGCACGCCAAGGTACTTGAACTCAGGAACTACTTCTATCGACTGGTTATTGAGTCGCCAAGTCTCTACCCGTAGTCTACTCCTTCGGTTCTCAAAAATCATTACTTTTGTTTTCAAAACGTTGATATGTAGATCCCATACCTCACAGTAAGCCTGAAGTTTGTTTATTTGGAGTTGTAGAGTTAAAGGATTCTCTGCCAGCAACACCAAGTCATCAGCGTAAAGGAGTACCTTTATTTGCTGACCAGCAAAGCTAACGCCACCAGGAAGAATTTCAGATATAGAGTCAATGTATAGTGCGAAGAGTATCGGGCTTAAAATGCAACCCTGTGGAACACCTGCAGACGTTGCAAACCATTCAGACAACTTGGATCCATCCCACACGGTTGCACTTGAAGATGATAATAATTTTGCATATACTATTAAGAACTTTCTGGATATTCCAAGCGATGCCAGTTTGTAGATCAAAGCTTGCCTGTTGACTGTGTCAAACGCTGCTTTGATGTCTACAAAACAAACATATAACTTTTTATTCATTTCTGGCTATGCTAGTTAGTGCAAAAATGTGGTCAATTGTTGAAAACCCGGGACGAAAACCTGCTTGAAATATGCTGAGACGGTTATAATTTTCTATCCATGTAGAAAGCCTACCATATAGAGTTGTGGCAAAGATCTTTCTGAGAGAATTTAGAATAGAGATTCCCCTATAATTTTCTGCTTGGCTAACATCGCCTTTTTTAAATATTGCAAAAATAAGCGAGTTGTTAAAGCCAGGAGGAACTCAAGCGTTATTATATATCTTGTTGAAATAATCCACTATATAATTTTTCAGTTGAACCGTTCCATTTTTAAAGAATTCGACTGGAATGCCATCACAACCAGGGGCCTTATTGTTTTTCATAAACAGCAAAACTGAATCAAGCTCTTCACAAGAAAACGGACAGTCAAGTTCAGATACCACTTCGTTTTGTAACGCAAAGCTAAAAGTATGAAGATTCTCCTCCGCTGACAATAGAGTTTTAAAATGAGCTGCTAAAGTCTCAGCTTCAAGAGAAATCTTCATACTTCTACTTTGCCCACCTAACTCTCGTACATTATTCCAAAATTCCTTAGAATTTTTGGAGTGCTGTAAGTTTATTGAAAGATTTTTGAGAAGAAGAATGAGAAGAAGAAGAAGAACTCTTGTTGAGAGCTTACGGAGTTTAACACATTCTTTATCAAACCATTTATTTTTAAAATTGAGCGTATAGCTACTACTTGCAGGTACAGCCGAATCGTAAATTACTCTTTTAATACTTTCCTCAATTTGTTCAACATTACTCTCATCTTGAAGAGGGAGAAGATTGTAATGCTGATTTAAGAGAGACTTGTACCGAGAAGCTTTATTTTCAAACCACCTGAGTTTTCGAAGATTAGCTACGTTCAACTGCTGGATGTTCTCGTGAAAGCGTATCTTGACAAATAATGGCAAATGAGCTGAAAAACTAGCCAAGTGCACCTGAAAGTCCTCAACTGAGTTGCACCACTCTCCAGATATTGCACAATAGTCGATTACTGATTGCCCTTGTCTGCTGATAAAAGTTAGCTCGCCATACTTGTCACCGTTTGTTGCCCCATTTAATACAAACAACCCAAAATCCTCTAGCAATTCCGTTAAAAGTCTACCATTTCTGTTAAGGGTTTCATCCTTTGAATTTCTAACCTCATCAAAAATCATAAAATCATGTAATATATGAGCAGGAGAGTTCTGAAATTCACCAATTCGCGCGTTAAGATCACCGACAATCATTACATTTTCCAAGGAAGAATGGTTTAAGAAACCGCGTAGATTTTCAAAATCATTCAACCAGCTATTGAAATTTAGGTACACCGGCAAAATATAAAATTGGTGTTGGTTGGTGAAAATTTTAACAACAAGCCTATTTTCAACAAGTTTACAATGAACGAAATGATTAATTTTAGTTTTGATGCCACATAAAATACCTCCGCTTGCTCTCCCATGCACATTGGATCTAACTGCTGGAATAAAAGTTAACTTATAATCTTTAAAATATTTATAAAATTCATTTTCATTTTTTTCTTCTAAAAAGGTTTCAATAAGAAAAATAATATCAAAATCTAAAATGTAATTAAAAAAATCTGGTTGCAAAAGTTTGCTTTTAAGACCTGTAATATTATACGCTAGAATTTTTAAATAATTAGAGTTAATTATTATATTTTGGCAGACGGCATTGATTTCCTATTGTTTTCTATTACTTTTAGGGTGCATTAATTCACGCCTTGGTGGCGCCATCATTGGTTGAGAGGTATGTGATGTTTGTCGATCATCAACCGGGTCTATCTTCACTCCATCGCTACAGTCAAAATATTCTTGTGAACTGTCACCAAACATGTTGTTCATATATGTCATCTCAGCTGCAGTTTTGACAGAAAGGCCACGCGCGAATTTGTAAATAAAAGTGTGGTTGTTGATTTGCATTTTGTCACCTTTGATTATAATTTTTGCTTCAGCGTTTAATTGTGATAATTTGTTTTTAATTTCAACTAGAGCTCGTCTTTTTTGTCGATACATTTGCGTTTGTTCGCGAAATATACTTATGCCAGTTCCTTTAAGTTGGCTATTTGCTAACATTATTTCGTCTACGATATCAGACGAGTCCAGCTCTAAGAAAACAGTTCCCCTTTGGGTGTGTGTGTTTTGGATTACCCGTGATTTCTTTAAGTGAATATCTTCACCTTCTTTTAACTTGAGAAGCCCCCTGCAAGTTTGTTTTGCTAACTGAACTGCGTCGGTTTCTCTGTCTAGAGGAAGGTGTACCACCATACAGTTTTCGTGAGCCTTACGTGAAACTATTTCGATTTGAGACTCCAAAAGATCACAACGTTCCGTCATAAGGAACAATTTTTTGCTTAGAAGTGAATTTTCCATTCTTAGTGCATCCAGCTCCAAGGATAAGGATGCAACATCAAGTTTAGTGGCTAAATCTTTAATTTGTTCGTAGATTGTTTCGTTGAGAAGATTTTTGAAATCAGCAATAGACATGGTCCGGACTGCCATTTTGTTCGCAAATAAATAAGAGTTGTGTTTCTTAGTGGTGTTATTTGGTTCCGGTAAAGTTTCCGTTATATTTCTTTTATTGCCGTTCATAGAGGATTCCCGCAATGCAAAAATATGATTTTGCACCGAATTAAAACTTAAAATACTTTTTTACCTTGTTAAGTAGATGATTTTTCTGTTACAAGTGGTGCCAAGAATCATTTAACGATTAACAATTTTGAATTTAAATTTGAAATTTGTGCAAAAAAACTAATAACTTTGTGAGGAGCTTAAATTTTAACACACTTTCACAACTGACAGTTGAAATGTCAGTTGAAATGTCAAGCTCCTATTATTTTAATCTGGTCATACTATGAAAATAATGGGATAATACCATTAAAACAATGGTACCACAGTATAGGTTTAACATGGTGCTCCTATTATTTTAATGCGGTCATACTATGAAAATAATGGGATAATGCCATTAAAACAATGGTACCACAATATTGATTAAATGTGGTGCTCCTATTATTTTAATGCGGTTATACTATGAATATAATGGGATAATACCATTAAAACAATGGTACCACAGTATAGGTTTAATGTGATGCTCCTATTATTTTAATGCGGTCATACTATGAAAATAATGGGATAATACCATTAAAACAATGGTACCACAGTATAGGTTTAATGTAGTGCTCCTATTATTTTAATGCGGTCATACTATGAAAATAATGGGATAATACCATTAAAACAATGGTACCACAGTATAGGTTTAATGTGGTGCCCCTATTATTTTAATAGGATATACCTATATTTTTAATAGGATGTCCCCCAGTTTTCAATCAATTTTCAAAAATGTATATTATGATAACAATAGGATAATACATACTATTAAAATAATAGTATGTACCATTGTTTATGAAAAATTAATTCGAAAATATTAATAAGATAGTACTATTAAATCAATGGTATTCATACTATAAATCAATTTATTAAAACAAAGTTCATGTTCGAATTGCATTGCACTATTGAATAAATGGGATCGTCCTATTGAATTTTAATCGAACATATCCTATTATTTTTTAGTGATTAATAGTACGTACCATTGATTATTAATAGGACGTACTATTAATTTCATACTGTAAAACTATAAAATTAATAGTACCGGCGTACCATAGTAATAATATCTAATATCAAAACCATTGGAATAATGGGACAGTTACCATTGACTAATTTGAATGGTATTTTCACATGATATCAATGGGAAATAGCAGTGATTTTATAGTATCTTTTTTTGAGTGTAGATGGCGCTAAATTATGTTAAGGCATTTCATTTCGAAATAGAAATACAATTTTAAAAGTTGTTCGATTTCTAAGGTATATGTATTTTATGATTTATATGCAGCTAGCTAGCAGCCTTAAGCATAATAAAATATATACAAAACGTAACAGATTTTTGCTTGAAATATAAACAATAGAGATTATTTCATCCGAAAGCTCTAAAATTGCAGTTTTCCGGAGTAAAAAATAAAATTTCAAAAATCACGAATTTTTAAAGGTTTTTTTTGAATCAATCGACAGCTATCCTTCTATTAAATTTGAACGTTTATTGCTTGACGTTATTCTTCGATTGGTGTCGAAATTATTGTTCTAAAAAAGAAACAATTCCTCTTAACTGAATTTGAACCAAAAGCGTTCACACGTATGGAATTGATATGGACTGGACATTAAATATGTCCCGTGTAAACCATATGAAATAAGGCACCTTCGAACGCTCCCAAATACTTTTCAAAAAATAAAAACGAATGTTGGTTGGAATTACACAAATGCAAATGCATTGACACATGATCGGAGTGCAATTAGATAGCTAAATGCAGGGGCGCAAAAAACAATTTTTATCTGGACATTTGAGTAATGTGTTTTGAGATTTTAAATTATTTAAATAGTGAAAAAAGTTTATTAAAATAAATATAAGGGTGAAATAAAATTAAATATAGTGAATACATGCAATAAAACTACATGCGGTGCTGCGTAAAATCGTCTAAAAACGCCTATAGTAAGTAGTTTACATTTTGTTTTATTTCACGAGCTGATTGTGGTATTCCATATACAAAGTAATGTGAAGAAAATTTTAAACGTTGTAAAATTACTCTGCGCTACGGGCGCACAACGGATTTGAGCGCCTTACCATCAACAACAAAAACTAATGCTACCCTGAACGAGAATTTCTACTTTTGACAAAATGAGTCTCTGCTAATTCACGTGATTGAGGAATATTTTTATTTTCAACCAATTTGCTTTTTTTATAGCATTTCGCTATGAAATATCAATTGAAAAGTATTCTAGGATAATGAATTTATCCAAAAAACATCACTTAACATTACTATATGAGTAATATTAGACAATCAGCCCGTGAAATGAAAAAAAATGTAAACTCCATATTGTTTTATAGTAGTAGTAATTTGTGATTTTATTTTTCTTCAGTTCAAATTTTACATAGTTCACAGTAAGCATTGGCTTTTGCCGTCAGCCGAAAAAGAGAGTGTTTTCTTATTTACAAATTGCAAGTTTATAGGTTATAGCTAATCACATTCAGTTATATACATATGTATTTATTTAAAATGCTTCATTTATTATTTGTTGCCGATAAGATAGTGCAGATTTTATATATCTATAAAGACAGATCCAGTTCCCACCATTTAAAATTCCTATAGTTTCATCCTCTGATAACGAGCCTTTTCCCCAGACCGATATTCGAATCGCCTTGAGCACAGGGCATATTCCAATAAAATGCTGAATATCTTCAATTGCTCTCAGGTTGCACAAAGTGCATTCGGGATTTACATCAATCCTATGTGGCAGGTAGTTTAGAGGTAACAGTTCTCCTCTGGATTTGAAAATGGTAGATATTATATCAAGGCTATAAATATCGTGGAAATAATTGTCGGATCCGAGGTCATGGGTTAGTAGCTTGTATGTGTGCCTGGACTGGCTCTCTTGGCTTTGCATCCGAAACTT
The DNA here is from genome assembly GCA_929447395.1 of Epistrophe grossulariae. Taxonomy (NCBI): domain Eukaryota; kingdom Metazoa; phylum Arthropoda; class Insecta; order Diptera; family Syrphidae; genus Epistrophe; species Epistrophe grossulariae. The sequence continues at coordinate 25,904,047 of OV839567.1, forward strand.
GTCTCGATAGGAATCTTCAATTTTTTCAATCAGATCTTGCAGACTTCTCATTAAGACACCATCGTTTTCATCCAATATTCTAACATTATGCTCTCTTCCGAGTCTCGACCATTCTCTGTACAGTTGTAAGTTTCTGCTTTGAAGGTATTTGGCAATTTTAAATGTGAGACGATTTGTAGATTGTGTCATAACTTTCCGAATATACGCGAAGTGTACTCTGAGTGTGTAAATGTGTAATGGCGGGAGGCCAGTCTCCAGATGTAACATGTAATTTGGGGTGTTAATCGGGAGTCTAAATATTCTTTTGAGAAAGTATCTTAGCAGCTTCTCGGCTTCTTCAAATTGGTATATGCCCCAAACTTGTGCAGCATAACACAATATAGATCTCATCACTGCTTCGAAAATCCTATACTTTGCGCTTGGGGTGATATCTTTTCTACTGAGGACTTCTTTCCAGCTACAATTTATCGCGCGTTTGGCTTCAGTTAGTTTATGTTGAAGGTGTTTCCTGAATGACAGCTGTGGCGTTATAAGGACACCGAGGTAATGATACTCTTTGACTTTCTCTAGTTCTTCATTCTGCCAAGTCCATTTCTCATTTCTGGCGTATCTTCCTGTTCCGTTTCGAAAGATCAAGATTATCGATTTTCCAGTATTCAGCTCCAAATTCCACATAGTGCAATATTTCTGCAGTTGATTAATCATAAGTTGCATTCCATTTGGGCTTTCCGCCAGTATGACGATATCATCCGCATAAAGCAAAAGTTTTATATTCATACCAGCAAATGATATTCCTCCTCGTAGAAATTCTGTGAGGTCATCCAAAAATAATGAAAATAGAAGAGGGCTGAGAAGGCAACCTTGCTTCACTCCTGTTCCCGTTTGAAACCATTCGGATAAGATATTTCCATCCCAGACAGCGGTAAGGTTCCCATCGTAGAAAGATTGCAGTACTCTTAGCATTTTCAATGACATACCTAGGTTGCTTAGTTTATATAATAAGGCTTTTCTATTAATGGAATCGAATGCTGCCTTAAAGTCTACAAAGAATGCGTACAGCTTTTTTCCATTATCCAAGTATGTTCTCGCGATGCTTGTGAGGGTGAAGATGTTATCTACAGTCGAATATTCCTTCCGAAAACCTGCTTGGTATTCGCTCAGTAAATTGTTTTCACGCACCCAAATAGATAGCCTTTCCAACAAAATACCGGTAAATATTTTTGTGACTGAGTTGAGGAATGATATCCCTCTGTAATGGCTTGGCTCCTTTGGGTCACCTTTCTTCAAAATTGGAAATATTATGTTTTTTTTTAAGCTTGTTGGGACTTCACCAGTATTAAAGATGAAGTCAAAACATTTTCCGAGCTCGTTAAGAAAAGCATCCGTCGCATTTTTGAAAAATTCATAAGGAATACGGTCTTCACCTGGGGCTTTGTTCAAACTACACTGTTTTATGACTCTTGTTATATCCGCTTGAGTAATAGGGCGGCCCAGGGCTTCACATTCTAAACAGGGCATTGCATACTGTATGGAGTCCTTGGTAAGTGATAAGCTCAGCAGGTTTTTGAAGTATTCCGCTAGCACTGGAGCTTCAACTTTTATGCTTTTTCCAAATGTTGCGCCATTTATAGTTTTAGCGATTTTCCAGAACGCTCTGCTATCCCTTGCACCGCTAAGCATCGAAGCTAGATCTGATAAGTGGGCTTTTTGTTTCTGTATACAAATAATTTACATTAAACATTTTGTTCGCTTCTTGGTACATCTGTTTCGCAAAGGTGGTGCCTTCCTTCCTTAGTAGTCGCAGGAATGCAAATGATTTTTTCCTGGCTGCTTCACATTCCCAGTCATACCAAGGTTGCTTTCCTTTACTTCTTGCTCTTGACTGGAATGGTTTGGCAGCTTCAGATATACAAACTGTAAGAATATCTATTCCACTTGCTGATTCAAAACTGCTTTGGTCCACCAGGTTAAGTTCGTTGTTTAGATTTGCAGTATATTTTTCTTTATTCCTGTCTTTCCACTGTAGTTTTGGGAGCAAAGACTTTTTTGTATCATAAAGGGTGCCACTTTGAGGATCTAATTTTATGGTTATGGATATTGGTAGGTGATCGGAATGGGTTAACTTCTTCACTTCAAAGTCATGGACATTTTGAAGACAAATTCCTTTAGTAAAACAGTAGTCAATCGTTGAGCATGCAGTACCCCTCATGAAAGTTAGGTGCCCTTCTTTATCGCTTTTGGAGCGACCGTTAAGTAAGGAGAGCCCAATAGTTTCACACATTTCTGTTATTTTTTTTCCGTTTCCATCAATTTTTTTGTCTGTTGCTGTTCTCCGCTCTGCTATTGTTTCAGGGATGAATTCTGGTTCTAAATTTAAGATTTGTGTATCTCCAACTCTTCCGTTAAAGTCGCCCATAAGTACAAAATTTTCTTTATCGAAATCCAACAACACATTGTACAAGTTCGTAAAGTCCTCCATCCATTTATTGCAGTTAATGTATACTGGAATCACAAACATTTTTCCCCTTTCTGTTATAACTTCGATTAAGACTTGGTTCAAAAGTTTTACAAAACTGCAGCCAACTTTGTCTCTAAGTTCTTTTTTAAATCCGTACAAACATCCTCCACTAGCCCTGCCTTGTGTATATGTTCTAACTGCTGGTACCCAAAGAAGTTCGTAGTTTTTAAATAAATGTTCAAAGCGTTCCTCATTTTTTTCTACAAAAGTTTCGTACAACATAAATATATCATAATTATTTATAAATTGGAAAAAATCGTTATATAATAATTTATTTGCTAAACCTGCTACATTAAAAGATAAAATATTTAGAAAATAAATGAAAACATTAGATTTAATTTTTTGGTTTACATGGCTGACGGCATTACAATTAAAAACGCTGAATACGTTCATTCGCTCTGGCTAAACTTGAGCCACTGAATTCGCCTCCACTTGTGGTTCCACCATAATTTGACATTTGGGAAATGTCATTTCTGTCAGATAGCAGGTGGTTCATAAACGTCATTGCGTCTTCATCATTACTTGACAGTTTGTTGTTTTCGTTTAAGTAATAGTTGTAATTATCATTTATTATTAATTTTTCTCCTCTTATTTGTAGTTTTAAGTTCGGGTTTTTTGTTGAAATTTCATGTTTGATTTTCATTATGCGCCTTCTCCTTTCACGAGCTGCGTACGGGTAATCCCTGTGCATAGAAATACCTGTGCCTCGGAGTTTACTAGCAGATTGCAATATGCGGCCCACATGCTCTCTGTTTTGGAACTCAAGGATGACATTCCCAGCATTCGCTCTCGTGGCTTTAAGTTCCTTAGCGGATGCTATGATTGCGGGATCTTGGGACTCAAGCAAATCTAAACAGAGAGATTTAGCTTTCTCAGCAGGAATTACACCGTTTTCTACCGGTAGGTGAACAATAATATTTTTTTCGTTGGCCTTACTCGACAGCCATTCTACTCGCTTTTCAAGAGTGATGCAGCGGGATTCCATTTTTTGTAGTTGATTTTGCAAATTGGCATTTGTTTGGTGTAGAGAGTGAAGTTGAGCTCCAATTCCTTCCAAGTCCGATTTAGTCGGCATATCCTTCATTTTTTCGTCTAGAGCTACTGTGATCGATTCGCGAATAAGGGTTTTCATGTCATTTGCAGACAGCCTTTTCATCCATGGTTCCTTTTTGCTTTTGTGGAGGGAACATGGGAGAGGTTTCTGCCAATCCCCGTTTCGCTGATGAAGTGGTGTTAGTGAGAAATCCTAAACTGTTGCTTGGAGGTGTTCGATCCATTTCGGTTTTTGATTTTTAAGGTTTAATTTACGAGTGAAATTCCAAGTGTTTTGTATTTAATTTGACTCACCCTAGCTGAAATATGGGTTAGGTTGATATACAATGCACTTTCGGCAATTTATTTTAGCGTTTTATTGCACTTTTCACAAGAAAATACGGAGCTATCCACAAACTTGATCTACTCTACTCGCACTCACTTTCTCTTTTCTATTGTTTTATATTTTTTTAAGTAAACTATTGCAAGTATTCACTATTTTAACTTATATTTCACTTTTTTATTTAGTTTTGTTTCACTATTTTAAAGTTTTAAAATATCGCTCGGCAAAATGACAGATGCGAATTTTTATTTGTTTTTTTTTTTCATTGAATTTATCACGATTACCAACTTGGAAATAAAAAAGAAAAGTAAATATAAAAGTGACTATAATCGTTTTGTTCAGATTTTATTACTGCGCTGGCTATAATTTTCACCAAAACACGGCTAATAATAATTTAAAAGATATTTATATTTAAGAAAAAATTGTAAATGTAATAATGTTATCGACATCAAATAAAATATTTTAAAAACAAGTTCTTAGGTAACCATTTTTTTATATTTGCGTTTCTTTGAGTTTTTTTATTCAATTATTTGGCGATTAAGTAACCGAATCCAAAAGTAGAAAGAAAGTTGATGTTCGCTTTTTCTGATAAATTAATCAAATGCTGTAAATAATTCACCCTAATATTGATTCCATCGCCGTTCACAACATTGAAAACCTTTTCTAATGACTGCATGTGTAACATCATGAAAATCATCACATCAAGAAAATGAAATATCTTCAGTTTGTTACAGCTCAGGCAGGTTTTCTTTTGATCTGTGGCAAATGTACCCAACTAATTTCTCCAGGCCATCGTATGCGATTGGAATTTCTGGTTCGGCGCACAATGCTTCATCCGGTATATTTATAGTGTTAAAGATTTTACCTAAAACAAGTTATTTCAAATAAATATAATGATACTGGTGAAAAATGTGACCTAATGTAAAAGTACCTGTTATAGAAGGTTCTTCAAGGCTTATATCTGGAGTCTCATCAATGCTAACATTTCCGTTATCCGAAAGAGCCCCTTCATTAAAGCCAAGAATATACGACCTTAAACGGTATTTAAAGTCCTGGCGGTAAGGATGATCGTGCAAACCACCTTTTGACCTCATAACACCAAAGAAATTTTCCAGCACATCTTGATTCAGTCTGTACGTTAAGACATACCAAAACGCTCTGAAATATCTTTATAGAGCATTTTGAACGCATTGTTAGATTGAACAATGCCTTAAAAAATGCAAAATTGAGTATTGTAAACAATTTGAAAGTTTAACTATAATAATTACCTTTTTGAAACGGAAGCATAAAATTTTTTCCGACTACCCTCATATTCAGCATCATATCGGTGATTCCGTTTATAATCCTGTCTTGCAGTTCCAAGTGAATGCCATATGCGTGCACCCGTTCTCTGGGGTGGGAGTCCGCAAAAGGCACTCTTACATTCATGACATCAAACCAGTCATTTGTCTAGAACATAATAGTTATCTTAAATTACTATTAATTTTAAAGCAATAATGGTACTTACAAGTTTAAATAGCTCGACGCATTCTTCCCAATTTTCATCTTCCATCAATCCTAAGTGACCAGCTCGTAACAAAGCATGCGAAACAGTATGCGAAAATAGCTTCGTGGCCGTCTTAACTTTTTGGCGTTCAGCCTGAAAAACATTTAAATGTTTCTCTGATATTTTATGAGTTATACTCAACTCTCCAGAGGTACAAGAAAGGAGTTTTAAAATAGTCTTCTTTCGAGCAACCTTCTTATTTGTTATTTCGAATCCACTGTCGATGAAGTGATTTCGGAGGAGCCTCATCAGCGAAAACGTAAATGTTGTTGTTTTTATATGAAAACCTATAATTCCACGAGTATGAGAAAAAAAACAGGTTTGGAAATGTAGAGTTGTACGTACCAAGGCTAATTCATGTTAATGCCGAGCTCATTATAAAGACCTCGATTTGAACCTTCAAGATCACTGGTGATAGCGACAATATTAAACCCACAATCTTCAAAAGTTCTTAAAATGTCGAACAAAATGGTTTTTGTTATTCTGCAGTCATACTCGTAAAATATTGGCTGCTTCCACTTTCCCATTAAGCCTGTTGTGAATATGAATTCCGTTATATATTTTAAATTGAAATCTAAGTGCTTATATATTTACCTCTTAGCATAGCTACCTGGACATGTGATGCTGGCTTAAGGGTTGTATCTGTTGTTCGGTCATAACAGTATGCTTCTTTCATTTTTATCTCATCAAAGCTCAATACACATACTTTTTGGGGTTTCAGTTAGCTGTGTTGCTGCACTCATTATTTTGACAACCGATTTTAGAATATCGTCTTCAGACCAACACATTTTTTTAAAGGGATTTTGCAGTTTCTTCACCAGCCCTTCAGTAAAAATTTGAAGCAATTTATTAATATTTCCTTTTTGATAATTGCTTCGCTGGAGCAGAATTTCCAGTTCACTGATTTTTTTTTTTTTGAAATCCAAAAGACTGGTCTTCAAAAACGTATTTTCTTCGTCTAGTTTAGTCCTATAATAATTGTAGGTTTTATATCTCATACAGCTAAATCAAAGCTACAAAATATGCAAACATTTATAATTACTTACATTTGTTCTTTTTTACATCAGAAAATGAAAAAATGTTCAACATAATGTAACAAATATCACATATAAATTAAGTATATATACCATGTCCTCCAAGTTCCATCACTTTTTTTTTTTAACTTCACTTTTATATACATATATCTTGCACACACTAAAACTTAAAAAACAAAAATTTTCACCAAATTCATGAACAGAAAGAAGTTTATTTTTCGACTACCTGTAGGGCGAAGTGTCAGGGGTATGACTCATTTAAAACCGGTTTCTGATAGAACAATGTGTTGACTACGTTCTAGGAAAATTAGGGCGGCATCCACCGTATTTTTTTTTTGTAATTTTGTACGGTTTTTGAAGCTATTTACTTTTAGTGCGGTGTCAAAAGCCAGGGTTCTAAGGGGTACCCAGCATCTCCTTAAAAAACAGTTAATTAAAGTTTAAGTTAAAAAAAAGTTTTTAATGATTACCTATACTTCATCCAACAAAAATAGGCAGTACACGCCTTATGGAAGAGCTTTTTCAAAATCAGTAGCGCGCCATATTTTTGCACCATACTAACTTGAAAGAACTCCTCCATAAAAAAGTGTGTGTCCGCCCGTGAATTTTCGATTGTATCTGACGCAGACTCAACGTCCTACTGAACGCACATCTGAGTGCGCACTAATTTACTGAATTGCTGTGGCCTATGGCTGCTGCTACTATTCATCCCCCATTAAATATTGATGCGCATTCGGAGTTACCCGTGTCCAGTTGGTAACGCGTTCAGCTTTTTTTTCCTTGGGTTTCTGTTGAAGTGCTTTTGATTTTCGAGCTTTAAAAAAAGTTTTTAATAATGAGTGTTATCGTGGAGTGTTTTCATCTTTTGTATTTCTTTTAATGTGTTAAAGTTACAAAAGCTAAGCTGTTTTCTTTGAAGAAGAACATTATTCGCGTAGATTTTCCTAGCGCGTGGTCAATTAATGTAGATTTTCCTAGCGCGTGGTCAATTAATGTGTATCGAATGCTTCACTACATTTACACATTCATGTATTATATTCACTTTATTATATTACATTTGTATGTACTGTAAAATAACTATGTAATCGTAAGTAATATACTTAGAGTCACATACGTGCTCTCAGTTTTGATATTGATAACGTATAGTCAGTTGTTAGAATAACTTCTCAGCGCACATTCGCATAAAGCAGTACAGTCCGGTACAGTAGTAAAAGTGTATAGTTATAGCATTCGAGTAGATTCAATAAAAGATATTAATAGTCGGGTTTTTCATTCTCATTTTCCCGACTCTAAACAAATTGTGCGTTTCATTTATAAAACCTAGGAATTACAGTCGACGATTATACATTTGGTCGCATCGAGCCGGATAAAGAATCAGTTTAAACAAAATAAAAAAAATTTCCCCCTCCGATAATCGAGTCGCGACGCGACCTGTCGGTGCATGGAAAATCTCCCCTCGCTATCTACTCGTCTGTACAGAAAATAGTAGGCATAAAGATCGTGTGTGTATCTGTGTGAGTATATGAGCAACAAGCTTGTTCTCGCGCGCTCATATATCAGCACAGTCTTTTTGTGAGTGGCGCCGTGGAAGGTTCAGCATTGAAATCGAATTCGAAATTAAATTCTGAAAAATAATAATAAATAACAAGCAGTACAACAAGAAGACAAAAACAACCAAGAAAAAACAACTAAGGAAAAAACAACAAGCAGTACAGCGAGAAAAACAACAAGCAGTACAGCGAGAAAAAACAACAACCAGTACAGCAAGAAAAACAACAACCAGTACAGTAAAGAAAAACAACAACCAGTACAGCAAGAAAGAACAAAAAAAAAAACAAACAAACGTACAGTAACAAAAAGGTATAACAAGCCAGCAAGGTGGTGAGTTTATTTTTCCTTTCCTTATTAAATGGTTGAACATATTTAGTAAATATGAATATATAATTCAAGTGCATATAGTCGTTTGCCCTTTCTTTTTAGTATTGTAACAAGCGCGAGTGTTTATATATTTATATATGGTACAAATAAATATCATGTTGCGTACGTGACTTGAGGATTTCTCGTCGCGCTATATAAAATAAAGGGGAAGAACAAATCATTCTCTCCGATTGGAATATACATAAAGCGTTGTATATCGTGTTGCGTACGCGACTTGAGATTTCCTCGTCTCGTGTATATAAAAAGTAATAATATCAAATCATCCCTCGTTCTCCTCCATGCAGTGGTATATAGGTAACATAGTGTGGTGTTTCTGTGGCGCAAATACAAATGTATGGCAATCGGCGTCGTCAATGTAGATGGTGTATATAAGTAGGCACAGAATAAGAGTGTTGCACATGTGTTGAGTAGTATAGGTAGAGTGGAGTGCAAAGGCACAGAGCGAAATGTATTCATCAGGGCCGTCGACTGAGAGGATATTCACCAGGGACGTCGTGTTAATTGTTGCGTAGTAGGTTTTTAGTCCTACAGTACTTTTGTAGTAGCATATTTCAGCTGCTCGTACAAAAATAATAACGCAATACGAGTAGCATCGGCCACTGGCAGGGCCGTTTGGTTTTAGTATAATAAATGAAAAATAATAATAATTAGAGGGTTGGAATAAATATACTACCGAACGTTGGGAACTAAAGGATGAAGTTTACAAGTGCTGCATGGGGGAAGCTTTAATGAGTCTTTCGTGGGAAGATCTCCTGCAGGCTGATAGAATTAACGCCAAAACTGTATACAATACAGAAGAATGTAGAGCTTTTGTTCAATAAGGTTAAGTGGTGGCCGAACAAAGCGGTACAGTGTATAGAGTTTTGTTCACCAAGGTCTAGTGGGGACCGAACAAAGCAGTACAAAATAAGAGCATGCCAGTACAGTTTGTTGTTCGAAGCGAGACTTCAGCAACATAAACATAGCCGGTCGTTAGAGGCAAATCCGTAACGACAAGAGCCAACACAAATAAATGCAAACAGCATTCAAAATCGCAACCGTACAGTATATGGTACAGTCCCACAAATAAAACAGTACAGTTTGTTGTCTGAAGCAAGGCTTCAGCAACATAAACATAGCCGGTCGTTAGAGGCAAATCCGTAACGACAAGAGCAAAAACAAATAAAAATTTCAAATATTAGGTACAGTTTGTTGTTCGAAGTGAATCTTTAACAACATAAATAATAAAAACAAAATTTCAAGAATTTCAATTTCAATTTCAAATATTAGGTACAGTTTGTTGTTCGAAGTGAATCTTTAACAACATAAATAATAAAAACAAAATTTCAAGAATTTCAATTTCAAATATTAGGTACAGTTTGTTGTTCGAAGTGAATCTTTAACAACATAAATAATAAAAACAAAATTTCAAGAATTTCAATTTCAATTTCAAATATTAGGTGCGGTTCGTTGTTCGAAGTAAATCTTTAACAACATAAATTAATAAATCAAAATTTCAACAATTTCTAGTAGGTGCGGTTCGTTGTTCGAAGTAAATCTTTAACAACATAAATTAATAAATCAAAATTTCAACAATTTCTAGTAGGTGCGGTTCGTTGTTCGAAGTAAATCTTTAACAACATAAATTAATAAATCAAAATTTCAACAATTTCTAGTAGGTACAGTTTGTCGTCGGGCGCGATCATCTCCGCCAGCTACTTTCTCTTCCGAAGATGCAAGACGTACAGGTGGCCAGCGAGCTGCAGCATGTAGCAAATACTGTACACGAAACTCTACGACAACTGAAGTCGCTGGGATTGCCGATTGAGCATTGGGACTTCTTCGTCATTCACGTCATCTGTGAAAAATTGGATAAAGAAACAGCTCGTCACTGGGAACTGCAAAGAAGCTCCGAGCAACCCAAATTGGCAGACTTTTTGGCGTTTATTGAGAAGCAGGCAGCCGCGCTTTCCAACATCGTAGCGGTACAGCAAGCATGTACAGAAACAGATGAAAATCTGATACGTACAGAAGGCAGAGGCAAGACCACAGTTCAAACCAAAGCCAATAAAAAGATTCGCACCCGAGGAGACAGACCATGCATGGTATGTGCAGGTGATCATCAGATCTGGGGGTGCCCGGATTTTGCGGCGCTTTCCTTTCGCGCTCGCAAGGATTTCATTGACAGAAGAGCCGTTTGCCCCAACTGCCTAAAACAGGGGCACAAGGAAAATAGCTGCTACATCAGAGGATGCGCCAGGTGCCCAGGCGCGCCGAAACACAACATCTTTTTGTGCCCGATGAAGGAGGTATTGAAGCCAGCGTTAGCAGCTCTTACATTTGACACTGAAACACCAAGTTCATCATCTCAGGTACAGCATAAACACAAGCCCAGGGGCCGGGCAAATTGACTAACAGGCCGCAACCTAGGTGTACAGAATCGTCAACACAACAACATATCACGCAGACGACGTACAGTTCGTGCAGCCAATGCAAAATCAAAATTTCACTCAGTTGAAGCCTACCCTAAGGCAAATCCATTCCAATGTACAGGACCTCAGCAACAACAAGCGCCAAAGAAGCGAAAGATAAAAACTGAGGATTCATCAATGTTCAATAATAAATCAATAAAAATTAACCATACAGATTATTTACAGTCTATCAATTCTGTAGTGAGTAGTACGAATTTAATCCCAACAGCTTTGGTCAGAATAGAAGCTGATGGCTTCATATATGGCCCCTTCCGAGCAATGTTAGACACAGGGTCTCACTTGAATTTGATCGCAGGTAAGCTCAAACGTGACCTAAAGCTAGGCACTAAGCAGTTGTCAAGAAAGTTGGTAGGCATTGATGGCACTCCCTTTGCCATAACACGCCAAGTTTTATTAAGGATACTACCATGGTATACGTCGAGCTCTATTGAGCAGTACATGAGTGAATCCTTTTGGGTTTTGCCAGAGGAGAGCCAGTGGAGGCCAATTTTGCCACAAGAAAGTATACACATAGATAGTAAGGTGGACATATCCCCGTACAGTTATGCCGATCCGCAGTATTTCAGGCCAGCAGAGGTCCATATACTGCTAGGTGTTAGTTTCTTTGCAAGATCGATCAGATCGATATATGAAAGGCGTTTAGATGGTACAGTATTGTTAGACACAACACTAGGCGTAGTAGTCCTAGGTCCTACTCAAGATAAAAATGAGCAACCAAGATGTACCTATCCAGCTATCGAGTATTCGTCAGATAGCCAGTTAGACCATCTCTTAAGTAGACTTTGGCAAATGGATCAAGTGGGTACATGCTCCAAGCGTACAGAAGAAGAGGAATTGGTGGAACAACACTTTATGTCAACTCACTATCGTGAAAAGGATGGCATATTCGTAGTTGAGATGCCATTGAAGCCAGATTGGTCTGAGATGGGCAGTTCACGTGCAATAGCGTTGCGTCGATTCATGTACCTGGAAAGGAAATTAGAAAAGAATGATCAGTTGAGAACAACATATGTACAGAAGATGCGTGATAGCTTCATGCTAGGCCATGTAAAACTAGCAACTAAAAATCCTCAACAAGATGGTGTAGTGTATTACATACCACATCATTGTATAGAAAAGAAATTTCGTATAGTATATGACGCAAGCTGTCGTACAGATAAAGGCATATCTTTAAATGAAGTACAGATGCTAGGCGAAAAGCTACAAAGAGATCTTCACGAGACCATAATGCGTTTCAGAAAGCACCGCATCGCTGTGTGTGGTGATATCAAGAAGATGTTCAATCAAGTCAAGCTAAACGAAAAGCAATGGGATCTCCAACGTATCTTTTGGAGAGAGAATAAAGACGACCCACTGCGGGAATATTGGTTGACGGTCGTTACGTTTGGTTTAACATCATCAGCTCATTTAGCAATTCGGTCTGTGATACAGGCAGCAGTAGAGGCTGAATTTTCCAAAAGCAGCAAATGCGATCAGGAATGACTTCTACATGGACGATTGTACAACAGGAGAGTCAGATGAAGTTAAAGCGATCCAGTTAGCGAAAGACATCCATGCAGTATTAAAAGGAGCCGGTTTCGAGCTATGCCAATGGAAATAAAACTCCAAGACGTTCATGAAACAAATGAATGCTGGCACACACGATGCCTCATTAGTGTTTTCGGGGGAAGAGGAATCATCCATCCTAGGTTTGAAATGGCTGATAGCGTCAGATCAGTTCACGTATGAGGTGAAAACACCAGAGATAATCGGCGCGCTCACCAAGAGAAAGATAGTCGGATGTGTAGCCCAGTTGTACGATCCGAATGGCTACATATCCCCAGTCACCATTTTAGGAAAGGTCATGATTCAAGACATCTGGAGATTGAGTACAGACTGGGACGACCAGGTACCGAAAGAAATAGAAGAAAGATGGAAAGAATATTGGAATGGCATAATATCCTTAGAAGAGTTCCGTATAGATAGATGGTTAGGCACCGTAGGTACGTCCGCGGTCCAGATCCATGGTTTCTCAGATGCATCAAGTACAGCTTATGGCGCAGTCCTTTATATTCGTACAGAGCAGACATATGGTACAGGTATAACAAAATTGCTCATATCAAAGACAAGAGTAGCTCCGTTGAAGACAGTGACAATTCCAAGGTTAGAGCTAGCTGCAGCAGAATTGTTGTCAAGGTTGCTATTACAAGCAAAAGAGTCAATGGAATGGCAAAGTGTGCTATATTTTTTATGGTCTGATTCTACAGTTGTCCTGCACTGGTTAAATAAGCTACCACGCAACCTCAAGACATATGTTGCTAATCGAGTTTCATCGATTCAGACAAACACTGATGTGAGTGCCTGGCACTACGTTAACACTAAAGAGAACCCAGCAGATTTACTGAGCAGAGGAGTACAAGCATCTGCCTTGGTAAGCAATAAATTATGGTTAGCAGGTCCGGAGTGGCTACAGCTACCACGTACAGATTGGCCTGAAACAGGTTTCAGTATAAATGAGACAATAGAGGTACAGAAAGAGTTCAAGGTTTTGGCAGTTATATCTGCCAAACCAATGCTACGTATAGGTTTGAAACACGCAAGCCATGATGTTCCGCTTTTGAATTATTCCAATAAGCTGGAAAGATTAGTTGTCATAATCAGCTATGCGATTCGTTTCGTGGATAACTGGTCTAAGAATCCGTCGTTCAAAATAAGAGCAAAAAGGCGTACAATCAAGATTCGGCCACCGTCTCTGGATGAAAAAACAAGAGCGATGTCATATCTCCTAAGAGAGTCTCAAGAGACACATTATGGTACAGAATTAACGTCGTTTGAAAATAAGAGAGGTCTTCCAGAGAAAAGTAAACTGGAACCCCTCAAGCCGATACTAGATGGCAGAGGTCTACTAAGAGTAGGCGGCAGATTGGACAGAAGCAGCAACTCGTATGAAATGAATCACCCAGTCATAGTTCCAAATGGCTCAAGGCTCGCATGGCTGATAGTAGATCACGCGCACAGAGAGACAAAGCATGGCGCAACTCAGATGATGATGCAGTTCATCAGACAGAAGTATTGGATTCCGAAGCTCCGCAGTGAATTACGAAATTACATACACAAGTGCGTCACTTGTGCCAGATATAGCTCCAAATTAGAACATCAGCTGATGTCAGAATTACCAGCTGACAGGGTACAGATTGGCAAACCATTTCTACACTGTGGTGTGGATTATGCAGGTCCATTAGAAGTAAAGATGATTGACAGACAAGGCAGTCAGATCACCAGAAGCAAATGTTGGGTTGCAGTTTTTGTATGCCTCAAGACTCGAGCCGTACACATCGACCTAGTGACCGATTTAACTTCGCTAGCCTTTATTGCATGCTATGAACGTTTCATCGCACGCAGGGGCAGATGCGAACGTATGTACAGTGACAACGGTACAACTTTTGTAGGTACCAATAAAGAACTAAGAAGAGCCATAGACAAATGGGCAAGTGAAGATACAATTTCTCACCTGAACCGTAAAAGTACAGAATGGCATTTCATGATTCCTGCCGCGCCACATCAAGGCGGGATTTATGAAGCAGCAGTAAAATCGATGAAGTATCACCTGAAGAGAATCATAGGGCTAAAAGTTCTCCCATATGAGCAACTCACAACGCTCTTAGTACAGATAGAGGCCATCCTCAACTCGAGACCAATTCATCCCCTAATTGATGACCCATCAGACATACAAGCACTAACACCAGCGCATTTCCTGGTAGGTGAACCAACAATATTGCCTATGCCGTTTGATGTCAGTGAACAGCCAAAAACGGTAGGTGTTAAACTTTGGAGAGATCGTCAGTTGATGGTCAAGCATTTCTGGGACCGATGGAGTTCCGAATACCTAACTACTCTGCAGCAGCGTAAGAAGTGGCGAAGAGAGAAAGAGAAGATCAAGGTCGGACAGTTGGTGACAATTGCAAGCGAGAATTTCCCACCAGCGCATTGGGCTCTGGGCAGAATCTGCGAGCTCATCACCAGCAGAGATGGCATCGTAAGATCCGTGGTCGTGCAGACTGAGACAGGAAAGCTGAAGAGGCCGATGCAGAGGATTTGTATTATACCAGTAGAAAGTTGAATAATTAAAGTGCAGAAACACAAAAGAAAGTTTATGTACAGAACAATAAAAGCAATTAAAGTAATTATGACCGATAAGTTGAATTACAATCAGTCGTTGGTTTGCTATGACAATTATGTAAAGTAAAAGTAAAGTAAATAATCATAAAGAATTCAAAGATGTTAAAAATTGTTAATTTTTGCTGGCACTGTATCGAATGCTTCACTACATTTACACATTCATGTATTATATTCACTTTATTATATTACATTTGTATGTATTGTAAAATAACTATGTAATCGTAAGTAATATACTCAGAGTCACATACGTGCTCTCAGTTTTGATATTGATAACGTATAGTCAGTTGTTAGAATAACTTCTCAGCGCACAGTCGCATAAAGCAGTACAGTCCGGTACAGTAGTAAAAGTGTATAGTTATAGCATTCGAGTAGATTCAATAAAAGATATTAATAGTCGGGTTTTTCATTCTCATTTTCCCGACTCTAAACAAATTGTGCGTTTCATTTATAAAACCTAGGAATTACAGTCCACGACTATACATAATGTGAAGTAAATTGTATTTTTAAAAGGTAAAATGTGTTTTAATTTTTATAAATAAATTAAATGAAAATTTCTATCTAAAAAAAGGGCGGTAACCCTACATACTATTCTTTCATATTTGAGTCAATTTAAAATAAACACTACGACAACCCTGTGAGAGCTTTAATGAAGGACAGATTTATACAATCCACTGTAGCCAGAATGCGAGGCAAACGTCCTATCTTGCCCACACTGCCTATTTTTGTTGGATGAAGTATAGAAGCCAAACGTTGCTGTTATTCTGCAAATATTGACGTTCCATTTTGCTCCTAAGCTTACGATCCAAATAAAGGAATCGTGGAAAGCTCTTGGGTGCGTAGCATCGACGCAGCGAATTTTAAGAGAATTGTCACATACCAATGCATTCAATTTCGAATAATTTTAGAAAATACATAAATTAAACTAACCAACAAAGCATTTTCAGTTTCCCTTCCTATTATAAAATAGATGCAAACACCCGGCAAGTTTTGTGGCTTTGTTCGCCCTGTAATGCTGCTGAAATCTGAAAAAAATGTGAACATTTAAACTCCTTCGAACACCTCGTTCTTAATGCTATGGTCAGCATATTTAAAATATTTCTGCTTCTTTTAATTTAAAAACTGTTTTCGTATTGGATTTAATTTTGTTTTTATTTAGTTTTGGTACTGCATTTAGGCCATTTGATGATGGCTCGATGCTTCGCCACCACACATCTAAAGAACTTCTCTAGCTCTCAAAATTAGTATATTTATATATTTGTTTCACTTTCCAGGGTTGATTTGAATTTTATAACTATAAAATTTGAAGAAAAATATGTGTTTACATTATTATTTTAATAATTAAAATGTGTAAATAAACAAATTTTAAAGATAGGTACTTATGGCTGTCATGTCAGCTAGATATATTTGGACTTTGGACGGAACTGTATGATCCAATGCGGGTCTGTCAAAAACACGAGGACGAAACGATCGAAGAAAGTCCCCTTTCACACAAGGAAACTCAGTTTCCAGCAACTTTCAGTTTTTAGGAGAGAAGGGCACCAAGTAAGAGGTGTTGAAATTTAAGATTTTTTACTTTATATAGTTATATACTTTATGTTTATGTTTTATATCAAGTTGTAATTTTATAAAACGTTTTTTATTTGTATTGAAAATAAACTTCATTTCAAACTCTCTTAATATCAGGTTATGGGCCTTATCACGCAAAAATAATTAGGAAAATTTGTATTATTATTATTATGTCTGAAATGAAGCACAATATTGAAAAGCTCAGAGGAAGCGAAAATTTCGAAGACTGGAAATTTTCAGTTATGCTTCAACTCTCCAAATGAAAGGACTTTGGAAGGCTGTTCCTGATGTTGAAACTGATGCAACGAAGCTTCTAAATGCGAAATGTGAGCTAATATTGCTTGTAGAGCGATCTATCTACCCCCATATAAGACAATGTAATAGCGCGAGGGAAATTTGGGATTCTCTTCAAAGAATTTTTCAAGATTCTGGACTTGTCCGAAGAGTCGGTCTAATTCAAAAGTTTTGTTTTACAAAACTTAACGACTTTTCAACTGTAGATGGGTATGTGAACGATGTATTAAATACATCATACAAGCTCAGGTCTGTAGGTCTTAATGTAGATGAAGAATGGCCTGGTTCAATGCTTCTAGCTGGTCTCCCCGAGAACTACAAGCCAATGATAATGGGTATCCAAAGTTCTGGCATTCGAATCACTGGAGATTCAATTAAAATGAAGTTGCTGCAAGACGTCAAAACAGATAGTACTATTGACACCGCATTTTCGAAAAGCCTAAGCAAGAAACAATCCAAGGCCCCAAATGCTACAACTGTAACGAATTCGGTCATATCGCTGCAAAATGTCCGAAAAAAATTAAAAGCTACCAAGAAAAGAAAAAGAGTGCAATGTTTGGCTCTTTCTCAGTCAAGACCCTTGGAAAAGATGAATGGTACTTCGATTCTCTGGAGCATCAGCTCATATGTGCTCAAACAGCGCATATCTCTCAAGCCCGATAAAACCTCTAGAATCTGAGGTAATTGTCGCCAATAATTCTAAAATGAAAGTTAAAGGTATTGGAAAAGTCGACATGAAGGTTTCTATAGGTAAATCAAGAGAAAATGAGGTAGAATTTCTCGACGTTCTCCATGTACCAGATTTATGCATAGACCTCCTGTCTGTGTCGAAAATTGTACAAAAAGGTTGCACAATGTTTTTTAACAAGAAAGGATGTCTGGTGAAAGACAAGAAAGGTGATGTTATTGCGGCTGCAGACTTGGTCAATGATATGTTCCGCCTCAACAGAGCGCCGCTTCGATGTGCATACACTACAAAAAATGAAGAAACAAATCTTGAACTCTGGCACAAGCGAGTGGGACATCCAAGTAGTGAAATAACAAAACTGATGATCTCTGAAACTGTTACACCTGATTCTAGTATTGCTAGTCAAAGGAAAAATTGCACCCCGGCCATTTAAAGTAACCGACAACAGAGCTGATTTTGTCTTAGAAGTCATCCATACAGATCTTTGTGGTCCAATGAACCGATCAATCGGAGGTTCATTATATATGCTTCTCTTTATCGACGATTTCTCGAGAAAGGTCTTTGCGTATTTCATACAAAGCAAAACAGAAGTTGCGGAAAAGTTTCTTGAGTTTAAGAATTTCGTCGAAAATCAAACTGGCAAACATATAAAAGCATTAAAAAGCGACAAAGGAAAAGAATACTGCAATCCTAAGATGAAGAAAATTCTATTGAGCGCAGGCATCCAACATCAGACAGTCGAGGACAGTTTTCCAAAAGATACCAAGGTAAATGAAATTTCGTACTATGAAATCTTTCCAGGATGTGATTCAGTGGGGGAAGAACAAGAAGATTCAACACGTCCGTTAGAGGATGAACAAATACCGACGGCAGTAAATGAAGAACCCGATGCAGAAATTACTCAGATGCTCAGGATAATTTCGCTATTGATGAATCTTTTGAAGGAACCACATCTCCGCAAGAGCTAAGACGTTCAACCAGAATAAGGAATCCACCTGTAAGAGACGGTTATATTTCCTATATTGCTACCAACATAGATGAAGATCCGAAAACTGTAGCCGACGCACTGAAGAGTACGAATTACTCTCGTTGGAAAGAAGCAATGAATGAAGAGTACGCCGCTTTAATCAAAAACGATACTTGGGAGTTGGTATAATTACCAAAAGGAAAGAAACCCATTAACTGCAAGTGGACATTCAAGACAAAAAGAGATACAGATGGAAGTGTTAAGAAATACAAGGCAAGGCTTGTGATCAAAGGTTATTCGCAACGTCAACGAATCGATTACTAAGAAACATTCTCTCCAGTCGTAAGGTACACATCGATAAGGTTACTGTTAAGTTTAGCAGTGCGATATAACTTGGACATTCATCAAATGGACGTTGTGAATGCGTTCTTGCAAAGTGAGCTTGAAGAAGAGATCTACATGAAACCACCTGAAGGATATGATGACGTAGAAGGAAAGGTATGTAAACTTAAGAAATCATTGTACGGTCTCAAACAAGCTAGTAGAGTTTGGAATAAGAAACTAGTGTTGTGTATATACATATGTAGATATAAAGAGCCCAAATACTCATATAGAAAAAAAAAGTAAATAAAATAAATCAAAACAAATAATGTAAACAACAATGCACTCGTTTGCATATCGACCTACATCTGGTTATGTAAAGTATGGTCAGTCATCACCTATCGATACCATCGTTCGTTGACCTGATCATATTACATTATATCGCAGTCGGTCGCTATGCATGCAGTGTAAAAGAAAAATGATTATGACGATTTTATTTATGATAATACTTATTGTGCAAGCAATTGGAATGCACTTGAGGAAATACAACCGTAGGTTTATTTTGTCAAGTAGACATTAAATTCTTTTGTGGGTCATAAATGAAATTGAATAATACTGGATATAGAAAATAAGAAAAAGATAAATATTAATATAGACAAATTATTGATCTAGTTCTTAAGTATAAATAGTAGCATTTTTGTAAATAAAATTTAGTCTAGTTTTTGAATTATAACGTGACTCTCATTTGCGGCTGAAGAGCTCAGAAGTACTCAACATCATAATCGTGCATCTTAACCAATGCTCGGATATATAAGCGGCTCTTTGAGCTAAGAAAGACATCAAACAAACATAACATGGCGATCCTGCAAAACTAAAACTGTATCTAAAAACAAAAAACAAAAAACAAAAAAAAAATTTGTTTTGCTTTGACACCTGTATACATAATAAAAATAAAAAAATTCTCTAAATGACAACCATAGAAGACATTAACATACTCTTTAAGAAGTGGGAAGAGCTCACGAAATATCAGCCAACGACGTCTGCACCACAAACGGTACCAATATACGTACCAACACCAAAAACAGCTGGACCGAAGGCCATAACAATAGAAGAGTAAAGAAAAAGGCAAATTAAACAAATAACAAAAAAACCTAAAAAGCGAGGCGGAAGAAAAAGGCAGTTCCAGCGAAAGTGTGCTGATCTGCAAAGAACTATCAACGTTGCACAAGGTACCTTAGAAAAGGATTTATTAGAAAAACTTAAAGCCTTAAGAAACCATGGGTGGAAAACAATCGAAGGAAGAGATCATCAATAACAATGTGGCAGCAGCATCATCTGCAGCGAATACAACATCAGGCTCATTACTATCAGACAAGATAGGATACATTAACTGTTTTCTTTTGATAGTCATCATTTTATGTAAATTAAACGCATACTACAAAAATTATTTAAAAAAGCATGCGCTAAAAACATTAAATGTTTAAAAACTTTCAAATAAATATATAAAAATATATAAAAATTGTTTATATCTAAAAAAAAAAAAAATATAAATAAATAAAATTTCATGGAATTTAATACGTTAGAAAATTTATTGCAAAATTTAAGAAAAGCACCAAACAGAACTTATTCCAGAGACCATGTACAAAAAGTAAACAAACAAATAGACACTATATGGCTACAATTAACTAAAACAGCAGAACTTAAAGACATACAAAACCTAAAAGACAAATTTGACAAATTACTTGACCAGATACAAACATATTTAAAGACCAAAGACGAGAAACAAGAAATTAACAACGAAATGGCGAATTTTGACTTAGTAACTGCTACTAAAGTCATCCCTGAATTTCAAGGTGATTATAAAGATTTAAACAATTACTTGGGCTTAATTGATTTCTATCATAGCACTCTAAAAGATGACGCACAAAAAGAGCTCTTAGTAAAATTCATTCTAGCCACCAAACTCTCAGAAAAGGTTAAAAATAAAATTCAAACTGAGAAAACTCCAACAAAATTTGATGATTTTAAAAATGTTTTAAAATCTGTATTTAAGTCTAACAAAACTGCGTCAAGATTACATAGTGACATTGCAAAATGTTATCAAGGTAATCAAACAATTCCGATCTTTGCATCACGAATAGAATCATTGCTAGCTTCCTTGAACGAACTACAGATCTCTGAGCAAGGAGATGACCACAGAGAAGTTATAGTTAAGTTAAATGATCAAATAGGAATGACGGCTTTCAAAAATGGTCTATCAGAACCATACAAATCACTAGTAATAGCTGCAAGACCAATGAAGCTTGCAGAGGCTGTGCAAGTAGCATTAGAAATAGACCCAGGTCGATCAAATCAAATTATGCATTAGGAGCCATTCTATCTTAAGGAGAGGTAGGTAACGATAAGCCCATTGCATATGCGAGTAAAGCATTAAACAAACACGAGCTAAGTAAATCAGTTATAGAGAAAGAATTACTTGGTATTCATTGGGGAATAAATCATTTTAGACCATATCTATATGGAAAAAGATTTATGGTATATACCGATCATAGACCATTAGTTAGTTTATTTAAACATAAGAACCCATCATCCAAATTAACTAGAATTAGAGTAGATTTAATGGATTATGATTTTGATATAGTTTTTAAACAAGGAAAGATGAATACAAATGCTGATGCATTATCTAGAATAAAGCTAAGTTCAGAAGAATTAAAAGAAATGTTACCACAACAAAGTATTAATGTCCTAACCAGAACAATGAAGTTAAGAAATAAAGAAGACACTAGTGAAAAAGAAAAAAAAGCGCAAATTATGCCCCCAGTAGAGACTGTACACCTCCACATATGGGAATGCATATCTATATCGGATACCAGAAATATTAAGAAGTTGCAACTTGAAAAAGTAAAGAATTTAATAGGGAACCAGAAAGAAACAATATATGCAGTTAAAGATAGAATACATGTTGGATACAATGATAATTCTCTATCAGACTTAAAATTGATTTTGAAGAAATTGATATCCTATACAAAACATGAGAAAATAACAAAGCTAGCTTTAGAAAAGACTAATGAAATATTTGAAACAATATCAGTGCACAAATTTAAAGAGATATTTAACGAATTGCAAAAGAATGAGAAAGAAAATTGTCTAGACATTATATTATATTATCAACCAAAAAGAATAGAGCCTGCGAATGAGATGAATAAATTGATAAAAGAACATCATGATGATAAATTAGGAGGACATATTGGTATAAGAAGATGTATAGCAAAACTTAAGCAAAAATATGTATGGAATAATATGAACAAGATGGTTAGAAAATATATAAATAGTTGTAAGATTTGTAACGAAGTTAAAATTAATAAATATACTAAAGAACGATACATGAGGACAGAAACACCTAGCACATCTTTTGATGTAATAACAGTAGATACAGTAGGAACACTTAGACCATCGAATGGATATAGGTATATTCTTACAATTCAATGTGAACTAACAAAATTCATTGAAGCATTTCCTTTAGTCACGAAAGATGCTATTTCGGTAGCAAAAACCATTGTAGAGAAATTCATTTTGAAATATGGTTGTTTTAGAAAACTAAAAACAGACAAAGGTACAGAATTCACTAATGATTTATTAATAAATATCTGTAAGTTACTAAGAAAAAAAAAACTACGTCTACACCATTTCACCATGAAACTTTAGGCTCAGTGGAAAGAAACCATAGAGTTCTAAATGACTACTTAATGACAACAGACGGAAAAGACGACTGGGAAGAATTACTACCTTACTACACTTACACATACAATACTACACCACACAGTACTACAAATTACACACCATTTGAATTAGTCTACGGAAAGTTATTTGCGCTACCTTGTGAAATCATAAAAAATAAAGAAAGTATTTATAACATTGATAACTATGTAAATGAATTTAAAATAAAACTAAGATATGCTCATGAAAAAGCTAAAGAAAATGTAGAACAAAATAAGAGTAAAATATGTAATAATCAATCTTATATAAATGAATCAAATTTTAAAGTAGGAGATTATGTTTATTTAAAAATTGGAAATAAAAAAAAGTTAGATAAACCTTTTAAAGGTCCTTATGAAATAATAAAACAAAATGGACCAAATAGCATCATAAAAACTGAAAAAGGAAATAAAGAAGTGCATAACAATAATTTAATAAGAGCAAGAAATGTATAAAGTTCTTTTTCTCAAATCATTTTAAAGTAATTTTCAATTTGTGACAAATAATTTTCTCATTTTAAAATAACAAAATTATTTTTTTCTAAAGGGTGAGGGTGTTGTGTATATACATATGTAGATATAAAGAGCCCAAATACTCATGTAGAAAGAAATAATGTAAACAACAATGCACTCGTTTGCATATCGACCTACATCTGGTTATGTTAAGTATGGTCAGTCATCACCTATCGATACCATCGTTCGTTGACCTATGCATGCAGTGTAAAAGAAAAGTGATTATGACGATTTTATTTATGATAATACTTATTGTGCAAGCAATTGGAATGCACTTGAGGAAATACAACCGTAGGTTTATTTTGTCAAGTAGACATTAAATTCTTTTGTGGGTCATAAATGAAATTGAATAATACTGGATATAGAAAATAAGAAAAATATAAATATTAATATAGACAAATTATTGATCTAGTTCTTAAGTATAAATAGTAGCATTTTTGTAAATAAAATTTAGTCTAGTTCTTGAATTATAACGTGACTCTCATTTGCGGCTGAAGAGCTCAGAAGTACTCAACATCATAATCGTGCATCTTAACCAATGCTCGGATATATAAGCGGCTCTTTGAGCTAAGATAGACATCAAACAAACATAACACTAGATTCAACTCTAAAACAAATTGGACTTTCACAATCAAAAACGGATGGATTTACTACGAGACGAATAGCGAAGACAAAACTTTTGTGGCTATTTACGTAGATGATATACTGATCTTCACCAGCAATAAGGAAAAGAAAAAACGCATCAAGAAAAACCTGGCTAAATCATTCGAGATGAAAGATTTTGGAGAAGCTAAGTTTGTACTTGGAATGCAAATAACCCGCGACCGAGAAAAGGGAAAGTTATGTATAGATCAAGAACCATACATGAAGACTATGCTTAAGCGTTTCAATATGGAGGATTGCAACTCAGTATCTACACCCTTGGATATCAACCAAAAGCTATTAAAAGAAATGAGCCCAAAAACCAAAGATGAGATTGAGTACATGACAGATGTTCCGTATCAGGAAGCAATTGGGAGCATATTATACGCTGCACAAGTAAGTCGCCCTGATCTATCTTTTGCAGCGGGGGCGAATTTTCCGTTATATAAAAGGAACAATAATCTATAAATTAGAATTCACTCGAGACGATAAAGGAAATCTAGAAGGATTTGCAGATGCAGACTGGGCCAGCGATGCAGATGATAGAAAATCTACAACTGGTTACATCTTTAAATTCCAAGGAGGACCTATATCGTGGAATGCAAAGAAGCAACCGACAGTAGCTCTTTCTACAACAGAAGCGGAGTATATGGCCTTGGCTTCAACATCTCAAGAAGCACTATGGCTTCAATCTCTACTTAAAGAACTAACTAACTGGAACAAGGAATTAACATTGCGATGTGATAACAAGAGCGCAATAAACCTTTCACAAAACAATATGTACCATGCCCGCTCCAAGCATATCGACATCCGACATCATTTTATACGAAATCTTATAGATGAAAACAAGTTGAAAATCGAATACTTGAAAACGGAAGACATGCTTGCAGACGTTATGACTAAAGGACTTCCAACATCAAAACATAATCACTGCTGCAATCTTATTGGTATAAAAGTAGCAAAATATAGTGGGGGTGTTGAAATTTAAGATTTGGTACTTTGTATAGTTATATACTTTATGTTTATGTTTTATATCAGGTTGTAATTTTATAAAACGTTTTTTATTTGTATTGAAAATAAACTTCATTTCAAACTCTCATAATATCAAGAGGAATAAACGGTCTACGATTGGTGGTAATTAAAAATTAAAAGAAAACGTCAAAAAATCTCCAGCAACTTGTTTCCTTGTGTGAAAGGGGACAATAGGAATCGTTTAATCAGCATCTTGGATTAAAGAGTCCAGGTGTTAGGGGTAGCGGGTGAATAAATTCACAACAAGTTGCATGCAATAACAATACATTTTTTCTCTTTATTTTAATTTGTAATATAAAATCGGAATTCATTCAAATGCACTTTTATAAAGGCACCGATTTAGAAAAATCCATAAAAAAAACTATTTCCATTGAAAAATATTACATCTGATTTTGACAGTTTTTAAAAATCTTGGGCTTTTTCAAAAACTATTTGACAATAGGTGCGTTCCTTTGTCCCCTTTTCATATGAGTAAAGGTTCTCCCACACCAACGCGAATTTTCGGTGGCGACGACGAAAACAGTAGGTGTGTTTTTTTTCAAATCCCGGAGGTAAGTGGTTGAAAAAAACGATATCGGGGATTAGCGACGCCATTACAAAAAAAAAAATGGAGCTTCCATACAAACTATCGATAACAAGTATGTAATTCCCACCGGTAATACAGTTTTTCTCCGTGCTAAATTTAAGCCCCGTAAATTATCTGGGTTTAGTTAAACCCATTGGGGGTTAGTTGTTGTTTCATTAAACATGTAAATTATTTAGCCCCCAATCGTTTTTTTCATCCAATTTCCTTCGGGCTTGGAAAAAAACACGCCTAATAATAACAACGTTTTGTTTTCATTGGCAACCACGTGTTGTTATTTTTGTTTTCGTCGTCGCCACCAAAAATTTTGTTGAGATTCCTCTTCACACACAGTAGTGTGTGTTAAACAAAGCTGCTTTAAAAGAAAATAACTACAGGAAATTTTTAGGATTTATTTTCTTCGTGTGAAAGGTACAAGAGATTTATAAGGAAATTAAAAGAAAATCGCAACTTGTTCCCCTGTGTGAGTCTTCTTTTCCCACAAGAATTTGATAGTTTTTTTTTTTAACGATTTCATTTGATTTACAATTACCATCAATCGTTACCCGTTTAAACGTATCAAGGCTCTCCCAAACACAATTCACAAATCCCAACTAGCTTATGAATTGAATTTTTTTCAATTCACGAGTCCATTACTGACTTGTCAAATGAACGAGGGCTCAAGCTAAAAAAGAGCTTAAGCCTTTGCAACCATGCTACCATAGGCGTTTTTCTTTTTTAGCGCCGAGCGTGGCACTGAGCTTTCAAAAAGAAAACTATGTTACTTTTTAACTCGGAGCGCTCAACTTGCATTTCTTTTTCAGCTCAGAGCTCGACCGGGGCTCGCTCAATGAGCTCGGAAAAAAATGACCGAGCACATCGAGCACAAAGCTGAGCGCGGCTAACTTCATACAATTTTCATGTAATTTGACAGATATGAGTTCAATGTTCAATTGAGTTTCTTAAATAGATCGGTGCGCTCAGGTCACGCCCTGTTCGGAGAGCGCTCTATTCGATCTAAGCCCGCTCTGTGCCCCTCTCAGGGCTAAAAAAGAAAAACGCCTTATGATTGTATTTTTAAAAAATTTGTCAAAAAAATTTCTAGAATTTTTTTCTCTCCGCAACTAATTTACAACAAAAAAGTTAAAAATAATTGCGTACTTAGTTTTTTGAATACAGTAAAACCCGGATAAGTGCCTCACTATAAATGCCTCGTTTTGAGAGGTTCTTATGCGGGTAAGGCAGTTATAAAAAAACCCACTTAAGTGCATATAAGCACTTATCTCTATATTTACAGAAATACAAACAAAATTTACAATAAAAATAAAATTAAATGTTATTTTAAAAATAAGAAAATACATTAGGTAGATACCTCAACTGATTAGTATCGGTAAACTTTTAAAAAGCGAACCTTGTATTTATACAAAGTAAAATAATTAGTTATTTTGGTTTGTGTTGCGCTACTCAATCTGATTTTAATCGTTTTCGTTTATTGTTTTGTTTGTTTGTGCAGCTTCTTCCAGCTTTGTTTTGTTTTATGCTACTCGATTAATAGTAGAAACATCGCATTTAAATTTGGCCAGTTTATATTTCAGAGCGCTCAGTAATTTTCCTCCGTCTCATTGACAGAGCAGGAGAATGAAATATAAACACATTGCATTGTGTTCAAAGGAATTTAAGAAATCGAGCGACGAATCCAAGAAAATTCAGTCTCACTTTTTGACAACTAAAGTGAGGAATCGTGTTTATATTTGTGAGAAGCGGAGATCTCTGAAATATAAACTGGCCAATTGTTCAGCAATTTCCTTTCTTGATTTTGTATTGTTTTTTAACCAGGCGAAGGATTTGTAGTTTTTTGTTTAATTGAAAGTGAAGTCAGTTTTTCAGGCATTTTACCTCAACAACAAAACAAAATTACTTCAACAGTTTAAATTTTGAAAGTGACAGCTACGCCCTTAGTCTCCTGTCTCCCCCACTGTAGTAGATTAATTTTTTATATTTGAATTTAAAAGCATGAAACACAACGCAGTACTGAAAAAAAGCTTTTGTCTTTTTCTGCTGATTTAAAATGTGTACTTAAAAGAATTTTGTTCAGGTAAATTTCAATAAAAGTATACAAAATAAAAGGCAATTAAGCGGGGAAGGTAGTTAAGCGAAAGGTACTTATTAGATGAGTTTTATATGAAAAAATTCTCAAAATATTGGTTCTCAAAAAAAAAGTACTTATGCGGGTTAGGCACTTATCCGGGTTTTACTGTAACCCTTTTTAATGCCTGAACTCACAATGTAAAGTAAGCATTACCTACCATGATTGTTTTTTTTTTTTAATTTTTTCCAAAAAAAATTTTGAATTTTTTTCTTTCCGCAACTAATTTACAAAAAAAAGTTAAAATAATTGCGTAATTAGTTTTTTGAATATCCCATTTTAATGCCTGAACTCACAATGTCAATTAACATTACCTACCATGATTTTTTTTTTAATTTTTTCAAAAAATTTTTTAGAATTTTTTTCTCTCCGCAACTAATTTACAACAAAAAAGTTAAAAATAACTGCGTACTTAGTTTTTTGAATATCCCTTTTAAAGGGTAGGTCTAGTTCAGAAGCAAACTACTGTGACTGACCGACGACGACGGTGGCGGCTATTAGTTGCGGTTTGGTGGCGGTGGATTTTTTTATTTTTTGCATGAACATTATTATGTAGGTATAGACTGCAGAGTATATATGTTAGTATATGTTAGTCTACATGCAAAAAGGTATAGGTATATTATTTGTTCGTCATGATCTAATTGAAAAAGGAAAAAAATGTTCTTTATTAGTTATTACGTAAAATGTAAGTTTTGTTTTGAAATTTTTTCAAAGAACCGGTCACTGGGCGACTCATTCATACGGTTGTAATGTAGGTTGGGCTATAATTATGAAAAATGTACATGACATTTTCGAAGTTTTTTCATTTATTTTTCAAGAAAATTTATTTAAGATTTTTTTATGAAATTTTTTTTTTAGAACGTTTTAATAGTTATATGAAATGGATGATAGATATATATGTATATATGTTTTATATATCAAAACAAGCACTTACTTGTTTTTAAGCGAATAAAAGTCATTTGATTAAAATCCGTTATTCTAGTAAAAAGAAATGAGCATTTTAATTAAGCAAACACTATGTCGCAAAAAGCATGTTATAAATAAATTTATTTCAAAATTTATTTAATATCTTAATTTTTGTTGGACTTAG
The DNA here is from genome assembly GCA_929447395.1 of Epistrophe grossulariae. Taxonomy (NCBI): domain Eukaryota; kingdom Metazoa; phylum Arthropoda; class Insecta; order Diptera; family Syrphidae; genus Epistrophe; species Epistrophe grossulariae. The sequence continues at coordinate 25,932,663 of OV839567.1, forward strand.
AACTTTAAGATGTTCAACAAATATTTAGACAATATGTTAATAAATAATATGTAATAATTTTTTTTTCTCTATTTTGAATATAACATATAATTTAAAATTTTTTAATCAATCAAAGTGTGTGTAAAAAAACATTAATTCAATTTGTTTTTACATGTTTTTCATAATTGTCATAGAAATTTGAAACATACATTTAATGTGTGTCTTAATGACAGTATTTTAAGACCTTAATTTTGAAATTCCGTAAAGTAATTTAGGAGTTATTAATTAATTAATGATGTCATGTGGGATGATTTTTTTGGATTAAAATCGATTTTTATGGTAAAAAATCATTTAAATCCCCCTCCCGCCGCACTTGTTGAATTTACCCCTATAACACTATTAATTTTTTTATAGATAAGGGTTGGGGCTACAATATTGTTAAACATAATTTTTTGAAATTCGTAAAAATTTCATCAACTTTTGAATTTTTAATACAGAAAATTGAATTGATGACATCTTTACCATCCCTTTTCGTATAGAACGCTTCCCGCTTTATATGGAATTATAGCTTAACATTTACTGATTATTTTAATATCTACATCTTGAAGATCAGACAATTAGAACAGAAGTTATGAATTATTTAATCCATCAATATCATTTGGATTTTCTGATTTTGATAAAATAACGGGTAATCTGCCACTGGTCGGTGGTGGTTGGCAATGAACAAATGAGGTAATTTCGAATAAATTTAAGCGATTTTTTGATTGAATTAAAATTAAAATTGTGATATCAAATTAATTGTTATCATATTGCCATGCGGACTAAAGAAAAATGAAACTCATGTGCATGTACTGATGAGTAATAAGCTTACATGTAAAACTACTTTTATAATCCCGTTAATAATAAAATTTTAATAAATAGATTCTATTAGCTCCTCCTCAAGACACTGGAGAGGATCATTGATCTGCATGTAAGGGACCTCCTCAATCCAAACAACTTGTGCAACTCCCAACACGCTTACCTTAAAGGTAAGTCAGTGGAGACCGCGTTGCACGAGGTTGTTTCACAAATTGAGAAAAGTCTCGAGCACAAAGAATACACCCTGGCAGCATTTTTGGACATCGAAGGGGCGTTTAATAACGTTAAAACGGAGTCCATTAAATCTGCTCTGGAAGAGGTTGGAGTTGAATCTGCCATCGTGGACTGGATTTATTCCATGCTCAATGGTAGAATCTTAAACTCGCAACTTGGGAACACTATTGTCGAGAAAACAGTTGCAAGAGGCACACCACAGGGAGGAGTAATCTCACCTCTGCTCTGGGTCCTCGTTGTTAACAAAATTCTTACAAAATTTAGGAATAAGGGCATTAAAACTGTGGCCTATGCAGACGACATAGTAATCTTGATATCAGGTAAATATCTTACCACCATCAAAGATATTATGGAATCTGCGCTTAAGGAACTATCCTTTTGGGCAGCACAACACGGTCTCGGGGTTAACCCTGCAAAGACCGAGCTAGTTCTGTTCACGAAGAAAAGGAAATTAGAGGACTTCACTCCTCCCAAACTTAACGGAATTCCTCTGAAACTTTCCAAGGAAGCTAAATATCTTGGCGTAATCCTTGATTCGAAGCTAACCTGGAAACGGAATACAGAGGAAAGAATGAAGAAGGCAATTTGTGCTTTCTATACATGCAAAAAAACATTCGGTACACGGTGGGGAATGCGACCGCAAGTCATCCATTGGATGTACACGGCGATCGTTCGACCCATCCTCACCTATGGTTCGATTGTATGGTGGAAGGCCGTAGAAAAGATTAGCTATCTCAATAACCTTAACAAGGTACAGAGATTAGCCTGTATAGGAATAACAGGGGCACGGAAGTCTACACCACAAGCAGGACTGGAGATCATTCTCAACCTTCCAGTCCTGGACGAATACATTAAGGGGACAGCAGCCAAAAGTGCATTTCGACTTAAAGAAATGGACTCTTGGAAGCACAGCACTTATGGTCATGGGTCTATCTTGAAAAGATATGACGATCTTGATGTGACTACTGACTACGTACCACCCGTTATAGATTTTAGGAAAAACTTCTCCACTTTAATACCCGAAAGGCATGGTTGGGAACCCAACTCACTACTCGGTGAACAGGGTATACCTCTCTACACTGATGGGTCAAAAATGGAAGAAGGAACAGGAGCTGGAGTGTTTAGTGAAGCTCTTAATATTAGAGAATCATATAAACTACCAGATGAATGTAGTGTCTTTCAGGCTGAGATTTATGCTATTGAAAAGGCAGCCGAAATAGTTCACAGGAAGAAACTGAGCTCTTCAGAGATCACATTCTTCGTGGACAGCCAAGCTGCTATCAAAGCGATAGCCAGTGAGACTATAAGATCCAAGGCAGTTGCAAAATGTCGAAATACACTGAACAATATTTGTTACTCCAACCAAGTCAAACTCTGCTGGGTCCCTGGACATAGCAATATAGAAGGGAACGACAAAGCAGATGCACTGGCAAGGGAAGGGTCAATGTCAAATAGAGACAGTCGTAGCCAATCAGACACGAGACCGGATGTTCCGATTGGCGTGATCAAAAGGAAGATAGACCTAATAACGAAAGAGAAAATCAACAACTCCTGGATATCCAGGAACGATTGTGACATCTCTAGAAGTTTATGGCCTCTAATCAACGAAAAAGAAACTCAGTATATTCTATCGCTGAGTAAAAAGAATATTAGAACCCTGATAGGTGTACTAACGGGACACTGTGCCATTGGCACAATGGCCACTAGATTTGGTGTATACGCACCCGATTTCTGTAGGAGCTGTCAGGATGTTGAGGAAATAGAAACCATTAAGCACCTGCTCTGTGACTGCCCCAACCTCCAAACAAATCGCCTCCGTTACCTTGGGAGCAGATTTGTTGGAGAACTGGACGATCTAGCGCAGGTCTCAATGGCAAACATGAGGAAATATATTGATAGTACGGGCTGGTTCGTAAATGACCCAGTCTATGTGAACCATTAGTTTAGTGTTTATCTCTGTTATAGGGGATCACAATGGACCAACAGGCCCCCGTGTACGCACAGCCTCAGGGCTGGGCACGCCCCTCCTAACCTAACCTAACCTAACCTTCTATTAGCTGTGAAAATTTCAATTTTCTATGACAATTAATTAAAACGATATTGTCAGATAACCGTAAAAAAGGTTTTTTTTTTTTAATTTTTTTTTAATTTTTTATGCTTGAATAACTTTTTTGAATGGTATTTAAGAAATCCAATTTTCACCAAAATCATGTAAATCCATAATCTCTATAAGATCGTAAAATTTCATATTTCTATCTACCCGCATTAAAAAGATAAAAAATAAAAAGTGTGAAAAAAACGTTAAAAAAAATTAGTGTTTTGGAAAAATTGCGTGCGTCAAAAATACGACTTGAATAAAAATTTTTTATTACATGCCTAATTTTTTTTTTCATCTCCTTTTCAAAATAGCGAGTATAATAAAAATCAGTGAACCCCCTGATTTAATATAATTTATTTGTGAAACATCGATTTTTGACATTTTGCGTTTTAAACGTTGGTAAGTGTTAAAATAATTTTTTGTAATTTTTTTAAATCCCATGACACACCTTATAATTAAAAATCTTTGAATTGCATAAAAAATTATAATTTTATCTCAACCCATTTAGAATAGAGAAATCCGACTTTATACTATTTAAACCTAAGTTTACCCTATTAAAATTAATAATAATGTACCACCGCGAAAGACTTATATACATTATACATACCTACTTGAAATTAAACCAAACACAACTTCTCCAACGACACATTCACATCATGTCTATCCAGCGGAAAAAAAATCGTATGTTCCACGCTTTTTATATTTCTCCCTGAGATCGCAAAAAAAATGAAAAATGAAAACATGCACCTGACATAAGTCAACAAAAAAAAAACAAAGAACAAAGAAATATGACAGCGCATGTGTTATACACTTGACCATGATGAATGACCTCCCACCCTCGCTTTAAAATTTTTCTGAGCAACCCTGACACACGAACCTACAAAAAAATATTCATCCAAATCACAACTGCGAGATGAGAAAACAAAGGAGAAAATAAACTATATCAGCCAACACACAAACAGAACAGAAAAAAATATATGCGAGCGCATGTGCCATATACTTTTTTTCCACTTGGACTACCCTCCACCTCCCATCATCTATCTAACAATATATCTATCCAAACACCGAACTGTCAACTGAAGAAAAAACCAATGCATTTCCAAATTCCAACAGGTTTTTTTTTTTTTGTATATGTATGTATAGATTTCTTCTGTTTCTGCTGCAAAATGGGAAAAGAAGAAAAAACTACATAGTTATACCATATGGATATACATACCTAGTATATTATATGACAAAAAACAAGAACAAAATAAAGAGAGTTGGCGCTGATAGTGCAGTGGATTTCTTGTGAACTGCAAACTTCTTTGTGTGCGTGTGGAAACAGTTTTTTTTGTTAAAAACGCAAAGAAGGCCTCTTTCAGAAAATTTATATAAAAAAAACTAATAAATGTTATGATTTTTTTTAAATTGAGTCTAGTAGAAAATATATCAAAAAAATAATAAAAATAACTTAAACTTGTGAAGGTTCTGCTTCCTTCACAATAACATTGCACATCTGGAAATATTAAATTGCTATTTTTAATGTTTAAATTAAATTATTTTTTTTTTTTGTAAAGCCTCTTCATTATATAATTTAATGGACCAATTATGATAATGAACATCAGAAATTTTAAAATTAAAACTGAAAAGCCCCATAACTTTGAAGTTAAAAAATGGTAATATTGACATTTTTCTATTAAAACACCCTTTTAAACAAACTATAAATTAATTTAAACGGTATCACTGTATGCATGGAGTCATATTCTATTATCTTTCTTTTATTTCATTGAAAAAAAGTAAAAAATAAAAAAGTTATACTTAAAAACGTTCATTCAAAGTGATATAATTTCAACCATTTCACAAGAGTTTTTTTCAAGTATTAATTTTTATTTTTTTTTTTTAAAAGGTCTTTTCATTATAACATGTTTTATAATCTCATAAAACCAAATAAAATAAATAAAAAGTTAATCACTATAGCCGCCCCACATTTTTGAAAATTGAGTTCGAGTTTTTTAAAAAATAAATCACTCCTTTTCCTCATAAAAGTATTGAATAGAATATTTATATAATTTTAATGATACACTTATATGCGTATATTTATTACCTACATAAAAAACCAAATTTCAACAAATTACCTTCACAAATAACAAAATTATGTAACAATTAGTCAGCGCACTACCATTAAAATGCGAGGCAAACTCACCATTAATGCCTGAACTCACAATGTCAACTTAGCACTACAAACTCAGCGTTTGTTTAAATTGTTTAAAAACTTTGCCAAAAAAAATTTTAGATTTTTTTCTCTTCGCAGCTAATTTACAACAAAAAAGTTATAACTAATTGCTTACTTAGTTTTTTTAATTTCCAAAAGTGTAATGCTAACTTCATATCAAGTTAGCGCTACACACCATTTTTTTATTTAGAAAAAAAAACTATGGACATTTTTTTTTTACAATTTTTTTCTTTTCGCAACTAATTTACTACAAAAAAGCTTCAATTAATGGCGTACTTAGTTTTTTTAATTTTCAAAAGTGTAATGCTAACTTGATATCAAGTAAGCACTACAAACCATTTTTTTTAAATAGTAGAGCTTCAAATTTCTTCTTTCCACAACTAATTTACAACAAAAAAGCTACAATTAATAGTGTACTTAGTTTTTTAAATTTCAAAAAGTGTAGTGCTAACTTCACATACGTGAATTTTGATGTTTTAAACTATATTATATAAATGACATAATAATTCTTATACTTTTACAATTTTTGATTTCAAGTTGATTTAAAGTTGATTTCACTTGTATTGCGTCTTATTTTTCTTCTGACAGTTAAAGCACAACACGGTTTACACTTTAAAACAATTGATGTATTGGAAACCAAAAGTAATTTTAAAGTTATTTATGTGGATGCGGTTCATAAAATATATTTTTAGACTATTCTATTACTTAATATAATGTATGGCAAAATTTATTGATACCAAAAAAACGAGAAGAAAAGTTGCACATAGACGGTTTTATATTTTAAAATGTAAGATTAATTGCTATTATACAGTCGTTGAAAATATTCTTCATAGTGTTCGACAGGCTGCTATTGTGAAAAAAACGCAAAGTGGGAAAAAATTCGTGGCGGAGTGGTTTGATTGGGAATGTAGGAAACTTCGTAAAAAATCTTTCGCATTTTTGAACTTTTTTAGAGAAACTAACTCAATGTTTTTTAAAACACTTTACTTAGTAGCTAACAAGCGTTATAAAAATCATTGTATACAAAAACAAAAAAATTTTTTAAATACTATAGCTACAAGTCTTTCATATTGTAAGAATTCCAAACTATTCTGGTCAAAAGTAAAATTGCTAGGGGGCTGTAAAAATGTATCAGCTTCGACTATTGAAGTAGAAAAACTTGCTAGGCATTTTATAAGGGTTGGGGCTACAATATTGTTAAACATAATTTTTTGAAATTCGTAAAAATTTCATCAACTTTTGAATTTTTAATACAGAAAATTGAATTGATGACATCTTTACCATCCCTTTTCGTATAGAACGCTTCCCGCTTTATATGGAATTATAGCTTAACATTTACTGATTATTTTAATATCTACATCTTGAAGATCAGACAATTAGAACAGAAGTTATGAATTATTTAATCCATCAATATCATTTGGATTTTCTGATTTTGATAAAATAACGGGTAATCTGCCACTGGTCGGTGGTGGTTGGCAATGAACAAATGAGGTAATTTCGAATAAATTTAAGCGATTTTTTGATTGAATTAAAATTAAAATTGTGATATCAAATTAATTGTTATCATATTGCCATGCGGACTAAAGAAAAATGAAACTCATGTGCATGTACTGATGAGTAATAAGCTTACATGTAAAACTACTTTTATAATCCCGTTAATAATAAAATTTTAATAAATAGATTCTATTAGCTGTGAAAATTTCAATTTTCTATGACAATTAATTAAAACGATATTGTCAGATAACCGTAAAAAAGGTTTTTTTTTTTTAATTTTTTTTTAATTTTTTATGCTTGAATAACTTTTTTGAATGGTATTTAAGAAATCCAATTTTCACCAAAATCATGTAAATCCATAATCTCTATAAGATCGTAAAATTTCATATTTCTATCTACCCGCATTAAAAAGATAAAAAATAAAAAGTGTGAAAAAAACGTTAAAAAAAATTAGTGTTTTGGAAAAATTGCGTGCGTCAAAAATACGACTTGAATAAAAATTTTTTATTACATGCCTAATTTTTTTTTTCATCTCCTTTTCAAAATAGCGAGTATAATAAAAATCAGTGAACCCCCTGATTTAATATAATTTATTTGTGAAACATCGATTTTTGACATTTTGCGTTTTAAACGTTGGTAAGTGTTAAAATAATTTTTTGTAATTTTTTTAAATCCCATGACACACCTTATAATTAAAAATCTTTGAATTGCATAAAAAATTATAATTTTATCTCAACCCATTTAGAATAGAGAAATCCGACTTTATACTATTTAAACCTAAGTTTACCCTATTAAAATTAATAATAATGTACCACCGCGAAAGACTTATATACATTATACATACCTACTTGAAATTAAACCAAACACAACTTCTCCAACGACACATTCACATCATGTCTATCCAGCGGAAAAAAAATCGTATGTTCCACGCTTTTTATATTTCTCCCTGAGATCGCAAAAAAAATGAAAAATGAAAACATGCACCTGACATAAGTCAACAAAAAAAAAACAAAGAACAAAGAAATATGACAGCGCATGTGTTATACACTTGACCATGATGAATGACCTCCCACCCTCGCTTTAAAATTTTTCTGAGCAACCCTGACACACGAACCTACAAAAAAATATTCATCCAAATCACAACTGCGAGATGAGAAAACAAAGGAGAAAATAAACTATATCAGCCAACACACAAACAGAACAGAAAAAAATATATGCGAGCGCATGTGCCATATACTTTTTTTCCACTTGGACTACCCTCCACCTCCCATCATCTATCTAACAATATATCTATCCAAACACCGAACTGTCAACTGAAGAAAAAACCAATGCATTTCCAAATTCCAACAGGTTTTTTTTTTTTTGTATATGTATGTATAGATTTCTTCTGTTTCTGCTGCAAAATGGGAAAAGAAGAAAAAACTACATAGTTATACCATATGGATATACATACCTAGTATATTATATGACAAAAAACAAGAACAAAATAAAGAGAGTTGGCGCTGATAGTGCAGTGGATTTCTTGTGAACTGCAAACTTCTTTGTGTGCGTGTGGAAACAGTTTTTTTTGTTAAAAACGCAAAGAAGGCCTCTTTCAGAAAATTTATATAAAAAAAACTAATAAATGTTATGATTTTTTTTAAATTGAGTCTAGTAGAAAATATATCAAAAAAATAATAAAAATAACTTAAACTTGTGAAGGTTCTGCTTCCTTCACAATAACATTGCACATCTGGAAATATTAAATTGCTATTTTTAATGTTTAAATTAAATTATTTTTTTTTTTTGTAAAGCCTCTTCATTATATAATTTAATGGACCAATTATGATAATGAACATCAGAAATTTTAAAATTAAAACTGAAAAGCCCCATAACTTTGAAGTTAAAAAATGGTAATATTGACATTTTTCTATTAAAACACCCTGTTAAACAAACTATAAATTAATTTAAACGGTATCACTGTATGCATGGAGTCATATTCTATTATCTTTCTTTTATTTCATTGAAAAAAAGTAAAAAATAAAAAAGTTATACTTAAAAACGTTCATTCAAAGTGATATAATTTCAACCATTTCACAAGAGTTTTTTTCAAGTATTAATTTTTATTTTTTTTTTTTAAAAGGTCTTTTCATTATAACATGTTTTATAATCTCATAAAACCAAATAAAATAAATAAAAAGTTAATCACTATAGCCGCCCCACATTTTTGAAAATTGAGTTCGAGTTTTTTAAAAAATAAATCACTCCTTTTCCTCATAAAAGTATTGAATAGAATATTTATATAATTTTAATGATACACTTATATGCGTATATTTATTACCTACATAAAAAACCAAATTTCAACAAATTACCTTCACAAATAACAAAATTATGTAACAATTAGTCAGCGCACTACCATTAAAATGCGAGGCAAACTCACCATTAATGCCTGAACTCACAATGTCAACTTAGCACTACAAACTCAGCGTTTGTTTAAATTGTTTAAAAACTTTGCCAAAAAAAATTTTAGATTTTTTTCTCTTCGCAGCTAATTTACAACAAAAAAGTTATAACTAATTGCTTACTTAGTTTTTTTAATTTCCAAAAGTGTAATGCTAACTTCATATCAAGTTAGCGCTACACACCATTTTTTTATTTAGAAAAAAAAACTATGGACATTTTTTTTTTACAATTTTTTTCTTTTCGCAACTAATTTACTACAAAAAAGCTTCAATTAATGGCGTACTTAGTTTTTTTAATTTTCAAAAGTGTAATGCTAACTTGATATCAAGTAAGCACTACAAACCATTTTTTTTAAATAGTAGAGCTTCAAATTTCTTCTTTCCACAACTAATTTACAACAAAAAAGCTACAATTAATAGTGTACTTAGTTTTTTAAATTTCAAAAAGTGTAGTGCTAACTTCACATACGTGAATTTTGATGTTTTAAACTATATTATATAAATGACATAATAATTCTTATACTTTTACAATTTTTGATTTCAAGTTGATTTAAAGTTGATTTCACTTGTATTGCGTCTTATTTTTCTTCTGACAGTTAAAGCACAACACGGTTTACACTTTAAAACAATTGATGTATTGGAAACCAAAAGTAATTTTAAAGTTATTTATGTGGATGCGGTTCATAAAATATATTTTTAGACTATTCTATTACTTAATATAATGTATGGCAAAATTTATTGATACCAAAAAAACGAGAAGAAAAGTTGCACATAGACGGTTTTATATTTTAAAATGTAAGATTAATTGCTATTATACAGTCGTTGAAAATATTCTTCATAGTGTTCGACAGGCTGCTATTGTGAAAAAAACGCAAAGTGGGAAAAAATTCGTGGCGGAGTGGTTTGATTGGGAATGTAGGAAACTTCGTAAAAAATCTTTCGCATTTTTGAACTTTTTTAGAGAAACTAACTCAATGTTTTTTAAAACACTTTACTTAGTAGCTAACAAGCGTTATAAAAATCATTGTATACAAAAACAAAAAAATTTTTTAAATACTATAGCTACAAGTCTTTCATATTGTAAGAATTCCAAACTATTCTGGTCAAAAGTAAAATTGCTAGGGGGCTGTAAAAATGTATCAGCTTCGACTATTGAAGTAGAAAAACTTGCTAGGCATTTTAAAGAGCTTTTAAACCCTCCGACAACCCACTTAAGGTTCCAGTATGCTTTACCTCTAGTTGTAATCCCTGAGCTAGATGGGCCAATTACAATGATCGAGCTGCAAGAAACACTCAAAACTATGAAAAATGATAAGTCAGCAGGGATTGATGGTGTTCCGGTGGAATTTTATAAGTATTCTACACTAAATTTTATGAATTACATTCTTTTATTCTTTAACAGACTTCTTGAAGAAGAAAAAATCCCAAAAACTTTTTTAAAAGCATGGATTTGTGCCATTTTCAAAAAGGGTGACTCGCTGCTCCCAAACAACTACAGGGGTATATCGATCCTACCTGGCCTTAGAAAAGTATTCACCCATATTCTATACCATAGGTTGACGAAATGGGTTGATGATAACCAACTTCTTAGTATTTTTCAAGCGGGATTTCGACCAGGACTCTCCACCGTGGATCATATATTTGCGCTAACTACTATCGTCAAAAGGTTCTTAGAGAAGAAAAAAAAACTATGCTTTTTTTGTCGATTTAAAAGCGGCCTTTGATACGGTCAACAGAAATTCTTTACTGTATAAACTGTCAACCATAGGCTTATCGACAAAATTCCTTCATTTATACAAACTCCTCATTTCCGATACTTCCGCAGCAGTATGGAATGGAAGTTCGATGTCCGATTTTTTTGATACATGCGCTGGTGTTTCTCAGGGGTGTGGGTTAAGTCCGGTTATGTTTGCATTATTTATTGATGATGTATCCAAAGATTTCCCTGGAGGTATAACGTTTGGTGATGTGGAAATAAAGATGCTTCTTTATGCGGACGATATCGTGATATTAGCAGATAACCCCACAACGCTACAACTCCAAATCAACAAACTCAAAAGATTCTGTGATTTATGGGACCTCAAAATAAATGTCTCTAAATCAAAAATTATGATTTTTGATCGACAAAATAGAAAAAGAATTCCGCAGCAAAAATGGGTTTTAGAGCGCGAACCTTTAGAAATTGTAAACGAATATATGTACTTAGGTTTCTTGATAACTATACAACCTTGATCTCCGCCCCCATGTTAAAGAAAAATGTATTGCATCCAAAACCGCAATAAATATAATGTGGAGCAAATTCTTTTGCAACAAATATGTTGATGCGTCCTCTAAATTTAGAGTGTTTGATGCAACAATAAAAACATGCCTTTGCTATGCAAATCAGGTATTTGGTTATCAATATATAGATGAACTTGAAATAGTTCAACGGTTTTTTTTTAAACGTATTTTCAAACTCGCTAATTCAACACCCACTTATGCAATCCATGTCGAATCTGGTATACCGCAAATATTTCTAAAAAATATAAAAGCAAATGCAGATTATATAATTAATGTTATGAGTAGACCTGATTCAAATCTTCACAAACAAATTATGAGATACGCACTTCGATGTAATCTATCGCCTTTTAAAGAATGGAATGAGTTGGCTAATCAATACAATTTAAATTTCGATCTCGTTAATGTAGATCTGACCAACTGGCAGAACGTGTTCTATGGGTGTATAGCAAATGTGGATGATTCTCTTTATCTGCAATGTTTAAATAGAGCTCAAACGTCTCAAACTAGGCTTATATACAAAGAACTAAACCACACACTATATAGAAACAATTATTTTAGCGAGAAACTCTCTTTTAATTAAATAAGTCTTATTTTTAAAGCAAGGACCGAGATGCTCAATTTAAACTATAAACCACACAGAACTGACCTTCGCCCGATATGTAGTCTGTGCAACCGGAATGAAGTCGAAGATGTTTTCCACTTTCTAGCTATTTGTCCAATGTTACAAGAAATTCGTAGGCTTTACTTTTCAAATAGCTTTCTTACACGCGAAGATACAAAGGAGATCTTGAATGGTAATTCAGGTTGGAAAAGTCTTTGTTTTTTATTAATCATGCCTTAAGTTACCGTAACACTTTTATAGACTAAGTGATTAAATAAAAAGGAAATTTTTTGTACCCTATAGTGTTAAAAAAATTACTTTTCGTTATGAATTTAAAACTTTAAGACTATTTTATAATTGAAAAATGTTAATATATTATTGTTTTTTTTTTGCTTTTTGTACAGTTTAATGAAACAAAATTTAAAACTAAAATTAATATGTTAAACGTAGTAAGAATTTTTTATTTTTTTTTTTTAAGAAATTAAACTTTAACTTTTTCTACATATGTAAAAAACTCGAAATAAGTCAATCTAGGCAGACGGCAAAATCTTGTCATGCTATTATTCTTAGATATATATATATATAAAATTGTTAATTAATCGAGATGTTTAATAAAGAATTTATAATAATAATAATAATATACAGTATTTAAAATTTTCCAGAACTTTGGATGTAAATCCAATATTTATATACAGAATTTTGAAATATAGAATAATTGATTTACAGAATTATGTTCAATCCATTTACAGAGTTTTGAAATACAGAATAACAACCCGTTCCCGTACATATCATATACCGTCTCCACTCTCCATAGTTGTACGTGATTTGCTTTTATATCTAATTAATATCCTCTTCCGGCTCGTATTCTGCATCCAAAACTGCTAGTTCTATTATCTTTGTTTCTTCTTCTTCGTCCCATTCTTCTTCCGCAACACTATTCTGATTGTGAACATCCTGATCTCTTGATGCTTTACCTTCCATGGTCTTAGTCTTTATTGCAAGATCTGGTATGTTTGTATGGATATTTTGTATTCTTGGCTGACTGGGCTTTTTGCCGCGGGGATTTTTGCTTGAAACATCAATTCCTTAAATTAAACAGATGTGGATAGAAAAGAAGTATGAACTACATTTTTTATCGGAGCTATTTTGCGACTTACCATGGCGTCGTTTCATGTGTTTGTTATAGTTTGGCCAATTAGTGAACTGATGATTGCAATCATTACATGAATAGGGCCTGATGCCGGTGTGAATGTTGTGATGGGTCTTAAAAACAAAAATTAACAAAATATTATTAAATTCGGTTTCACATTAGATGGCCTAAAAAGTTGAAGCAAAGTAAAATCGGGCCCAATGCATTCGAAGGACCTTTTAGGAAAACCATTTGAAAAAGTTAACACAAGCAATATTGATTAAGGGTCAGAGTTACTCATAGTCATTATTGCTATAGGTTTCCACAAGGAAATAACTGCATTCGGCTTACCCATAGAAAAAATAATAAAAGTAAACAACATTGTTTTGATAGAATTTTCGATTTCTCCAACAAGTAGTTAAGTTAGACTTTTAAAATACTTGATACAAGAGAGTTACGGTGCAGCCCCGCATTGAGTCAGCTGCCGGACTTTCGTAAATACAAAATAATAATAACACAAGTCAATATAAATTTTGACTTTGAAAAAAGGGTATTAAATTTAAAAAGCTGTACCTATGTCACTCGAAAAACATATATATTTGATAGAAAAGTTTGCTTTTGTAGCCAGGATAAGGTTTTACCAGGTTATTTTTAAAACTATTTAATTCTTTATTTTTTTAAATCAAAACAAATAGATTTTTGATCATTTGTGTATATTTAATTATTAAAATAAAATTATTATTAAACAAAAATGCTACTTAATAATGCAAAATTTTGAAAAAAAAAATTAATTATCAATTTGTTTTTTTTTTTTAAATATTGCGTTTAAAAATTTATTTTTTATTTATTTTACATAATTAAAGAAGGATTTCTGGCTTTTAAAAAAGATATAACATGACACTGTAAGTGTTGCCGTTGTTTTTAAATATTTTTACTTGCGATATATAGGTACTATATGGCAAGTTATGTATTCTTAAAAAAATCGAACTCGGGATTTTGATAAAAATTGACATTACGATGATAGCGAAGTCGAAAAAAGTGGGTCTCGCAATTCTGTCCGTCTGTCTGTCTGTTCTTTTGGCTGTAGCCTAAACGGATGGGTCGATGTTCTTCAAAGTTGGTACCTATCGTTTTTTGGGCATTCCCCCCAACCGTTTTTTACTTTTTTTTAAGACCAAAAATAACGGTACCTGCCGTACAAATTTTTTTAGCAAAAAATGAAAATCTTATTTTTCTCAAAAACGTGGCCACAACTTAAAAAAAAAAATCAGTAATTTTTTTACAAAAAGGCAACCATTTTATAAAAAAAAAATTTCCGAAAAATGGTTAGAAATTGTACTTCCCATAGAACCATTTTTTTCATTTTCGATTTTCTCAAAAACAGTTTTTTTTTGGATTTTTAAAAAAAGTTTCAAAATTTTTTTTTGAGAAATTAATAATTCGAAAACGAACGGTTCAATTTTTATTAAACTTGGCACTCATTAATTTTTAATATTATCAGATTTTAAATGAAACTTATTCTTATAACCAAAAATAACGGTACCTCCATACAAATGTATAAAAACGGGTTTTGAAAATCTCATATTTCTCAAAAACGGTTCCTACGAGTTTGATTAAAATTTTTGTGTGAACTAATATCTGTACGATCTACCATATTATTGAAAAAAAAATTATCTATCGTTTAAAAATAGTATCTCTCATAGAACCATTTTCTTGATTTTCGACTATCTCATTATCAGTTGAACTGATTTTAATGAATTTTTTTGTACAAAAGCTTCAAATAAGTTCTAATAATATTACATACTAAAAAAAAATAAATTATTGATTTTTAAAAAAATTTCAAAACTATTTTTTCCATATTTGGATAATGGGTAGGTAGATGAAATTTTTT
The DNA here is from genome assembly GCA_929447395.1 of Epistrophe grossulariae. Lineage (NCBI taxonomy): Eukaryota > Metazoa > Arthropoda > Insecta > Diptera > Syrphidae > Epistrophe > Epistrophe grossulariae. The sequence continues at coordinate 25,947,880 of OV839567.1, forward strand.
AAATTAATTTTTTAACTCCGCAATCCCCCTCACGGTTTTCGCCTTGACGGTGGCGAGGGGGCTTACGTGGGATCCTCCAGCAACCCAGCTGCAGGGTCTCACCACTAAGCAAAACCAACAAACAGAGATGTACATCGATGACAAATATGGACAATATACAAACGAACGAACAAATCAGAGTGGGGAATCAGAGTGGGGATATACACTCAAGTGTCGACAGAGGTCGACATTATCTATCGTTTAAAAATAGTATCTCTCATAGAACCATTTTCTTGATTTTCGACTATCTCATTATCAGTTGAACTGATTTTAATGAATTTTTTTGTACAAAAGCTTCAAATAAGTTCTAATAATATTACATACTAAAAAAAAAATAAATTATTGATTTTTAAAAAAATTTCAAAACTATTTTTTCCATATTTGGATAATGGGTAGGTAGATGAAATTTTTTTTAAATTAATTTTTTAACTCCGCAATCCCCCTCACGGTTTTCGCCTTGACGGTGGCGAGGGGCTTACGTGGGATCCTCCAGCAACCCAGCTGCAGGGTCTCACCACTAAGCAAAACCAACAAACAGAGATGTACATCGATGACAAATATGGACAATATACAAACGAACGAACAAATCAGAGTGGGGATATACACTCAAGTGTCGACAGAGGTCACGGCTGTCGGCGAGGGCTTGGACTCGCGAGAGGCTAAGTCGCCAGTGACAAACATCAACGCAAACGACGAACAAAAACTGACAAACACTAACGCAAACGAACAAAAACGACATAACTTAACAAGACAAACAAAAGCGCTAGACCTCACAGCTGCTCTTCTCCCTGCTCTAGATAGCATGGCTATCGACGGTATGGAGACCTCGGACGGACCTCCCTCTATAGGAAGTCAAACCGAGGACGAGCTGCTAGAAGACTCGAATCCCGAAGAGACTACGCTGAAGCCTACTGCACCCCTCAAAGATCTCAAAGCTTCGAGGAAACGCAGTAACTACAGATCCTCTAAAAGATTCGTGAGTGCTATGAACGGAAAAGACCCGACCACCCTCAGTTCAAGAGACAAGGCTCTCTTGAAAAAACATAAGAAGTTGGTGAGGAACTTTGAGCGTCAGTCGGCAGCAGCTGCCCCTGAACCCATTGTCTCTTCACAACAATCGATCCCCAAAAAGCTGGACAGCGACAGAGCAAATGCATCCACATCTGGTTCTATCCCTAAAAAGATAAACCAAGAACAGGCTGCAATCAACTCTGCTGCTCGTCCCGGCTCGAAACCGACACAGGCGACGCCTAATAAGAGGCAGCAGACAAAAACTAAATCGAACCCGAAAGGGAACGAGGCAGTGCAAGTCGGCAACTCTTATGGGGCGAAGCCAAGTACGTCTAAAAGAGCTAGATCGGAGGAGGCAGCCAAGACTGAAGGTGCTAAAAAACGCAAGACCAACAGTTTTGACACCACCCCGATTGATCTGCAGATAGCAATCATTAGTCGAGACAACCCGGATGGGAAAATAACGGCAAATAACTGGCTACTTGTTGAGAACGAAATCCTCAAAGCCATGATGGCTACATCTGAAAACGATAGTTTTGATGACTATACTTTCGATGGAGCTGGATGGCGAAAAGGTGTGAAAGTGGTTTGCTGTGGGGACCAGAAATCTCTGGAGTTCCTCACTCACATCATCACCAATATTGGTGAACTGTGGGAGGGCGCTTCTCTAGAGATTCTTCCCGTCACGGAAAAAATTGAGCTTAGAAAATTCAGAAGGCAGACCTTCCTGTTGGATGGAAACCAAAACGCTAGTTCTGGTTTTCCCTTCGTAGCAAACAGAGTCTGACTTGTCGTGCAGAAATGCTAGGAAAATACGGACATTCTCATAAATCTTCTTGTCTCTAAGCCTAGAGAGAGCATAGCGACATTCAGTAGAATCTGCATTTTGCTGGGTAAGTTTGACTACTGGTGGTAAAAGAGGATCAAAAGAGTTGTCTGAATTTTGTTGATTTGAAAGGACTGTGCGTGGTTGAGATGGATTAGTTGACTGAGTGGGGTTCAAAATATGGGAGCTTATGAAATTAGGATATTTAGCCCCTGATCTTAAGTCGAAATTGGGGAGAATTGGCGAGGGAGATCGAGATGAAGGTGGTGATGGGGTTGGAGTGAGTTTAAAAGATACTCTTTTTGTTTCTTTAGGTGGGCCGGAGGCACTATGAGAGGTTAAAGGAACACTTGGGGAGGTTGCGGGAGGTTTAAATTCGGGGGCATTTACATTAAGTCTATTAAAAATATTATTAGAGAAATTGGGAAATACACCCATTTTGAAGGTCCAGTTGCGGTTAGGTTTTGGCGTGTAACTTGGTGTGGCGCTTGTTGTTGCAGGTCTTCTGGGCGTTTTAGTCTTCTGAGTGGAGCGAGATGAATCGTGGGATAGGTTTTCTATCCATTTAGATATCTTCATATTATGTATGATAAGCTTTTTTCCAGGCCGGTGGAAAAGCCAATCATAGTTAATTGGTATCGATACCTTGAATTTTTTGGGGAGAAGTCGATGACATTCCACATCCGGGATAGAATAATTCTTCATAAAGAACGATTGGACCCATGCGGAACTGGCATTTCTAGGGGTGTTGGTTAGGAAGAATGACGATTTATTTGATTTTTTAAGTTTATCAAGTCTTTGGTTCCATTCTTTCGTAGACCACGAGGTACCAAATTTTGTAAAGCGTGTTTCGGAAGGGGTGGTGCTAGGCGGTGGTTCATTTGAAGGTATAGCAGAAGTAGGGTTCATGGCAGCGGAGTCAATAGCGATCTCAGACGTTACAGGGGTTGGTTTCACGGTGGTAGGGTGAAAAGCAGGAGGAGTCGGATCGGCAGACAGAATCTCATCCAAAATTGATAGATTGTTATTGTTTGAAGAAGGTACGTTTGAAATATCAATTACTTCATTAAGAAGAGATTCTATTTTTCGCGAGTGTTCATTTAACGATTGTATATCACTTTGCACACACGAAGACTTTTGTTCTTGGTCTCTTACTTCATAAGCAATAGCAATAAGAGCGGAAGAAACTCGCGAAAGCATGTCGTTCATATTTTTTATTTCATTTAGAACTTCAGGGGAGGAAGGGGATAAGCAAGACGAGGGGCTTTGTAAATGAAGATCAATATCGGATCGGATTTGATTTAGATTGGCCACTAAGTTTTTGTTTATTTCTTTCGCGGAACTACTTAAAGAATTAAGCTTTAAGTCTATATCCGAACGAAGCAGGTTAAAGTCATTAGAGGATACGGTAGCGTTGTCACGAAGAGGGATATGGGATTTAATTGTACTCAATTGTTTTTCGATCGCACACAATTTGGTCAAACATTGTGTAGCTGAATGCTGAGATTGGGAATTAGATTCTTCAACACTTTTAAATAGGAGATCGAATTTTTTTGACAGGGATTGGATTTTGTTTATATTCTTAGCGTTGTCGTTTGAAAGAGTTTCTCCAAGGCATTTTATTGCGAGCATTATATCAGAAATTGAAATAATTCTACATTGCTCGCAATAAAATACAAAATTGTTTTTATAGTCATTTAAGTAAATACATGCACGTTTACTAAGGCCGACGCATGAAGGGTGGAGAGATTTACCGCATAGGCCACTACATTTTAAAAGATCCGCGTTAGCATCAACGTTGACACAAATATCTTTGGCACACGACATATTTACAAAAGAAAAGAAAAAAAAAAAAAAAAAAAAAAAAAAAACAACAAATAAAGTAATTATTGCAGACTAGCGATTATAAATGCAACGGTGAAACACTTTATTGGGGTCGCGGAAATAAGAATTTGTGAAAAAAAAGTAATTTTTGCAGACTAGCAGGAACTACCCCTTCGCCAGCAAATTAATATATGGATTCCTCCTCCTGCTACGCATGAGGACACATCTATAATTAAACTGCTGGCAAACCAGAACAAAGAGCTCTCCGTGCTAGACTGGAAGCTCCAGTCTTCTAGGAAGAGTCCTAGTGGGGAAGGAAAGGACCTCTTGTTCATTATTGACAAGAAATCTGACCTTCTTCTAAAAAGCAAAAAAGACGTGTTGAGGTACGGTCTTGGAACCGTAAGGGTTAGGAGGCATGGAGGCAAAGGGGAGTCAAAAGCTGCTGGTGGTGCAAATTAATTTGCATCACGCCAAAGCAGCAACGCACGACCTAATGCTCTACATGTCTCAAGAAAACGTGGATGTGGCCTTAGTCCAAGAACCATGGCTCCAAAAGAGTCAGGTCCGGGGATTGAGGTCAAAGAACTACAACCTTTTCTGCTCCACGTCAGATGGTAATATAAGAAGTTGTATTCTAGTGAAAAAGTCAATTAATGCTTTCTTTTTATCTAGGTACAGCAACGAGGATAATGTGGCAATCAGCGTTGAATCCAAGGAAGGAAACTTCGTCTTGGCATCAACGTACATGCCGTACGATGAAGAAAACCCTCCAGCAAAGATAGTCCGCGACCTTGTGGATTACACCACGACACGACGGACACCTTTTGTGATGGGATGTGACGCCAACGCCCATCACACTCAATGGGGGAGTAAGGAAATCAATGAAAGGGGTGAGTTACTTTTTGAATACATTCTCTGTTCTAACCTTATTTTATGTAATGAGGGCGATCATCCAACATTTCGTAATAAGAATAGGGAAGAAATTCTAGATCTCACTCTTACGAGTAATACTGATAAAATCTCTGTAGGAAATTGGAGAGTGTCACCTCAGGAATCCTTTTCGGATCACTTTAGGATACTCTTTACTTTAGACAGAAACACAAATGATGAGAAAATTTTTAGAAACCCAACTAGAACAAAGTGGACAGAATATACAAAATGGTTGAACGAACGTATCGATCCACCAAAGGAGGACTCGATCTCGACAACTTCAACCATTGACACAGCTGTCCACATCCTTACTAGTAAAATGAAAACGGCCTTTGAAAAACACTGCCCTATATCTCGTAACATTAAACCCACTAACCCACCATGGTGGAGCAGTGAGCTTAAGAAACGAAGAACAGGGGTCAGAAAACTCTTCAATAAAGCCAGACTGAGCAAATTAGAAATAGACTGGAATCTATATAGAGCCGAACTCAATTCATATACCAAAGAATTAAGAAAGGCCAAGAAAGATTCATGGGCTAGGCACTGTGAATCCATTGAGAACACAAGTGAAGCGGCTAGACTTCGAAAGATCCTTGCATCTAACCCCACGACTCCGGGATACATTAAACATCCCGATGGATCGTGGTCGAACTCGAGCCAAGAAACACTTGAACTCTTCATGGAAACACATTTCCCTGGATGTATGAGCCCTAATGACTCAGGGCATACACAACCAGACTCTCTATACGCTGATCAACCAGTACCAGACTTGGAACAGGTTATCACAGATCAGAAGATTATGTGGGCAATAAACTCGTTCAAACCCTTTAAATCAGCTGGACCAGACGAGATTATTCCGGCATTTCTTCAACATGCTCTACAGATAATCACCCCATGGCTTAGGGTTATCTTCAAAAGTTGTATTAAACTAAGATACGTCCCTATCAGCTGGAGAAAAGTCAGAGTAGTCTTTATTCCGAAAGCCGGCAAACCGACACACTCGACTGCAAAAGACTACAGACCGATCAGTCTCTCTTCGTTCCTCCTCAAGACACTGGAGAGGATCATTGATCTGCATGTAAGGGACCTCCTCAATCCAAACAACTTGTGCAACTCCCAACACGCTTACCTTAAAGGTAAGTCAGTGGAGACCGCGTTGCACGAGGTCGTTTCACAAATTGAGAAAAGTCTCGAGCACAAAGAATACACCCTGGCAGCATTTTTGGACATCGAAGGGGCGTTTAATAACGTTAAAACGGAGACCATTAAATCTGCTCTGGAAGAGGTTGGAGTTGAATCTGCCATCGTGGACTGGATTTATTCCATGCTCAATGGTAGAATCTTAAACTCGCAACTTGGGAACACTATTGTCGAGAAAACAGTTGCAAGAGGCACACCACAGGGAGGAGTAATCTCACCTTTGCTCTGGGTCCTCGTTGTTAACAAAATTCTTACAAAATTTAGGAATAAGGGCATTAAAACTGTGGCATATGCAGACGACATAGTAATCTTGATATCAGGTAAATATCTTACCACCATCAAAGATATTATGGAATCTGCGCTTAAGGAACTATCCTTGTGGGCAGCACAACACGGTCTCGGGGTTAACCCTGCAAAGACCGAGCTAGTTCTGTTCACGAAGAAAAGGAAATTAGAGGACTTCACTCCTCCCAAGGTAAACGGAATTCCTCTGAAACTTTCCAAAGAAGCTAAATATCTTGGCGTAATCCTTGATTCGAAGCTAACCTGGAAACGGAATACAGAGGAAAGAATGAAGAAGGCAATGTGTGCTTTCTATACATGCAAGAAAACATTCGGTACACGGTGGGGAATGCGACCGCAAGTCATCCATTGGATGTACACGGCGATCGTTCGACCCATCCTCACCTATGGTTCGATTGTATGGTGGAAGGCCGTAGAAAAGATTAGCTATCTCAAAAACCTAAACAAGGTACAGAGATTAGCCTGTATAGGAATAACAGGGGCACGGAAGTCTACACCACAAGCAGGACTGGAGATCATTCTCAATCTTCCAGTCCTGGATGAATACATTAAGGGGACAGCAGCCAAAAGTGCATTTCGACTTAAAGAAATGGACTCTTGGAAGCACAGCACTTATGGTCATGGGTCTATCTTGAAAAGATATGACGATCTTGATGTGACTACTGACTACGTACCACCCGTTATAGATTTTAGGAAAAGCTTCTCTACTTTAATACCCGAAAGGCATGGTTGGGAACCCAACTCACTACTCGGTGAACAGGGTATACCTCTCTACACTGATGGGTCAAAAATGGAAGAAGGAACAGGAGCTGGAGTGTTTAGTGAAGCTCTTAATATTAGAGAATCATATAAACTACCAGATGAATGTAGTGTCTTTCAGGCTGAGATTTATGCTATTGAAAAGGCAGCCGAAATAGTTCACAGGAAGAAACTGAGCTCTTCAGAGATCACATTCTTCGTGGACAGCCAAGCTGCTATCAAAGCGATAGCCAGTGAGACTATAAGATCCAAGGCAGTTGCAAAATGTCGAAATACACTGAACAATATTTGTTACTCCAACCAAGTCAAACTCTGCTGGGTCCCTGGACATAGCAATATAGAAGGGAACGACAAAGCAGATGCACTGGCAAGGGAAGGGTCAATGTCAAATAGAGACAGTCGTAGCCAATCAGACACGAGACCGGACGTTCCGATTGGCGTGATCAAAAGGAAGATAGACCTAATAACGAAAGAGAAAATCAACAACTCCTGGATATCCAGGAACGATTGTGACATCTCTAGAAGTTTATGGCCTCTAATCAACGAAAAAGAAACTCAGTATATTCTATCGCTGAGTAAAAAGAATATTAGAACCATGATAGGTGTACTAACGGGACACTGTGCCATTGGCACAATGGCCACTAGATTTGGTGTATACGCACCCGATTTCTGTAGGAGCTGTCAGGATGTTGAGGAAATAGAAACCATTAAGCACCTGCTCTGCGACTGCCCCAACCTCCAAACAAATCGCCTCCGTTACCTTGGGAGCAGATTTGTTGGAGAACTGGACGATCTAGCGCAGGTCTCAATGGCAAACATGAGGAAATATATTGATAGTACGGGCTGGTTCGTAAATGACCCAGTCTATGTGAACCATTAGTTTAGTTGTTATCTCTGTTATAGGGGATCACAATGGACCAACAGGCCCCCGTGTACGCACAGCCTCAGGGCTGGGCACGCCCCTCCTAACCTAACCTAACCTAACCTAACTCCGCAATAATAAAGGCGTACCATTTTTTTTTTGTTTTTCAAAATTTTATACATAAAAAAACCGCCCAAACGATTTTCAATTATTTTTTCTCATAAATTGAGATTTTCTTAAGAAATCGGATGATGTACATCGCAATGGTGTCAAAACAATTTCAGATGTTGTTTATATATATATCATATATATTAATTTATGTTTGATTACATATTTTTCAGTCTAAACTGTAAGTTCCATGCATATTTGCAACATTGCTATATTTATATAGTATATATATTTGTATGGTATATATATATATATGGTATATACATATATATATACATATACAGGGTGTCCGGTAACTCAAAGTCAAGCGGGTAACGGGTGATAGGGTAGGTTGTACCTGTTCTGGAAAAAATAAGAACAAAAATCTATCTCGCTTGGTTAAGTAATAATAGCAATATTTAGAAAAATAGTGAAAATCGATACCCTAGACCACATTTTTAGGTACTGTGGTCACAAATTTCCGAATTTTGACCTGTTTATTTTTTTACGTAATCCTAAATAACCATGCTATTGATTTCAATCACACATTTAAAAATAAATATTGTAAGTTTCGTAAGAAAAATAAAGTTTGACTGAGTAATGTTTAAAAAAAAATTTTTAAGCGAACTTTGACACTTCATATTTAAAAAAAAAATTTACTACGCTACCTTGGCAAGTTTTTTAAAAATTGGCGCGTTTCGTCAAGATTTCAAAATGGTACAACACTTGCTACTTATTCATTCGTAAAAAATATTTTTCATTTTTTATTTGCAAAAAACACCTCAGTTCACTTCAATCACTTTTACCAGAATAATGCGTTTTTGTACTCAAAAATCCATTTTACCAAGGTGTACGTGACATAAACAGAGGCACTAGAATCAGGCACTGTTTGCCGTCAATAAGAGTGAGACAGATCTACATTACACAATATGGTGCGCTACGATATACGTTCGGTACGGTACGTTCCTTGTTTTACTCGCAACTTCTCACAATCGTGCGTTTTTGTGATACCCTGGACTCGATTATTGTCAGTTATTATCTAGAAATAGGAACTAAAAACTTCCATATTTTTCGCCAACATTGTTCTGCAGATATCGACTCTGGGAGCGTTTAGTCACGAGGTAGCAAACTTTGTACACGTTGCACATAGTACGGGCTGAAGTAGTTCTGTTTTAAAATTCGATGAGCAATGCTTTTCGGTATTCCAGTGGATCGAAAGGTACCCAAATGTGGGGCATCACCCATGACCACCGGGTGTTCATCTATGCACACCTATCATACTCGCAAGGACGATTGCCTATAGTACTCGTATGGCGGCGCTGCAGAAGGGAGACTCCAAGGACATAACAACGAAGTAGTTTTAAATTAAATTGAATTGAATGTGATTCCAGCGCTTGATCAGTGCGAATACCGAAAAGCATTGCTCATCGAATTTTAAATCAAAACAACTACCACCCGTGACCCGAACCATTTTTAAATTTGTGATTGAAATCAATAGCATGGTTATTTAGGATTACATAAAAAAAATAAACACGTCAAAATTCGGAAATTTGTGACCACAGTAGCTAAAAATGTGGTCTAGGGTATCGATTTTCACTATTTTTCTAAATATTACTATTATTACTTAACCAAGCAAGATAGATTTTTTTTCTTATTTTTTTCAGAACCTACCCTATCACCCGTTACCCGCTTGACTTTGAGTAACGGGACACCCTGTATAGTATATATATTATATATATACAGTATAGTATATAGTATTAAACATATAAATATATATATTTATGTATATATATATATATACATACAGTTGTATTCAAAATAATAGTAGTGCGTACGACAACATCACATCTTTGGAATGTACGGTCGATGTACAGTTAAAATTTTAATTTCTCACATGTTAAAGATTATAATGGTTTAGTCTTAACAAATGTAGTGTAATGTTTATAAGAAATTGTATTTACTACCACCGGTTTCAGTCAATTTCGATATTTCCTGTTTAATTAGGGATGTTTAAAATAATAGTAGTGTAATAAATTTTGAGGAATTTAAAAAAGATTGACAATTTTAACATTTATTTTTATTTGCTAAAAATTTGGTGAAACCATCTTTTATTAAATTTACAGAAAATAACGAGACTTTTCATCCTAATATTTGATTAAGTGGAGAGAAAAAGCATTGCACTTGAGCAAAAACAGATTTAATAAGAAAATTGAGAAAAAAGGTAGAAATTCAAAGCATAATAGGTTATACAGCTCCAATGACAGCGAATGCCATAAAGTTAAACTAAGGCCCCGAAAACCGCGGAAGAAAGAGAAAAACGACCGCCTTAGACGACAAGTGAATTGTCCGGTATAGCTACGGTGACCATATTTTAGAATTTCAAATAATGAACATGTGAAAAAGGCAAAAAAATTCAATTAAATTTTAAATTATTCCATTTAATTAAAAAAATATCTACTTAAAAATGAAGGTACAGAAATCAGAAATTCAGTCTTCGTTTGCATAAAACTTAAATTTTAAAACAAAAAAGACTTAGGGCCAGTTTCACAGTGAAGTAAGTGTCACTTAAGTGCCGAATATGGAAAACTAATTTCCAATTTCACAGTGTAAACTTATCGGAATAAGTGACACTTAAGTCTCCCATGTTGGCCACTTAAGTTCCACTTACTTAAGTGCCAAAATGGGAAAATTAAGTGCCACTTATTTTGTTAAGTGTGCACTGTGAAACTGGCCCTTACAAAAAAAAATAAATAAATCTATATTAACATACATATTTCATTTTTACAGATTTTGATATTTTTTCTGAACCCGCGAAGCGGGCCATTCATGGTATCCATAAAACTATTGACAAAGTCAAACAAATTTTCGTTTTAAAATCATTAATGGAAAAATATTTTAAAGCAAAGTATGAATAGATACTTTAAGTGTGGGTCTTAAGGGTGAGTTTGCCTCGCATTTTAATGGTAGTGCGCTGACTAATTGTTACATAATTTTGTTATTTGTGAAGGTAATTTGTTGAAATTTGGTTTTTTATGTAGGTAATAAATATACGCATATAAGTGTATCATTAAAATTATATAAATATTATATTCAATAATTTTATGAGGAAAAGGAGTGATTTATTTTTTAAAAAACTCGAACTCAATTTTCAAAAATGTGGGGCGGCTATAGTGATTAACTTTTTATTTATTTTATTTGGTTTTATGAGAACATAAAACATGTTATAATGAAAAGACCTTTTAAAAAAAAAATAAAAATTAATACTTGAAAAAAGCTCTTGTGAAATGGTTGAAATTATATCACTTTGAATGAACGTTTTTAAGTATAACTTTTTTTTCAATGAAATAAAAGAAAGATAATAGAATATGACTCCATGCATACAGTGATACCGTTTGAATTAATTTATAGTTTGTTTAACAGGGTGTTTTAATAGAAAAATGTCAATATTACCATTTTTTAACTTCAAAGTTATGGGGCTTTTCAGTTTTAATTTTAATATTTCTGATGTTCATTATCATAATTGGTCTATTAAATTATATAATGAAGAGGCTTTACAAAAAAAAAATAATTTAATTTAAACATTAAAAATAGCAATTTAATATTTCCAGATGTGCAATGTTATTGTGAAGGAAGCAGAACCTTCACAAGTTTAAGTTATTTTTATTATTTTTTTTTTTTTGATAAATTTTCTACTAGACTCAATTAAAAAAAAAAGTCATAACATTTATTAGTTTTTTTTATATACATTTTCTGAAAGAGGCCTTCTTTGCTTTTTTTTAACAAAAAAAACTGTTTCCACACGCACACAAAGAAGTTTGCAGTTCACAAGAAATCCACTGCACTATCAGCGCCAACTCTCTTTATTTTGTTCTTGTTTTTTTGTCATATAATATACTAGGTATGTATATCCATATGGTATAACTATGTAGTTTTTTCTTCTTTTCCCATTTTGCAGCAGAAACAGAAGATATCTATACATACATATAAAAAAAAAAAACCTGTTGGAAATGCATTGGTTTTTTCTTCAGTTGACAGTTCGGTGTTTGGATAGATATATTGTTAGATAGATGATGGGAGGTGGAGGGTAGTCCAAGTGGAAAAAAAGTATATGGCACATGCGCTCGCATATATTTTTTTCTGTTCTGTTTGTGTGTTGGCTGATATAGTTTATTTTCTCCTTTGTTTTCTCATCTCGCAGTTGTGATTTGGATGAATATTTTTTTGTAGTTTCGTGTGTCAGGGTTGCTCAGAAAAATTTTAAAGCGAGGGTGGGAGGTCATTCATCATGGTCAAGTGTATAGCACATGCGCTGTCATATTTCTTTGTTCTTTGTTTTTTTTTTGTTGACTTAATATGTCAGGTGCATGTTTTCATTTTTCATTTTTTTTGCGATCTCAGGGAGAAATATAAAAAGCGTGGAACATACATTTTTTTTCCGCTGGATAGACATGATGTGAATGTGTCGTTGGAGAAGTTGTGTTTGGTTTAATTTCAAGTAGGTATGTATAATGTATATAAGTCTTTCACGGTGGTACATTATTATTAAATTTAATAGGGTAAACTTAGGTTTAAATAGGGTAAAGTCGGATTTCTATATTCTAAATTGGTTGAGATAAAATTATAATTTTGTATGCAATTCATAGATTTTTAATTATAAGGTGTGTCATGGGAGTTAAAAAAATTACAAAAAATTATTTTAACACTTACCAACGTTTAAAACGCAAAATGTCAAAAATCGATGTTTCACAAATAAATTATATTAAATCAGGGGGTTCACTGATTTTTATTAGACTCACTATTTTGAAAAGGAGATGAAAAAAAAAATTAGGCGTGTAATACAAAATTTTTATTCAAGTCGTATTTTTGACGCACGCAATTTTTCCAAAACACTAATTTTTTTTAACGTTTTTTTCACACTTTTTATTTTTTATCTTTTTAATGCGGGCAGATAGAAATATGAAATTTTAAGATCTTATAGAGCTTATGGATTTACATGATTTTGGTGAAAATTGGATTTCTTAAATTTCATTCAAAAAAGTTATTCAAGTATAAAAAATTTTAAAAATTAAAAAAAAACCCTTTTTACGGTTATCTGACAATATCGTTTTAATTAATTGTCATAGAAGGTTGAAATTTTCACAGCTAATAGAATCTATTAATTTAAATTTTATTTAATTTTTTTTACCACTAACGGGATTATAAAAGTAGTTTTACATATAAGCTTATTACTCATCAGTTATACATGCACGCATGAGTTTAATTCTTGTTTAGTCCGCATGGCAATATGATAACAATTATCATATCTCATTTCTTAATCTTACTATAGAACCATCACAATTTTAATTTTTATTCAATCAAAAAATCGATTAAATTTATTCGAAATTACCTTATTTGTTCATTGCCAACGACCACCGACCAGTGGCAGATTACCCGTTATTTTATCAAAATCAGAAAATCCAAATGATATTGGTGCATTAAATAATTCATAACTTCTGTTCTAATTGTCTGATCTTCAAGATCTTAAAATAATCAGTAAATGTTAAGCTATAATTCTGTATAAAAATTATTGCGGAGGGGGAAGCGTTCTATACGAAAAGGGATGGTAAAGAGGTCATCAATTCAATTTTCTGTATTAAAAATGCAAAAGTTGATGAAAATTTTACGAATTTCAAAAAATTATGTTCTACAATATTGTAGCCCCAACTAATTCAACTAAATTCAACAAGTGCGGCGGGAGGGGGATTTAAATGATTTTTTACCATAAAAATCGATTTTAATTCAAAAAGATTATCCCACATGACATCATTAATTAATTAATAACTCCTAAAATACTTAACGGAATTTCAAAATTAAGGTCTTAAAATACTGTCATTAAGACACACATTAAAAAAATTCAAATTTCTATGACAATTATGAAAAAAATGTAAAAACAAATTGAATTAATGTTTTTTTACACCCACTTTGATTGATTAAAAAATTTTAAATAATATGTTATATTCAAAATAGAGAACAAAAAATTATTACATATTATTTATTAATATATTGTCTTAATATTTGTTGAACATCTTAAAGTTCTAAGTCCAACAAAAATTAAGATATTAAATAAATTTTGAAATAAATTTATTTATAACATGCTTTTTGCGACATAGTGTTTGCTTCATTAAAATGCTCATTTATTTTTACTAGAATAACGGATTTTAATCGAATGACTTTTATTCGCTTGCAAACAAGTAAGCGCTTATATTGGTATATAAAACATATATATCTATCATCGATTTCATACATTAAAACGTTCTAAAAAAAAATTTCATACAAAAATCTTAAATAATTTTCTTGAAAAATAAATGAAAAAACTTCGGAAATGTCATGTACATTTTTCATAATTATAGCCCAACCTACATTACAACCGTATGAATGAGTCGCCCAGTGACCGGTTCTTTGAAAAAATTTCAAAACAAAACTTACATTTTACGTAATAACTAATAAAGAACATTTTTTTCCTTTTTCAATTAGATAATGACGAACAAATAATACACCTATACCTCTTTGCATGTATACTAACATCTCGATATATACTCTGCAGTCTATACCTACAAAATAATGTTCATGCAAAAAATAAAAAAATCCACCGCCACCAAACCGCAACCAATAGCAATATATTGCCACCTTATTCGCTCGTTCATATACCTAATACATATTCTCATTTCTCATATATCCAAAAGACAAAACAACGATAGTAAAAAAAAAAAACTATACACAAAATTTCATGGGCAAAATGCCGTCGCCGCCACCGCCGCGCCGCGCGGCGTCGCACAGTGGGACGACCCATAGCAATAAATAAAAAAATCAAATGTTATAGCGGTACTTTTGAGTGATTGGTAAGTCATCACAAATATATATAGGTTTTAACTGCAACAAAATTTTTTGCATTGACCAATTAGTGCAAAAGTTATAGAGCGGCAAACATTGTCAAGTTTATTTTTTTTTGTGGTGAAAAAATCAAGGGTTTTTTTAAATTCAATTTTGTTTTTCTCCTAAAATTTTTTGTGCGCTAAAAAATTAACTCAATTATGGATAGTAACACTGTTCAAGGTAATTAAATTAATCTTTAATAATAAAAACATCCTTTATTTTTATTGTGCTTTTTATTATTCGTGATTTTCCAAGTGAGGATAGAAGTTAAAAAAAAAAAAAAAAAAAAACTTTGAGTAAGCTTTTCTTTTTTAGGCCTAAAAGGCCCTCTGAGGTTTTTATGGTTTTATACTCAGTAAAGTGTCCTTTAAGTGAATCAAGAAAAAAATCTTGCTACAATTTTGCTCCAAGTACTTAAAATCACGTTTTTTAGGTTCAACTCCCTGTATTAAAAATGCCGAAATTTTTGAAACCTGGCTGGATAGTGATAGAACCAGGAAATTTGAGAATGTTTGTGAAAGAATTCAAAAACTTCTTGGCTTAGAAGAGCGAATCGAAGAGTTAGACAAGCAAATTAAGGAAGTTGCTAAATTTTATTGTCCCAAGGTGAAGCAGAAGTGGGAGCAGTGTTGTAGAAGACTTAATCGGTTCATGAGCGCTAATGAAACATGGCTTAATTCCAATCTGAATTTACCTAAAGCTTTACTTGATTGCGTAAGTTATAAAATTCTATTTTAACCAATATTTTTTATAACATTTTACCCGCCTAACCCAAAAAATTATAGTGTAATCTAAACATGCCAAGTACGAGCAAGGGAAGGCCAAGAAAAAGTTTTGAAACGTGTACTGATCGCACTAAAAAACGTCGTGTTCAAGAACTTGTGTCGGAAACCTCTCCAGAGGAGTATGCGGCAAAGTTGACTGGTCGTGCTTCAGGTTCTCCTCGCAAGAATGATAAGACCCTAACTCTTCAACAAACCCTGGACTTATACTTAGACTTGGGAAAAGGCATATGAAAATACAAGCCAATCTTTTAATCTTGTTTGCAAGTGGCAACTCCGGACACAGCAACTATAAACAAGCTTTTGAAAATTCACGAAAAAATTCACTGGTGTGGACAAAGACCTGATTTTAAATTTTGGAATTATCCTTCGAACAATTGCATCTGGTCGTCAGATAAACATGGACAATTTTGTAAAGCTATTGGAAGAAACAAAAAGCATATACTTAACAAAATACAGTTGGTATTACATGCCCAAGCAGCGTGCACAAGCTTCTTATTCATGGGAAGGACATAATAAGCTTTTTCGAATTACCAATTGGTGTTCTTTCCGAAGAAGCCTTGGAAGCAGGCCATAAGGAAATAAGAAAAGCGAGACTGGATCACACCAGAAAAACAACGAGAAATCATACAATTAGTGATTTATTTAATCATTTACTGATTTCATCTGATCCGCAGCTTTCGCATTGGCGGTCAAAAAATTGCCATATGTCAAATTATGATCAAGGTATATGCCCATGTTTATTAACAGACGAAACAAATCTTAGTTTTCCCGTTGAATTGAACCCGGAAGACTTAAATTATACATCCGAAACCGACACCGAATTATAAGTTTTTTTCTTTATATTGCTATTTTCTTTTTTGTTTTTGTATTCAAATAATATTGTTGTTTATTGTTATATTTGTCATACATATAAATCATACAAGAAATTTAATTATTTGTTATTAAAAGAAGAAATAAAATTAATAATAAAATGAAAATCCTAAAAAAAAGTTCGCTGCTCAACTCTTTTGATGAAATGAACTTTAATTTCCTTGCTAAAACTTTTCCGTTTATTTGGTTTCCATGTTTAATTCATAGATTTAGGTGTAAAAAGACGTCCCAATGCGACTTTGCGTGATTTCAATAACTTAAACAAAAGATATGAGTTTTGCCGATTTCCCCATACATTCGTCCCACTGTGCGTCGTCGTCGGTCAGTCACAGTAGGTTTTTTCTGCACATAAATATAATCCTTGTGTGCGCTTGTGCAACTCTGTCTGCTGTGAATTGCATAGCATGTGGTCTATATGTCTCTCTGTGCTGAGAAAAGAATAGCATAAGAGATAAAGTTAAAATAATTTGCTAAGAAGAGAATCGCATATTTTTTAACTAATACATTCAAATGCATTTACATGAGTTCTGAGTTTGCTTCTGAACTAGACCTACCCTTAATGCCAATTTAGAAAGGCAAAATCTATAGCGGGTTTTAATGCTTTTTTGTGGTGGGTCTTATTGCCACTTCAGTAAGGAAAAATAGCCTGCAGGTGTTATTTACATTTTTTTTTGAAATGTGAACAATGGGCTTCATTTCCGCGGGTCTTATTGAACTGTACCTAGAAAAAACTCTTTCTGCAGGAGTATTTAACAAAATAAAATTGTGCTAGATGTCTTGTTCGTTCTTTTAAGCGGTTATAGGATGCGTTAGCATCTTTTTTTTATATTTTAATTGCCATTGAATTTTGCTTTAATATTTATGTTATTGTTTTTAGGAATTTGTACTAAATACAGAAAAAGTAATGAACAACTTCTGAAATACTGAACATTTATGTGTTTTTGTTCAACAAATAATTCATAATGAACATTGTCTTCAAATACTGAACTGTTCATTATTATAATGAACGGATGGTCACCGTAGGTATAGCTGGTTAAGCGTTCTGCCTCGACGTGTGGGATCTAAAAGGGCATACATTTAGATGCTATGGCAGTGATTATTAAGAGGCCTCCACCCAAAATGTCGAAGTCAGATTCGAAGATTCTTATCTTCGAATAAAAAACGACAATAAAAAAACTCACCCCTAACAACATGTTTGAACTTCGAACAAACATCGTTCGAATGGCATATGAAACAACAAAAAAAATATAAGCTATACGTTCACAGCGCATACAGCGCTGTTTGTTTTTGTTGCTTTGCACTATACTTTTACTTTGTTATGAAGAAGAAGAAGCAGTGCAGGTATAGATTTTTATTTTTTTTGTTTAATTTTACGTCTTGGGTATAGGGACAGGGAGTAAAGTGTTTGTAAATGTATTCGTGTGTTGGAAAAGGATATTATGTGTTGTTTTTGCTTTTGTATCGTGGTGCGCGAAGAGCTATTTGTGAATTTTTTTCTGTGGAGGAAAACTTGACATTTTTTTCTCAATAATATGCATATTTTATTTTTTTCATTTCAAATTATTTGTAGGTCACTTTATTGGAATGGGGTAGTTTTGTTCAACTTGAATGATTTTAGATTTTAGGATATTGTTATGGTAGGTAAAGGATAAAGTATGTAGGTAGGTATGTACAATATGCATTTGTATGTTTCCAAATTCCGGATTTACTAAGAAGTGATTATTTAATTTTAGGGTGTTTTTTACTTTTTGTGTGGTTTCAAGAGTTTTTTTTCTTCTAGGTAGGTATTTGAGTGTAGGTAAAAAAAGCGATTCGGAAGGTATTTGTGATTTTATTTGATTATGAAGATGTAGGTATTATTTGTTATAAATTCCCGAATTACATATCTACCAAAAATAGGTATCGTTTCTTGAGGAATTTATTAAATAAATACAAATACCTACCTATTGTTATAGATATTATTGGTAGGTACCTATAGGCTGTAGGAAGGTTATACACTAAAAATAAATAGGTATGTAGATAGGTACATACTTACTGTCAAATAACTTTCGACTAGGTAGATACCTATACTTTTTTTGAAAAATAAAAACAAACAAATCCAAATTAAAAAAATTAAATTTTCTTCCTTTATACTATGTACTGCAAGAATACGTAACTTAGGCGCCAAGAAATGATAACGGTTTTTGTAGAACAGTTCAATACAAGCATTTTTTGCAATGGGAGGGGGCGCTATCTCCCCCGTTTGGGCAAGAGGGGCAAATTTATAAAAAAAAACTAAATAATGTAAAAAAAATATTAAAACATAACGGTATTACTTACAATTAAGTATTATACCTATATATTAAAAGCCAATACTCTGTTCTATTAGTACATTTAAAATGTTCAGGTATGAAAATGTAATGCATTCTAAAAAATTCACATTACCTAGGTTCTACCGTACGACTGCAGCAAATTAATATAATTTCTTAAATTGTATGTAGGTATTTTGAAATAAATGGGTTTAAATATTTTTTCATAAATATTTTGAGTTTGCTGGCGAATTTTTCAAAAAAATTGACATAAATAATTTAATTCAGATTTAAGATTAAAAAACAAATTTCTGGCTTTCAAAACCAGTATATTATTTCATTGTAAATGTTGCCGTTGTTTTTTAATAATTTTGTTTTCATTTTAAACCATTTTTTTGTAAAATTTCCCCTACCTTCTAAACGGGGCTAGATAGACCCTCCCCCTATAATAAAAAGTGCTTGTTTTTGACCTTCATATATACCTCGCTGCTTATACGCCGTAATGCTGGGTGGTAGGATAGCACTGTAATTATGTAAGAAAGCAAAAAACAAAAATCTCATAATAAAGTAGTTATGGTAATTTTCAATTTTCTCAAAAACTAATTTTTTTTCTAAAATTACCCCTACCTCCTGAACGGGGTGCGATAGAACCCCCCTCCTATAGTAGAAAATGCTTGTATTGAACTATTCTAAAAAAGACCGTTATCATTTCTTGGCGCCTAAGTTATCGTACTCTTATCGTACATATTATGTAGTATAAAGGAAGAAAATTTAATTTTTTTTATTTGGATTTGTTTGTTTTTATTTTATAAAAAGGTAGGTATACCTAGTCGAATGTTATTTGAGAGTAGGTATGTACCTATCTACATACCTATATTTCAATATTTGTTGTAATTTGTAATAAGCTATGAAGATGCAAACAAAATGTCGTTCGGTTTATTGCTCCGGTATAAAGCTTATTGTATCTAAAACCTGTATCTACCCCACTCCTGGTTTCTTTATTATGATAGGTGTTCACTGTTCAATGAATAAAAAAATGGACTTTGGTTTATTTTTTTTGGAAAATCAAATCAAAAAAAATCTTAGCTTAAAAATATTTGTTTGTATTCTATGCTAATAAAAAAAAATAATAAAAAAATCCTGATAGCATAAGCTTCTTGGACAACACAAATATGGTACCTACCTACCTACCTCACATTTCATTCTCATAACAAAAAAAATGGAAACCAAATTCTCATATTTTTGCTTGCTCATAACTATTTTGTCAGTAGTTGAAATTATAATTTACATAGATTCTGTTTACAAACCACCTTCGCATACAAACAAAAATCAGTTTGACTTGACCTACAGACATTTTTTTCTCTTTATTTCTTTTTGACATTACCCACACAAAAAGTGGATGTAGCTATATGGTAGAGCGCAGCGCTCGCTTAGCAGTACCCACAAAAACACTTTTTTTTTATTTCATTTTATCATCAACACATTCCCATTCTATAATGCTGCCTCTGGTTCATGTTTGATTCGATCTACAACATTCATTTTCGAAGAAAAGCCATCATGTGGCAGCTAGATTTACTAAAAATTCGAAATATTTGAAAATAACGACTATTTATTGCAAAACAGACCTTTGAAAAATTTGTTATTTCTAACAAAATTTAAGTTTTTGTGCTAGTTCTTTTTAGTGAATTTGTTTATTAGAAATTTTTTGTCATTATGAGAAAGTTTTGGGTTATTTGGTTTATTTCTTGTTATTTAAAAATACAATTGAAAAATAGAAAATTTGTCACTTTTCAAAAGCAAATATTTCAAAAAAAGGATCAAATTCAAAAATCGGTGCCCAAGGCATTGAAGCCCTAATCAATACCTTTAAAATGATATACATTTTATATATGTACTCCTCTCCTGTTCTGAAATCGTTAGGCATCCATTTGGCAGTTTTGCTTGATTTTTATAAAACCTCTTACTGGATTTTTGAAATAAGACGAAAACAAAATCCAAAACCAAAAATATAGCCTCAAGACTTTGAAGCCAAAATGTCATTCTTTCATATGCAATTTAAATTTTGGCCATATATGGTCCCGTGGCGGAGATCCTTCGGAATCCATTTTGCCAATTTTCCATATTTCTCAAAAATTTGGGTAGAGGCCTCTTAAAGGACGACTTCTAGAAAGAGATCTCCAAGCATTAAGACCCCGTAAAGTACTGCTATTGAAGAAGAAATATACTCAAAAGCGTCTCCAGTTTGTCAAAGATAATACTAACTGACCAGTTGAGCAATTGCGTAATATATTGTGGACAGGTGTTAGTAAGTTTATTCTTTTTGGTGGTACTGGATGCCAGCAATATGTCTCCGTCATTCCAACACTTAATAGGTATATTCTCCCAAAATAAACGACAAAAACTGTCAAAAACGGAGGGTTAAAAATATTGTTTTGGTCATATCTTTTTGTGTTATGGGATAGGGCCAATATACAAGCATTTGAGGGTGTATTGTATCAACACGTCTATGTGGATATTTAAAATAGGACTATGCTACCTTACGCTAAGTATCAAACGCCTTTAAATTGGGTCAGGACAATGAACCAATACATACGAGTAGGGTGTCTAAAGAATGGTTTATGGGTCAATGGTATTGGTCTTATGGCTTGATTCGCAGAATCACCCATAGAAAATCTGTGGGGTGATATTAAGTGACATTTCAGGAAGGTTAACCCATTGAATAACCACGATCATTGCAAGGTGGTAAAAGATATCTGGGGAAACATGGGAAGTGAGCGTTGCCAGTGTTAAATGGATTCTATGCAACGTCGGTGTAAAGCTGTTATTGAAAATAAAGCGTTCACAACAAAATATTAACCCTAATTTAATTTTGTAATGTAATTTTTTTTTAATTTAGTTTGACTTTTCTATCATTTTTGTTAAATCTTTAAAATACTACTATTTTTTTTTAACAGGATATTTCACGTATTAATTTAGTTTTAAGCTTGTTTTATTATTTCCTTGGAATATAACCAAATATGAATTCATCTAAAATATGAAAGGATGTGTGCGTTTTGTATTAAAATAAAGTTTATCCAAAGTTAGCTTAACATAGCACTTTTATAAACACATTTTTTTCATTCAATCAAAAACACTACTCTTTTTTGAACACAGCTGTATATATATAGATATATATTCAAAAAAAACACCTTTCTTGAAATTCAACCGGGACCGGGCGAAATTATGAAGCTAAGATTGAAACCAAAAAATTAAGACCAAAAAATTCAAAATCGAACACCATTTAGAGGTCGCTACCAGCGTTTTTTTTCAATAATTTTGCTTGAAAATCTTTGAAAATCGGAATTTTTCTCAAAGGTTAAAAGCTGCATAACTTTTTGAGCTTTGGTGCTAAAAGCATGAAATTTTCAGGGATTGTTCGTAATTTCTGAATATTTATTTTTTGAAAATTAATTTTTGAAATACTTTTGTTTATAGCTTTTTTGTTTATAAATAAAATGAAAGCGTCTAGAGAAAAAAACTACTCAATAACATTGTATGCACTTGAAAGCTTGTCCTGGTTCTGCAGTTTTTTTAAAGGTATAACACTTGTTTCAACTGACCTTACATAAAAATTTATGACCATTTGAACCCAATAAAAAAAAATAAAGAGTCGATCCTTTCATTTAATTTAATCAATACAAATAGTTCAAAATAAGCAAATTTCCTTCTATTTTAAAAATTATGATTTATTTGATTTTGTTTGAGAATCATTTTGGTTGGATTCAAATGTTCATAACTTTTGATCTATGGTGAGTTGTGATAAGTTATATACCTTTTAAGAAAGTGCAAAACTGGGACAAGCTTTCAGAAGTAAAAAATATTATTGAGTAGTAGGATATATTTTATACAGGGTGCTCTTTCAAACGTTTGAAATTTTTAAGAAAATAATTTTTAAAAATACTCCCTGTACAATATGATATGAGTTTTTCTACATCACGGTTATGTGTTTTTTTGAAAATATTGTTTGAAAATGTTTAAGCAAGAAATTAACATTGGGGCAGGTTATTGGTCATCGAAATGCGTTTTCGGTTTAACTAGACGTAATTTAAAGTCAACACCAAGTCCTAGATCCCTTGCGGTTTTTTTCTGTAGACGCTTTCATTTTATTTATAAACAAAAAAGCTATAAAAAAAAGGAAGGATTTCAAAAATTAAATTTCAAACTAAATATTCAGAAATAACATAAGATTACGACCAATATCTGAAAATTTCATGCTTTTAGCACCAAAACTCAAGATTTATGCAGCTTTTAACATTTGACCGACTAAATAGTGTTCGATTCTGAATTTTTTGGTCTTAATTCTATTCTAATGAATAAAATTGATTTTTTGGAACGTGAAAGTGTGTCTGCTGATGTTGTACTTAATGGTGTTCCTAAAACAAGCAATGAGGACTTGCGTGATTTGTTTAATAAACTTTGCATCTCACTTAATTGCACTCCAACCCCCGTCCTGAAAGATATTTTTCGCACTAAGGCAAAATGTGCCTCTGTTGACACACCAATAATTTTAAAATTCAACAACAAGAAAGACAAAAACACCTTGATATATTCCATAAATCAACGATATAAAACTTCAAAACAATCTATCTGCCTTCGTGATATAAATATGAATTCTGATAATCGAATCTACGTAAATGAAAGTTTAACTACCCACAACCATATGGTTTTTCGTGAAGCTTATCATCTCAAACGTCAAAAGAAGGTCTCATCCGTCTTCACATGAAATGGCCAGGTATATGTACGTCTCACACCACAGAGCGATATAGTTTTAATTACTTCCCATGATCTCTTGAAAACAACAATTGCATCCCACGAGAGATATGACAACAGAACTACAGGCGAAGGAACGATCTCTGATAACGATGAATCACCTCAACAGCTTGCATGAGCTACGCACAATTATTTTTGTTATTGTTTTTGTTCTTCTGCACTTGCAGTCTTTAAAATTTCTTTTACTTAACGAATTTGAATTATTATTATTGCATTTTTGTAAAGGCAATTGTTTTTCTAAGTTATTTATATGTAATTACTTGAATTTTTTTATTTTGCACTCTAAACATATCTTTGTTTTTGTAGAGCATCAATATGAATGTCTGTGCACACTGTCTCTTATAGTTATGTATATCAGAATATATTATTCTTTTAATATTTTCATTTATGATTACAACTAGTGGTAATGGGGTTCATGGTGGTGGTGTTCTTGATAACTCTCGTATCATGTTAAATATTTTAAGCAATCAGAAAAAAGGTTTGAATGTGTGCCATATTAATGCGCAAAGTCTTAATGCAAAACTTGATGAATTTCGAAATCTATTTGTTGGGTCGTGTGTAGATGTTTTGTGTGTAACCGAGACGTGGTTTAAACCTGGAATAAGTAATGTTCTTTATTCACTTAATGGCTATAGTAAAATGGTCTGTTCTTCAAACCCTGGAGATGCTATTGAATATTGTTTTTTGGAAATTATGAATGGAAGAAATAAGACTTTATTGGGAGTAGTGTATAGACCCTACAATTCCATAAATTTAAATCCTTTTTACGCTATTCTTGAAGACATATGTTCTTCTTTCTCTGAAGTTTTAATCAGTGGCGATTTCAATTGTAATGTTCTTGCACCTGAAATTTCCGAAGGCTTCATTCAAACAATGCATTCGCTTAATTTGTATCCTGTTAATGCGACTACACCTACTCATTTTACAAATACCAGTGAAACCCTTTTGGATCTATTTCTTGTAAGTGAGCATACCAATGTTGAATTTTATAGCCAATTATCTATGCCGGTGTTTTCAAAGCATGATCTTATCTTCATGACGTTAAAAAGTGATCTGCAATATTCGCCCTCCACCTATACTTATAGAGACTTCAAAAATTTAAATACTGCGACCTTGGAACAAGATATTTTCCAAGTAAATTGGCAAGAAGTTTATTTCATGGTATCTCCAGATGAACAAATTGAATTTTTTCAAAATAAAATACGTAGTCTATTCAATGCTCAAGTACCACTTAAGACAAAAACTGTTAGGTTTCCAAATAACTGTTGGTTTACTCCTGAAATTCAAAGGTTAAGAAACCAACGAGATTCTGTATATAAAAGATGGAAAAGGTTCAAGTTGCCGGAGTTTTATGAAGATTTCCGCTTGTTACGAAACGAAGTTAACTCCAAGATCAGGCATACCAAAAAGTTATACTATTCCAAGCGGCTTGATAGTAGTCAACCATCGTCAGTTTTGTGGAAAAATTTGAGAGATCTGGGGGTCGGTCGGAATAAAACTCAAGACTTGGATGCAATCAATCCGGATGAACTTAATGCTACATTTTTAAAGTCTCAAAGATCTACCTCTGTAGTTATAGCATCTTCTTATAGCATCAGCGCTAATTGTAGTATCAGCGCTAATTCTTTTCAGTTTTCGAGGATTGCACAAACAGATGTTGTTAAGGCTATCCTGAGCATTAAATCTAAATCTGCTGGTCTTGACGAAATCCATCCACTCTTTGTTAAAATCATTCTCCCACATATTCTGCCGGTATTAACTTACATTTTCAATTCAATTATCTTTACATCACGTTTTCCTGCAGTATGGAAAAATGCTAAAGTAGTTCCTATACTTAAAACACCGGGTACTCGATTGTGTGAGCCTGAATACAGACCCATTTCAATTTTACCATATCTCTCAAAAGTCATGGAAAAACTTCTTCACATTCAATTATCTTGTTTTTTGAAAACAAACAATCTTATTTGTAAAAATCAGTCTGGATTCAGACCTCGGCATAGTTGTGCGTCGGCGTTGCTAAAAGTATCTGATGATATAAGAATTGCAGTCAGTAATGAATTGGTAACGTTTTTAAATCTGCTGGATTTTCCGAAGGCATTCGACACGGTTGATCATATGCTTTTAGTATCTAAGCTTAAAAACAATTTCAGAATTTCTAGAAACGCTGCAGACTTAATTCAATCATATCTGTGCGGAAGAAAACAGTTAGTGTATTTGAGCGAGGATTGTAGATCACAATTTCTTGATATATTGAGTGGAGTTCCTCAAGGATCCATTTTAGGCCCACTTCTTTTTACAGTTTTTATAAATGATTTACCCCAATGCGTCAGTGAAGCAAAAATCCATATGTATGCAGACGACGTGCAGCTTTACTTTTCCTGCAAACTTGGATTAATTGAAGATGGTGTTGTTAGGCTAAACGGCGAGTTGCAAAATATCGTGGATTGGGCTGAGAAAAATAGTTTACAACTGAATCCTAAAAAATCAAAATGTTAAGTTGTCTACAGAAATAAACTGGACTTAAGCTATTTTCCAGCTGTTTTCCTTGGGTGCAAACCAATCGAATATGTGGAAAAAGCAAAAAATCTTGGAATCTTGTTTAATTCATTACTAAGGTGGGATGACCATGTTAGAGGCGTTATTGGAAAAGTGTACGGGTGTACTCAATAACATTGTATGCACTTGAAAGCTTGTCCTGGTTCTGCAGTTTTTTTAAAGGTATAACACTTGTTTCAACTGACCTTACATAAAAATTTATGACCATTTGAACCCAATAAAAAAAAATAAAGAGTCGATCCTTTCATTTAATTTAATCAATACAAATAGTTCAAAATAAGCAAATTTCCTTCTATTTTAAAAATTATGATTTATTTGATTTTGTTTGAGAATCATTTTGGTTGGATTCAAATGTTCATAACTTTTGATCTATGGTGAGTTGTGATAAGTTATATACCTTTTAAGAAAGTGCAAAACTGGGACAAGCTTTCAGAAGTAAAAAATATTATTGAGTAGTAGGATATATTTTATACAGGGTGCTCTTTCAAACGTTTGAAATTTTTAAGAAAATAATTTTTAAAAATACTCCCTGTACAATATGATATGAGTTTTTCTACATCACGGTTATGTGTTTTTTTGAAAATATTGTTTGAAAATGTTTAAGCAAGAAATTAACATTGGGGCAGGTTATTGGTCATCGAAATGCGTTTTCGGTTTAACTAGACGTAATTTAAAGTCAACACCAAGTCCTAGATCCCTTGCGGTTTTTTTCTGTAGACGCTTTCATTTTATTTATAAACAAAAAAGCTATAAAAAAAAGGAAGGATTTCAAAAATTAAATTTCAAACTAAATATTCAGAAATAACATAAGATTACGACCAATATCTGAAAATTTCATGCTTTTAGCACCAAAACTCAAGATTTATGCAGCTTTTAACATTTGACCGACTAAATAGTGTTCGATTCTGAATTTTTTGGTCTTAATTCTATTCTAATGAATAAAATTGATTTTTTGGAACGTGAAAGTGTGTCTGCTGATGTTGTACTTAATGGTGTTCCTAAAACAAGCAATGAGGACTTGCGTGATTTGTTTAATAAACTTTGCATCTCACTTAATTGCACTCCAACCCCCGTCCTGAAAGATATTTTTCGCACTAAGGCAAAATGTGCCTCTGTTGACACACCAATAATTTTAAAATTCAACAACAAGAAAGACAAAAACACCTTGATATATTCCATAAATCAACGATATAAAACTTCAAAACAATCTATCTGCCTTCGTGATATAAATATGAATTCTGATAATCGAATCTACGTAAATGAAAGTTTAACTACCCACAACCATATGGTTTTTCGTGAAGCTTATCATCTCAAACGTCAAAAGAAGGTCTCATCCGTCTTCACATGAAATGGCCAGGTATATGTACGTCTCACACCACAGAGCGATATAGTTTTAATTACTTCCCATGATCTCTTGAAAACAACAATTGCATCCCACGAGAGATATGACAACAGAACTACAGGCGAAGGAACGATCTCTGATAACGATGAATCACCTCAACAGCTTGCATGAGCTACGCACAATTATTTTTGTTATTGTTTTTGTTCTTCTGCACTTGCAGTCTTTAAAATTTCTTTTACTTAACGAATTTGAATTATTATTATTGCATTTTTGTAAAGGCAATTGTTTTTCTAAGTTATTTATATGTAATTACTTGAATTTTTTTATTTTGCACTCTAAACATATCTTTGTTTTTGTAGAGCATCAATATGAATGTCTGTGCACACTGTCTCTTATAGTTATGTATATCAGAATATATTATTCTTTTAATATTTTCATTTATGATTACAACTAGTGGTAATGGGGTTCATGGTGGTGGTGTTCTTGATAACTCTCGTATCATGTTAAATATTTTAAGCAATCAGAAAAAAGGTTTGAATGTGTGCCATATTAATGCGCAAAGTCTTAATGCAAAACTTGATGAATTTCGAAATCTATTTGTTGGGTCGTGTGTAGATGTTTTGTGTGTAACCGAGACGTGGTTTAAACCTGGAATAAGTAATGTTCTTTATTCACTTAATGGCTATAGTAAAATGGTCTGTTCTTCAAACCCTGGAGATGCTATTGAATATTGTTTTTTGGAAATTATGAATGGAAGAAATAAGACTTTATTGGGAGTAGTGTATAGACCCTACAATTCCATAAATTTAAATCCTTTTTACGCTATTCTTGAAGACATATGTTCTTCTTTCTCTGAAGTTTTAATCAGTGGCGATTTCAATTGTAATGTTCTTGCACCTGAAATTTCCGAAGGCTTCATTCAAACAATGCATTCGCTTAATTTGTATCCTGTTAATGCGACTACACCTACTCATTTTACAAATACCAGTGAAACCCTTTTGGATCTATTTCTTGTAAGTGAGCATACCAATGTTGAATTTTATAGCCAATTATCTATGCCGGTGTTTTCAAAGCATGATCTTATCTTCATGACGTTAAAAAGTGATCTGCAATATTCGCCCTCCACCTATACTTATAGAGACTTAAAAAATTTAAATACTGCGACCTTGGAACAAGATATTTTCCAAGTAAATTGGCAAGAAGTTTATTTCATGGTATCTCCAGATGAACAAATTGAATTTTTTCAAAATAAAATACGTAGTCTATTCAATGCTCAAGTACCACTTAAGACAAAAACTGTTAGGTTTCCAAATAACTGTTGGTTTACTCCTGAAATTCAAAGGTTAAGAAACCAACGAGATTCTGTATATAAAAGATGGAAAAGGTTCAAGTTGCCGGAGTTTTATGAAGATTTCCGCTTGTTACGAAACGAAGTTAACTCCAAGATCAGGCATACCAAAAAGTTATACTATTCCAAGCGGCTTGATAGTAGTCAACCATCGTCAGTTTTGTGGAAAAATTTGAGAGATCTGGGGGTCGGTCGGAATAAAACTCAAGACTTGGATGCAATCAATCCGGATGAACTTAATGCTACATTTTTAAAGTCTCAAAGATCTACCTCTGCAGTTATAGCATCTTCTTATAGCATCAGCGCTAATTGTAGTATCAGCGCTAATTCTTTTCAGTTTTCGAGGATTGCACAAACAGATGTTGTTAAGGCTATCCTGAGCATTAAATCTAAATCTGCTGGTCTTGACGAAATCCATCCACTCTTTGTTAAAATCATTCTCCCACATATTCTGCCGGTATTAACTTACATTTTCAATTCAATTATCTTTACATCACGTTTTCCTGCAGTATGGAAAAATGCTAAAGTAGTTCCTATACTTAAAACACCGGGTACTCGATTGTGTGAGCCTGAATACAGACCCATTTCAATTTTACCATATCTCTCAAAAGTCATGGAAAAACTTCTTCACATTCAATTATCTTGTTTTTTGAAAACAAACAATCTTATTTGTAAAAATCAGTCTGGATTCAGACCTCGGCATAGTTGTGCGTCGGCGTTGCTAAAAGTATCTGATGATATAAGAATTGCAGTCAGTAATGAATTGGTAACGTTTTTAAATCTGCTGGATTTTCCGAAGGCATTCGACACGGTTGATCATATGCTTTTAGTATCTAAGCTTAAAAACAATTTCAGAATTTCTAGAAACGCTGCAGACTTAATTCAATCATATCTGTGCGGAAGAAAACAGTTAGTGTATTTGAGCGAGGATTGTAGATCACAATTTCTTGATATATTGAGTGGAGTTCCTCAAGGATCCATTTTAGGCCCACTTCTTTTTACAGTTTTTATAAATGATTTACCCCAATGCGTCAGTGAAGCAAAAATCCATATGTATGCAGACGACGTGCAGCTTTACTTTTCCTGCAAACTTGGATTAATTGAAGATGGTGTTGTTAGGCTAAACGGCGAGTTGCAAAATATCGTGGATTGGGCTGAGAAAAATAGTTTACAACTGAATCCTAAAAAATCAAAATGTTAAGTTGTCTACAGAAATAAACTGGACTTAAGCTATTTTCCAGCTGTTTTCCTTGGGTGCAAACCAATCGAATATGTGGAAAAAGCAAAAAATCTTGGAATCTTGTTTAATTCATTACTAAGGTGGGATGACCATGTTAGAGGCGTTATTGGAAAAGTGTACGGGTGTCTAAGATGCCTGTCATTGTCTAAACACTAAACACCATTTTCCACAAGACTAATGCTTGTTAGAGCACTAATAATTCCAATTATCACATTTGGATGTCAAATAACATTTTATAACTGTTCAGACACTAGAAGAAAGCTTAATGTGGCCTTTAATAACATTTTTCGCTATGTTTATGATCTTAAGCGTTACGATCATGTCTCACGTTACACAAAAAATATTCTCGGTTGTAATTTAGATACGTTTATTAAATTTAGTAGTTTAAAGTTTTTGCATAGGATTATATTAACAAAAGAACCAACATACCTCTACGAAAAAATTAATTTGTCTGTATCTTCGCGTTCATTAGTGCTTATACAGCCCACTTTCAACTCTCTATCTTCCGAACGTCAGTTTTTCGTGGGCACCATCCGTTTATGGAATTCCTTGCCCCTAAGTATAAGAAGACAGTATTGTGCACGTAACTTTTATGATGTTTTGCTTTTGCATTTGAATAGTGAATAGGACACTCAATTTTAGTAATTTTCTAATATAATTTAAATATTTTAAATGATTAAAAACAGTTGCCTAACTTGAAGTAAATCTTAAATTCCAATTTTTCTAGCTTCATTGTTTAACTAATTACCATATTTTTATACTTTTGCAAATTTAAAGATTTAACGATCTTATGTAAAAGATTTGAATTACAATAAATAAATGAAATGAAATGAAATAATTGTTTGGTTTCCAGGGTTGTAAAAATGCATTTCTTTTAATGCATTTTTGGTTGCATTACTTATTAAAAATATAATTTTAATGCAATGTAAAAATAATTTGCATTAAAAAAAAATTTTTAATGCAGGTTGAAAATTATTTGCATTATAAAAAAATTTTTAATGCACGTTGAAAATTTTTTTGCATTTAAAAAAAATTTTAATGCAAGTTGAAAATTTTCTGTAGTAAAAAAAATGTTAATGCAAGTTGAAAATTTTCTGCATTAAAAAAAATTTTTTAATGCAAGTTGAAAATTTTGTGCATTAAAAAGAAAATTCAAATTTAGTTCAAAAATTATTTGCATTAAAAAAAATGCAAATTTTATTCAAGCATTAAATAAAAAATGCAAATTTTATTCGAAAATTGTTTGCATTAAAAAAAATGGAAATTTTTTCTGAAAATTAAAAAAAAATTCAAATTTTTTTTTTGCATTAAAAAAATGCAAATTTTTTTTGGAATATTTTTGCATTAAAAAAAAATGCAAATTTTTTTGGAATATTTTTTGCATTAAAAAAAAAATGCAAAATTTCTTCGAACATTTTTTGCATTAAAAAAAAATTCAAAATTCGACCATTAAAAAGAATGCAAATATTTGTTTGGTTCCATATTCCCAACATTGTAAATTAGTTATGCAAGCTATGGAATAAAAAATCGTGCACAAATTTTCAAAAAATTATGTTGACATTTCTTAAAAAATTTTGAAAATATTGATATTCTATTGCATAAAGTTAGAAGAAGCTCTTGTGTAAAAATTCAATTTTAATCGGTTTAACAGATTATGAAAGAGTGCTATCAAAGGGCACGGTAGTGCCCAGCCAAGTTCTGGCACTACACCCTTTTTACAGGAAAAAACTCAGGCGATTTTCGACCCCCCTCTAACTTCAGTACCAATAAAGAACTTAAAATTCGGAATATTTGGTAGGCTAGCCAAGCACGAGCACCACACCAAATTTCTACTTCTTATCGTAAGTGGTTCCTGAGATATAAG
This sequence comes from Epistrophe grossulariae, assembly GCA_929447395.1. Classification (NCBI taxonomy): domain Eukaryota; kingdom Metazoa; phylum Arthropoda; class Insecta; order Diptera; family Syrphidae; genus Epistrophe; species Epistrophe grossulariae. Next base: position 25,979,798 of record OV839567.1, read on the forward strand.
ACGTCAAAAATCGCAACTGATTGACTGACTGACTGACTCACTCACTCACTCACTGACAAGTGACAGATCATCAAAACTATGGAGCACTTCTCGACACCGCAGAATCTTATCTTGCACAGCGGTAGGCCTGGTGAGTGGTGGTGCGTACAAAGGAAAAAATCGAAAATTTGAGGTTTTTCATTCAGAGGGCGTGGTATCCGCCCACTTTCCCAGAATTGTTATCAATTATATGGAACGCTTCTGATTGCTGTAGAATGATGAAATTTGGTAGAGCGATAGGGCTTGAAATGCATTCAAAGAAAATAATAGAGTATTTGAGGTTTTCCCTTCGGGGCGTGGTATCCGCCCCCAATTATATAAAGCACTCCTGATTGTTGTAGAATGATATTAGTGATTATCTTACGAGGTTTTTGACTGACAACAATTAAATATCTTTGCAAAAAGGAGTGAGATCAGAAGAAAAACATAAATGTTCAAAAATAGCCAAGTTCTCCTATATAAAAATCTGTATTAACCAACTCAGCTGTGAAAAGTAGTGAGATCTAAAAGTATGTAAAGTTCTAACTTTATGAAGGTTTAATATCAAATATTTTAAGAAGAGTAATATTGAAACAACACCAAGTTACGAGAGAAATTTATTATTTAATGATTACTGACTAAAATTTTGTGGGTTTACTTGGCAAGTTTTCTTTTTATTACGCACAGTTCAAAACGTTTTGAAAACTTGACAATTTACTCTTCTAAAAATATTTGATATTAAACCTTCATAAAGTCAGAACTGAACTAGATTCAGTCCGCTCACAGCCACGCACTTTTTTCAAACTCCTTAGTCTCTATTTCTCGGAAAGAACTCAAACGAAAGTTTTAGAGTTCATTCTTACGATAAAGAAAAATAGAAAAAAAATATAGTAATATCCGCCTACTTTTTTGGTTTATCCGAAACGGCTCCAACGATTTGCATGAAATTTTTGGAGTTTATTCTTATGAAAAATTTTTGAACAAATTAAGAAAAATTTGAAAATTTGATTCTGTAAAATACGCCCAAAACCACGCCCAATTTTCTTTTTTCTTCAAACTTCAAACGATTTGGATGAAATTTCAGTGTATCTATACGAAAAAAAATTTAAAAATTGGATTAAGAAGAATCCGCCTACACTCACAACCACTTATACATATTACTTTTTAGGTTTTTTCGGAAAAGGCTTTAACGATTTAAATGAAATTTGCAGTTTGTTCAGCTTATTGAGAAAAAATGTTTGAATTTGGCTTTATTTAAATCCGCCACTGCCACGCCCACTTTTGTAATATATTGGAATCTTGTAAATGGCTTCACCGATTTGGTTGAATTTATCAGGAAGTGTACTGATGAACAAGAACAAAATTCAAAAAATATTTTTGGGAAAAACCGCCCACTATAACTCCCACTTTTATTGTATCATCCAGGCCCTTAACTAAAGGGGCGCTTAAGCAACAGTTTTAACAATTTGGAAGAAATTTTGTATTTAGATAATATTATTTTAACTTTCAAAGCTAATAAAAATAAGTATCATCCAGACTCTTAACTAAGGAGGTGCCAAAGGACGATGAATTCTATTTTAAGTCTAACGATTTGGATGCAATTTTATATGTGAGCTAAGCTTAAGTTTTTTACAATTTTGATGAAATTCTGTATTAAGATAATATTTTGCTTTCCAAGTTGATCTTAAGAAAAGGCCGTAGCCAGGGCTCTAACGATTTTGATAAAATTTTAAGGTTTTGTTCTTATGAACGAGTGAAAAAATTTAAATTGGACACCATGTTGTTGTTAGGGTTTGCATATCCACCAAGGTGTCATAACAAAGAATATTATTTGGAGGAAAATCCTGCTTCTGCCATAAATGCATCAAAATAAACAAATAAACTGTTTTTTTTTTTTGTTAACTTATGTCCATTGTCATTTTCCATTCCCTCGCTAAACCAATTTTTCTTTACAATCACTTATGTATTTTAAGAGATTTATTTGTATATCAAAAATAACGCCAAACTTACAGGGCTATTCTGGCGTTGTGAGGGCTCACAACTCACAAGTCACAAGCCTTTGTGAGGTTGATTTCTTGTGAGGTTGTTGTAAGGTTCTCAAAAGGAGATCACAATTTCGATAGTTTTTGTGAGGCTCACAGTTGTGAGGGTACGAAAACCTCACAAATTCGATTTCACCTTTCCTTGTGAGGTTGTTGTGACTTGTGAGGTATCAGTGAGGTTTGCCAGAATAGGGCTGTTAATCTCCATTTTAAATTAAATTAAAATTAAAAAAAAATTAGACTATGTTCGTCTTGTATTTACTTCTGATCTCTCGCTCTACTAATTTTCATTTTAATCAAAACAGTATTTTCGGAGATTAATAGGAACAACAGACATAAATAAGTCAAGGTATCTCCACACACATATATAATAAGGCAGTATCTCCACATGTATGTCCAAATATATCAAGGTATCTAAACATTTATCTCCACGTATATAAAGGTATGTATGTATCACCAAATTAATCTCCCCATATAGGAAGGTATCTCCACATGTGTGAAGATATCTCTACATTTATCTCCACATGAATCTCCACACGTGTGGAAATATCACATTTGTGTCCACATATTATGTCAAGGTATCTCCACATGTATCTTCATATGTGTTGAGTTATTTCCACATTCATCTCCACGTTATGGCAAAGTGTCTTCACAAATGTTCCACTTTAATAATGTCACAATTAGAGTAGCAGATGCCCTGCACAATGTGATACTATCACACTGTTAGCATGTCTCCAGGATCAACCACAAACAGCTTACATGCATGGCACTCAGCGATTTCTGGCATCCCCTCCTAGGAACGATAGTATAAGAGAAGAGGGTGTGGAAGTGGGCAGATTTAACTAAAACCAATTTCAATATTTTTTTCTCGTTCATCAAAACAAATCCATGTAAAATATTTGATGCCTTACTGAGAAAAAAGAGCCATTTCCACACTCTGAAAATTTCATTGAAAAGTTTTTCCTGAGAAACTAAGGAGTAAGAAAAGAAGGCGTGGTAGTGGGCGGATTTTACAAAATCCAATTTTCAAATTTTTCATAATTTTTCATAAGAATAAACTCCAAATATTTCATGCAAATCGATCGCACCGTTCATTTATTGCTTTCATAATTTGGATGAATTTTTCAGATATTGTTGTAATTAGCAGAAAGATGGTTTAGGAATTTGTTTTTATTTTTGATTTGGGGTTTTTCCTTATTGAACGCATTTATAAAGTGAACAAATTTAATGGATGGCATATGTTGTTTTTCTCTAACTGCCATGTCTACTTTTCTCATACATATTTGTGTGGTTAACAATCAAAAGGGCGCTAAGGGCACTTTCTTAAAAATATGGAGTTTGATATGCCGAACTTTGCGTATCAAAGAGAGAATATATCGGATGGTGAAAAAATTTTGTTTCAAAACCAACTAGTAAAGAAGTTATAACTATTTTAATTTTGAGTTTGGGGTCAAAACATATAAACTAAATAATTTTCAAAATGCCCATAACATATTTTTAACAAACAAAAATGCCTTAAAAAAAACATTCCTCGAAAGGACGAATATAAAAGGCCCATATATATAATTTTTGTTAGTCAATCTTATAAAAAAAAACAACCATAAATCAAATAAAATTCAATTATTTTAAATATTTAAGAAATTATATGTTTTCGCTTTTTATTCGGTTTCAGGTTCATTTTTTTAGCTTCTGTTTGATTGTTAACGCCACATTTCAATTTTTCGATTAGAAAAAGCCGAGCATAGCTCGGTCTCCCAGGTACTGTTTTTAAATTAAGTTATTTTAGTGCTTAGTTTTTGAATAAATGATTTCTAAACTCTTGATTTTTCGAATAAATACCGAATAAAATGATGATTGATATCCGTTTTCCCCAAATGTTTCGGATTAATGAGAAGTGAGGAACACATTTTGACTAAATAATTGCTATAGAAGTTTCTACTCATTAGTCATTAAATACTCTTCCCGCATGCTCTGTTCCGTAGAGGACGAAACTGGTGGCCGGTGGGTGTGCCAGGGAGGAATTGTTAGAGAGGAGTCTTGATTTTTTGACAGGTACAGTCGAAGTGAAACATTCAAAAATATTTAAATAAAAGTTGGCGCGCAACTTCAGTTGTTTTTATATCAGCTGACTTCACCCGTTTTTTCGTAAGGGGTAACCACAACACAGATTGCTTTGAATAGCTTTGTGAATATTTAATATGTAATTGCAGTTTTTTCCTGAATTTTAAAGTTAGGTTTTCGAAATAAAATTTGTAGCTTGCATGCTTTATGTTTTAACTAATGTTAATTTTTAAATATATTTCATATTAAACTTTCAAAGTTGTGTTCAAAAGGAAAAAAGTCCATTCTTAAACTTCAAGAAAAAGATTCAAGTAACTACTCACCAATAAAGTACTTCTGAAGCGAAATGGCTTTTGACAGAATTCGCATTGAAAAGGCATTTCCCCAGTGTGAATCCTAGTATGCGAATTCATGGCATCCTTTGTACGAAAGGTTTTGTCACAGCCAGTCCAATTACATCTAAAGGGTTTATCATCTGTATGACGAGTTTTGTGTTTGGACAAACGCTCTGAAGTTTTAAAACTGAAAAAAATAATCAAACAAAATAATAATCAAATATATCTTAAAAGATTAATTTCAATTTAATTAAATTAATTTAATTTCAATTTGAAAATGTAGCTTAAACAATTACTGGGGTGCTGTTAAATAAAATACCTTAGATATTTTACTATTAACTTAAAATTTCTCGATGAGTATTTAAATTAAAATTTGATCATTTTTGTACGTTTTAGGAATGGAGGGACCTACAATTTTATGGTGAATCTGTGCCTACGTTCTGTAACTCTCGCATCGGCAAAAGCAGTCGAGAAACGATGAAAATAGAAACAAATCATATGAGTTCCGTTTTCCCACGTTTCTCGACCAATTTTATCGATGCGAGAGTTGCAGAACGTAGGCACTGAACAAGATAAAAGATAAGATTCCAAAAACTTTTAAAATTTCATTGAAAAGTAGTTCAATCATTTAAAAAATAAATTTGCAAGAATTTATAATTAAGTCATCAGCTTTATATTAATGAAAGCTAATGATATACATACATAATGTAATTGAAAAAAAAATCATTTTAACCTATTTAAATAAAAATTTAGATGTTCGTTTGTTTCTATACTCTGTTCAACAAAAATTGTCAGTACAGGGAAGATAGGACGTTTTCCTCTCACTCTATTTTTATAGCTGCAATGTTGGATTGACCTGCATAAATATGTCCCTATTTAAAGATCTAACAGGGTTTTCGTAGTTTGTGTTATAAATCCCTGCAAATCGGTTATTCCTCGAAAGTTTCAAAAAGCTACAAAAGCCGAGAGCAAACTATTGAAAAAGCTCTAATAATTTGCTTCCTATAAGGAATGGTAACTCTGTTTGGATGTGCATATTTTCAACACACATAGCGATCAGTGTGCCATCAGCCATGAGCACTGATGTAGAACGGTTATGGTAGAGTGTACGGAATAATAAACACAACAACAATTCGTATGCATTAGTCAGTGGCTAGCTATTTATTTTGGTGGAATTTTTCCCAACTCAGTGTCGTGAGCATGCATCAGAAGCCACTTCTTTAAAAAAAAGCTCGCCCATAAGCCCTGTACTGACAATTTTTGTTGAAATCTCAAATCTAATCTGGCAAGAGTACGATTAATTAGGCGCCAAGGCATGATAACGGTTTTTTGTAGAAAAGTTCAATACAAGCATTTTTTACTATGGGAGGGTGGGTTTATCTCCCTCCGTTTGGGCGGGAGGGGCAATTTCCTAAAAAAAAAGTACTAAAAATTGGAAAACAAATATTAAAATATAACGGTAATACTTACAATTACGTATTATACCTCTATTTAAAGCCAATACTCTGTTCCTATAAGCTTATTTTCAAATCGAGTGAAATCTATGCATGGTTTTTGAAAAAACGTGATTTAAACTCAAAATTTTGAAAAAAAAAACATTACAAAAAAGTTAAACGTGTAATTATTCAAAACTGTAAAATTATATATTAATTTGTTTTTTAAATTTCGTTGCTCTAATTAATTCTTAATCAAAAACTGAAAACTAGATGATTTTGTCTTCTAGTTCTTGAGAAAATTTAAAATTACTAAAACTTCTTTTTTGTGAGATTTTTGTTTTTTGCTTGCTTATAAATAAATACAGTGCTAGCACCCAGCATTACGGCGTATAAACAGTGAGGTATGCAACCCCCCTGCTTGGGTACATTATAGGATTTGGGTTAGGTGAGAGGTTGGGTGTATGCAAAGTTTCTTTTGCAATTATAGGATCTGGATTTAAAGAAACTTTGAATTTATCCTATAAATCTAAGTCAAAATCAGTTTTCTAAATATACATACACAGATGCGTTGCTCAAAGTTCCACAATTAAAATTTTCAAATATGAAAATTCAATGCGTTATAAAAAATTCCCATTATCTAGGTACTACTGTACGGCTGTAGCAAATTTATATAATTTCTAAATAGTTTCAGCCGAATTTATAAACTCATTGTAGCGAGCGCATAAACCTATACACTTCTTATAATGCCTCTAAACACGAAAATCGTATTTATAAAACTTTGCAACGTTGAATAGTGGCATTATAAGCTAAACGCGTTTGAGGGTTGAATAGTGTCTGTATAAGGATATTTTAATATCGAAATGTCAGTTTGACTCACACACAACAATATAATACATAGTTATTAGGGTAGCGCTTATTTTGGCAATGTTTGAATTTCTTTTTTGTCCTCCCCTAAAAATGATTATTATGTACCTGTACAATGTACATACAAACACGTGCATTTTTTTTTAACGCGGCTAGCTTAGTAACACCGAAAAATAATTATACGGATTAAATCCCAGAATGTTTGCACCTTAAATGTAAAAAAAAGAAATGTTTTTTTTATTGGATACTACCTCTTCGAGGAATTAAATTTTTGCACTCTTAATAGAACTTCAAATGTGTGCCAAATTTACTTAAAATGTGCCAAATTTGGAGATTTTTGATCACTTTTAGGAAAGGACTTAGAATAATTTTAGACATTGCGAACAAAAGAGCCACCCTAATAGATATATTTTCTTTTCAATAAAAACACCACCGTGTAGAGTGAAGAAAACACAAATCTTCTAATGAATCAATAAAAATGATTTTTTTATTCCAAGATATATTACTTTATTGACAAACAACACAAAAACCACACAAATAACAATAATCTGAATAATAATATTAGGTGGAAATAAAAGAATCCAACAGAATTGTTTTTTTTTATGAACAGCTGAGATTGGTTTGTCAGTTTTGGAAGTAAAACGTAATAGATTTCCTCTTTTTGGTACTTTATTTGACACAAGCGTATTATAACTATACAGGGTAGGAAAATCTTTTATAAATAATAATTTATGTTGCGTTGAATAGTGGCTACATAAATGCTTATGCATAACATAACTATTCAGCCGTTTATAGGTGTTTAGCGAATTCTAATAAATAAGGCTGTTTGTGTCTTACATACCTACAGTAGTGGACAACAATTTAGCACACTTATTGACGAAAATTAAAACTAAAAATTTTTGTAGCTATTTTCATATTACATTTCTTATGTTTATTTTATTAATATTTCATATACATAGTAGTTTGTTTTTACAAAACAAAATAATGTATTATGTAATACCTGTAAGAGAAATAAAAAAACATTGCTAAAAATCAGTTTTTTGCCTGGACAAAAATTTAGCACATTTACATGTTTTTGATAAAACGCTTGATTTATGATACTTTACATTATCAAAACTGCAGCTTATATCAATACTTTATTCTTTATTAAAACTGAGATTTTTTTCGTTAAACTTTCCACTAAAGCCTCACATCTCTGCATTGGAATTGCATACCAAGCATTCTGTATTTTTTGCCACAATTCATATAAGTTCTTTGATTTTTTTCGTCCAATGTGATATTCAACGTCGTTCCATAAGTTCTCGATCAGATTAAGATCGGGGGATGGCGCTAACCACTTCAAAATATTGATTTGTTACTAATCTAAGCAACCTTTCAATATAGCTTTGAAGTATGCAAGGTTATTAAGATACATGAAATGCCATGAGACTAGCAAATTCTTTTCCGAAAATGGTAGTATTTGGTCCACAAGAATACCTTTGTACAAGTGCTGGTCCATTTTAGTTTCAATTTTAATTATAGTACCAACGCCGCACAGTGGTGCGAGAGCGGAAAAAAGTCTTTTGAAAAAGTCATATCTATCCTTTTAAACTTTATGTTTAAGTACTCTTAGATAACCCGAGCGTATGATTTAAAAGTATTTTTTAACATATATATTGTATGTTCTGATTTACAAGCCCTCAAAGTTGAAAAATAATTTTACTCAAATCGCGAACCGTATTTTCAACAAATTTTGAGATGTTTTTTCCCAAAGTTCCTTTAAATAAATTCTCTAGCTTCTTAAATAATTTAATTGGTCTATTTTCGATTATCTAAAAAAAAAAAAAATTGATTATTTATAAAAGATACCTTCTATAAGTAGCCTGAAGCTTTAGTACTAAGAAATGCTTTTTTTTTAAACTTTGATTTAAAAAAAAAAGCGCCAAAAGATACCAAGAAAGTAAGTATGCCAGCATATGCTCCATACATTCATGTTAAAGCACAGAAAAAATCAGCTGCAGATACGTGCAGATGTGGAAGTTATGCTCAAAAATGTTTCACTGAATCGGATTTCAAAAAACTCCGTCTTGACGGTGGTTTTTACCAAAAAGTTTGATTTCTTCGGGAATAATTGTCAGAATGAACTTGTTAACCCCATTATTTTAAGAAAAAATGTCAAACTTTATTTTAAAAATAAAACAAAATTAACACATTGGCCCAGGTCTGTGAATTTCGATTTTTGCGAAACCATTTATTTCTGCCTGGAAAATTTTTCAACTTTCAACTCAATTTTCTTGAAAACAACACACGAAAAATAATACAGTTTTTTGATATTTTGAATTATATGATAGAGCTTAATACAAAATAAAGAAAAGGATTAGGGATAATCCTTTATTTTTTTTATTTTTCGCTAAAAAAAGGGCAGGTAAAAATAAAAAAATGTGTTTTTTTTTTAAGTTTTATTGCTTTGTTTTTGTTGTGTATTGCGTAATTTTTTATTACCTGTAAGGATTAATAATGGCTTATTAGAATAAAATCTCTTACTTAAATCTATATATATAAAGGATTAATGAAAAAAAATCAGTATTGAGTTATTGAGCATTTGTGCAAGGTGTGTAAGAAAAATGTTTACTCTTTAATCAACCAATAAGTGAAAGTGAAGTGAAATATAATAACAAACATATATAGTGAATTCAATACACTAAAATGGATTCAATCGAAATTCCTTATTCGGTGTTGTGTAGTGAACTAATTACTACTAATGGTCATGACGCTCAAAATCTTCGATCATATTTTGAGAGGGAATACCCCAACTTGCTTTCTGAGCAAATAGAAACTGTGATATCAGTATTAAAGAAACGTTTTATGTCTCATTTTTTAAGTCGATGGAACGCAGTTCATAGAAAAAAAAGTCATTTTGAAAAAAAAATACACTCATTGGCTCGAAGGAGTTTTCGAAGTAGAACTAACCCAAAGTGTATTGCCCGAAACTTCAACTAATATGGGAAGACCTCGAAAAAGTTTTGACGAATGCTGTGATCGAGCTAAAAGGTATAAGAGGGACGAAATTAGAAATATATTTCCTCAAGAAGAGATAAACTATGCAGCAACATCAGAGAGCTTTTTCTGCTCACAATTTGATCCGTTTATTATTAATACAAGCAGAATTGTCGAAACGCCAATATGAAGTATTGAGACATGCCCTAAAAGACGAAGGACATGATGTTTTTCCACCTTATATTAAATTACTGGAAGCAAAGAAAAAGTATCCTTTAGATATAAACATTACGGAAAGCTCAGCAAGTGTGCAACTACAAAAATTGTTAGACCACACTGCAACAAGGTTATTAGAAGGAAAGACATCAGAGGAGATAACCAGAATTGAAGGACAGTCTTTAACACTGTACACTAAATGGGGATGTGATGGTGCCTCTCTACAACCACAATACAGTCAAACATTTGACAATGAAGAAACTTCGGACGCTAATATGTTTATGACATCTTTGGTACCAATTCAAATGACTATGGAGGATAACAGGGATATTATTGTGTGGAACAACGATCGACCATCCTCTACAAGATACTGCAGAGCCATCCAATTTTCCTTTGTTAAAGAAACTGCAGAAATCATACGAAACGAGAAACAAAGAATAGATACGGAAATCAGTAATTTAACTCAGACGATAATTCAAATAGGCGAACGTCAGTTTACAATCAAACACGAACTCATGTTCACAATGCTGGACGGGAAGACAGCCCAATCTGTAACAGAAACTCCTGCTTCTTCCCGTTTCATATGTGGAACTACAACTTCTGGAATGAATAACCTGACAAATATAAGAACCAAAGCTGTAAACAGGGTAGCTTTGAAAATGGGAATGTCTCCTTTTCACGCTCGGATAAAATTTATGGAGTGTATCCTCCATGTTGCCTACAATTTGCCATTTAAAGCATGGAGAACCAACAATGAGACCAGCCATATTAGAGATGCTCAGAAGAAGAAAATTCAGCAGGGTTTCGTGAAAAACTGGGCATCATTGTCGATCTTGTAAAACAAGGTACGGGGACAAGTAATGACGGCAACACCTCCAGAAGATTTTTTGCAAATCCAACCATGACTTCATAAATCACTGGAGTTAGTGAATCCCTAATTCGCTGTTATCCTTGAAGTAATAACGTCGAATGAAAAATTAGATTTAAAAAAATATGCAGCTTACACGTAGGAAACTGCTGAACTGTTTGTTGAGAAATATAAATGGTACAATATGCCAGCAACCGTACATAAGGTTTTGATCCATGGAGAAGAAATAATTAAAAGCTGTGCATTTCCTGTTGGATCGCTCTCCGAGGAAGCCCAAGAATGCCAAAATAAGGATTATAAAGCCTACCGCAGGTTTCATTCGAGAAAATGCAGCCGAATTGAGAAGAATGAAGATGTGAAGCATCATATACTCATATCCTCAGATCCAATAATAACAGGTTTAAGGCCACAGGCAAAAAAGAAAATACTTCCAATCAGCGCAGACACTAAAAACCTCATTTTAGCATTATAAAATTACTACTTCATAATTGTTTTTTATTTATTTTTTTTATGTATTTGTCTATTTATTTATTTAATTTTATAATATACATAGTTAATAATAATATTTTATTCAAAATAAAAAGTTAAGATTTTACTAAAAAAAACTTTTATTTAAATATAACATCAAAACCCTCAAATTTTATAAAAATGTCAATAACTTTTTTTCTAAAAATTTTTTCTTGACCAAATTTTGACCAAGCATGTATAAGACTAATCTTAACATGTGTGTCAAATTTCATTAAAATTCGTTTAACAGTTCAGAGTTTACAGACTTTTTTCCGCTCTCCCATACAAACATCAAAACACTCAAATTTTAGAAAAAAAGTCAATTACTTTTTTAATAATGATTTTTTTCTGAGCCAATTTTTTACAAAATGTGTACAAGACTAACTTTAAAATGCGAATCAAATTTCATCTTAATCCGTTAAACAGTTCAGATGTTACAGATTTTTTTTCCGCTCTCCCATACAAAACATCAAAACCCTCAAATTTTAGAAAAAAGTCAATTACTTTGTTTCTAATTATTTTTTTTCAACAAAATTTTGACCAAATATGTATAAGACTAATCTAAACATGTTTGCCAAATTTCATTTAAATCAGTTGAACCGTTCAGATAAAACAGACTTTTTTCCTCTCTCCCATACAAACCGAACCACTGTGCGCCGCGCCAAGGAAAAACTGCCCAGACCATTACATTGGAAAATTTAACGTCCAGGTTAGAGTTTTCTAAGTCCTACCTGGACAAACCTTTTAATTTTTGGAAAAATGTGTTTTGGGGAGATGAATCCAAATTCTGTCTGTTTGGATCTGATGGTAAAAAATATGGGTTGGGTATAGCCGATCCCGGAACCATTGGTCCCAAGACCACTTATCCCAGTCAACTGGTACCAGCAGCCAACTGGTACCAAGACACCTGGTCCCCAAACTCATCCCGGAAGTTATCGTAAAAAGACCAATTAAATTTTTATCGAAGATAAAACTCGTCGAATACAATGGTTCGTGTATTTAATATATTCGTTAAGATGGTTAGTGAATTCGAGTAAGGAATTTTTGTGGGAAGAATTTTTTGCTTGGGATTTTTAAGTATAATTAACGGCCATTGGTCGATTTAATGCGATGAGCATGAATTATGTACAGTTGTAGCCTTGTAGGTATATTGTTTTAGCATGGAAATATTCTGAAGTCTATTGTGTCTCTCGTTCATGGGTGTTTTTTTTTTATTGAAATGAAATGTGAGCAAAAAAGGAAAAATGCTTTATATTTGTGTTGAAATTTAAGATTTTGTACTTTGCATAGTTATATACTTTCAGCCGAATTTATAAAGGCATTATAGCGAGTGCATAAACCTATACACTTCTTATAATGCCTCTAAACACGAAAATCGTATTTATAAAACTTTGCAACGCTTAATAGTGGCATTATAAGCTAAACGGGTTTGAGGGTTGAATAGTGTCTGTATAAGGATATTTTATTATCGAAATGTCACTTTGACTCACACACAACAATATAATACATAGATATTAGGGTAGCGCTTATTTTGGCAATGTTTGAATTTCTTTTTTGTCCTGCCCTAAAAATTATTATTATGTACCTGTACAATGTACATACAAACACGTTGTGCATTTTTTTTTTAACGCGGCTAACTTAGTAACACGGAAAAATAATTATACGGATTGAATCCCAGCCTTTTTGCACCTTAAAAGTAAAAAAAAGAAATGCTTTTTTATTGGATACTACCTCTTCGAGGAATTAAATTTTTGCACTCTTAATAGAACTTCAAATGTGTGCCAAATTTACTTAAAATTTGCCAAATTTGGAGATTTTTGATCACTTTCAGGAAAGGACTTAGAATAATTTTAGACATTGCGAACAAAAGAGCCACCCTAATAGATATATTTTCTTTTCAATAAAAACACCACCGTGTAGAGTGAAGAAAACACAAATCTTCTAATGAATCAATAAAAATGATTTTTTTTATTTCAAGATATATTACTTTATTGACAAACAACAGGAAAACCACACAAATAACAATAATCTGAATAATAATATTGTGAGAAAATAAAAGAATCTAACAGAATTGTTTTTTTTATGAACAGCTGAGATTGGTTTGTCAGTTTTGGAAGTAAAACGTAATAGATTTCCTCTTTTTGGTACTTTATTTGACACAAGCGTATTATAACTATACAGGGTAGGAAAATCTTTTATAAATAATAATTTATGTTGCGTTGAATAGTGGCTACATAAATGCTTATGCAATACATAACTATTCAGCCGTTTAGAGGTGTTTAGCGAATTCTAATAAATAAGGCTGTTTATGTTTATGTTTTATATCAAGTTGTAATTTTATAAAACGTTTTTATTTGTATTGAAAATAAAATCACTTCATTTCAAACTCTTATAATATCAGGTTATGGGCCTTATCACGCAAAAATAATTAGGAAAATTTATATTATTATTATTATGTCTGAAATGAAGCAGAATATTGAAAAGCTCAGAGGAAGCGAAAATTTCGAAGACTGGAAATTTTCAGTTGAAGCATATCTCCAAATGAAAGGACTTTGGAAGGCTGTTTCTGATGTTGAAACTGATGCAACGAAGCTTCTAAATGCGAAATCTGAGCTAATATTGCTCGTAGAGCGATCTATCTACCCCCATATAAGACAATGTAATAGCGCGAGGGAAATTTGGGATTCTCTTCAAAGAATTTTTCAAGATTCTGGACTTGTCCGAAGAGTCGGTCTAATTCAAAAGTTTTGTTCTACAAAACTTAAAGACTTTTCAACTGTAGATGAGTATGTGAACGATGTATTAAAAACATCATACAAGACTTAAAGAACTAATTAACTGGAACAAGGAATTAACATTGCGATGTGATAACAAGAGCGCAATAAACCTTTCACAAAACAATATGTACCATGCCCGCTCCAAGCATATCGACATCCGACATCATTTTATACGAAATCTTATAGATGAAAACAAGTTGAAAATCGAATACTTGAAAACGGAAGACATGCCTGCAGACGTTATGACTAAAGGACTTCCAACATCAAAACATAATCACTGCTTCAATCTTATTGGTATAAAAGTAGCAAAATATAGTGGGGGTGTTGAAATTTAAGATTTTGTACTTTGCATAGTTATATACTTTCAGCCTTATTTATTAGAATTCGCTAAACACCTCTAAACGGCTGAATAGTTATGTAATGCATAAGCATTTATGTAGCCACTATTCAACGCAACATAAATTATTATTTATAAAAGATTTTCCTACCCTGTATAGTTATAATACGCTTGTGTCAAATAAAGTACCAAAAAGAGGAAATCTATTACGTTTTACTTCCAAAACTGACAAACCAATCTCAGCTGTTCATAAAAAAAAAACAATTCTGTTGCGCAGCATATTGGATTCTTTTGTTTTTTCCTAATATTATTATTCAGATTATTGTTATTTGTGTGGTTTTTGTGTTGTTTGTCAATAAAGTTATATATTTTGGAATAAAAAAATCATTTTTATTGATTCATTAGAAGATTTGTGTTTTCTTCACTCTACACGGTGGTGTTTTTATTGAAAAGAAAATATATCTATTAGGGTGGCTCTTTTGTTCGCAATGTCTAAAATTATTCTAAGTCCTTTCGTAAAAGTGATACAAAATTTCCAAATTTGACACATTTTAAGTAATTTGGCATCAATTTGAAGTTCTATTAAGTGTGCAAGAATTTAATTCCACGAAGAGGTAGTATCCAATAAAAAAAACATTTCTATTTTTTACTTTTAAGGTGAAAAAAGGCTGGAATTCAATCCGTATAATTATTTTTCGGTGTTACTAAGCTAGCCCCTCCAAAAAAAAAATGCACTACTTGTTTGTATGTACATTGTACAGGTACATAATAATCATTTTTAGGGGAGGATAAAAAAGAAATTCAAACATTGCCAAAATAAGCGCTACCCTAATATCTATGTATTATATTGTTGTGTGTGAGTCAAAGTGACATTTCGATACTAAAATATCCCTATACAGACACTATTCAACCCTCAAACGCGTTCAGCTTATAATGCCACTATTCAACGTTGCAAAGTTTTATAAATACAATTTTCGTGTTTAGAGGCATTATAAGAAGTGTATAGGTTTATGCACTCGCTATAATGCGTTTATAAATTCGGCTGTTTATGTTTATGTTTTATATCAAGTTGTAATTTTATAAAACGTTTTTATTTGTATTGAAAATAAAATCACTTCATTTCAAACTCTTATAATATCAATTTGTATATGTAGTGTGAGGGATGTTTTGGCTGAGGCGTGGAACCATAACTTTTTGTTGTTGTTATTTAGTTTCTTTTAGGTACCAGGGATGGAATCGAATTCGATACAATTGAGTTTGCTCAAGTACAAAAGTACAATTTGCCTTATTTCAGTACAATTTTATGAAACCTAATTTCTTTAAATTTGCAAATTTTCTAAATCTTTAATAATTATGTCGAATTCCTTTAAACAAAAGAATCGAATTTTTTTCTAAAAAGAATCGAATTTTTTCTGTCGTTGAAAGGAATGCGAAAAGAATCATTTTTTTCTGTGTTTGTGTGTGACACTTGACAGCAGCAATTTTGAATTAAAACGTCAAAAAAATATTCAATTTGGAAATTATAAGGAAGTTGTTTATAAATCAACTTACCAGTGTTGAAATTTCACTTAATCAGTCAGTTAATTAACTTAATAAACTTAATAAAACAAAATAAATAAAAGCAAAAAAATCGAACTTAATAATTCCATCAACAAAATATCAAGGTGAGTGCTTTGATTGGTAGGTATTTTGCGACGAGAATTTCCTGCAATGAATTGCAAGAGTTTGTGGAAGACAAATTCACCGAGAACGGCTAAAAAATACACTGAAGAAAGTAATTATTTACCTTATTCGTTAAATGAAACTAAACTTATTACTATCTGTGATTTATTTGTTATTATTAATTGAAAAACAACGCAC
Organism: Epistrophe grossulariae; assembly: GCA_929447395.1. NCBI lineage: Eukaryota > Metazoa > Arthropoda > Insecta > Diptera > Syrphidae > Epistrophe > Epistrophe grossulariae. Next base: position 25,996,095 of record OV839567.1, read on the forward strand.
AAACAAATTTTTAATATAAAATTCACCGAAAATTCCTTCCACAAGCCGTTCTTTTCGTTCTTTTCGGTCCCCATTCGTCCGCAAATGTCGAACAAAATTTGTTCATACCAGAATATTATAAAGTCGAAATTTCGGAACAAAATGCAAGTTCAAATGTGTTCTTCCTTGATAGCAACGAAAAACTTGTTAAAGAATTCATCGAGCTATGATTTTGAAATACGTAAATGAAAATATTTTGAAAAATGCCGTGCAAAATGCAAGCATTTTGACAGAAGAACTTTTAGACTGAAAAATAATTATATAAGTATGTAAGTACAATGTTTAAAAAACGTGATACATGAGTAAATTTCGTGCAAAACCTAACAGTAAACTTAAGCACGCATTTTTTTGTTTTGATGATATAGAAGTCATTTTAACTCCGTGCGTTCTTATATTGAGTACTTTTGGGTAAAATAAGAAAAAGGGGAGTTAAATTGAGTATGTTATTCTAAGAAGGATCGCGTTCTTAAATTCAATCTAAATATTCTCAAAATTAGACTTTCATATTTCTCTGGGTGTAAGTATAAGTAGTTATTTCTTTATAATAACGTGAAGATAATTAAAAAAATACTTCTGTTTAAGTGGAGCGATTGAATATATTTCAATTTATAAGTTCAAGTGACATCAACTCCAAAAATTGCGTTTCACCCAGGTACGACAGTTGGGCTCATCAGAATCGATTAGAAGGGTATGACAGCATCTAACTGATGAACCCAACTGTCGGTCACTTGAACTTATAAATTGAAAGTTATTTCTTTATATTTGATGTTCTTTGTTTATTTATCTATGTACATATGTATATTTATGAATTGCTTTAGTTTGTGTTTTAAAGAATAAAATATTTTCATTACATATAAAATATTTTTTCATTCAACAAAAAAAAAATGTTCAGTACAATTGACTTAATTTCAGTACAATTTTAAAAAAGTTTTCAGTACATTCAAAAAATGTCATTTTCCATCCCTGGTAGGTACCTATTTCTTGATTCGTTTATTTGCACTATCTATAGTTAGGCAAGAGAAGGTAGTGTGTGGGTTGTCAGCTATATAGGAAGGTAGATTGGTCAATGGTTGAAGGTAGGTAGGTAGGTATTTTACGTTGCCGATAATGAGAACAAATTATGGGTAGGTATAGGTAAGCAAAGAATTGAGACTTTCAAAATTGTAGCTTATAGGTAGGTACAGATTATACATGTAGCTATACCTAGGTAAGTATTAGGTAGCTATTAGGATTAATAGGGATAGTATTACTAAGAAGCTTTGTAATAGGAATTGACATTAGGTAGGTAGGTATGCATTTATTTAAATGGACTGTGTAGATAGGTTGGGTACTTATATACCTAGGAAGGTAGGAAGAAGGTAGGAATCTGTTAGGTACTATAAATATGTACATACTTATATGTATAACGTACAGTTAAAAACGTGTCCTTATCATATTTGTAACCATAATTTGTTCTCATTATCGGCTACGTAAAATACCTACCTATCTACCTTCAACCATTGACCAATCAACCTTCCCATATAGCTGACAACCCACACACTACCTCCTCTTACCTAACTATAGATAGTGCAAATAAACCAATCAAGAAATAGGTACCTAGAAGAAACTAAATAACAACAACAAAAAGTTATGGTTCCACGCCTCAGCCAAAACATCCCTCACGGTACATCTACAAATAGGTAGCATTTTTCCTTTTTTGCTCACATTTCATTTCAATAAAAAAAACAACACCCAATGAACGAGAGTCACAATAGATTTCAGAATATTTCCATGCAAAACCAATATACCTACAACTATACATATTTCATGCCCATCGCATTAAATCGACCAATGGGCGAATTTGCAGCACAACAGAAAAAAACCATCCAAAAAAAATTGTTCCCCCAAAAATTCCTTACTCGAATTCACTAACCGACTTGTCGAAAGTATTAAATACACAAACCATTGTTTTATTTTCGATATAAATTTAATTGGTCTTTTAACCACAACTTCCGGGATGAGTTTAAATTTAATTGATAAAGACCGTTAAAGTAACGGCCAGTTCCGGGATGAGTTTGGGGACCAGGTGTCTCCATTGTATATAAAATCTATAGTACTCTCATGAACACAAATTTTAAAGTCGAATATATGTCCTGTACGCGTCGCGATCGCCACAAATTAGACTATTGAGACTTAGCTAAGTGTAGGGAATAAGTAACAAGAGCGAGAAGAATCTATTATTTAAATTCTGCAAACATAATAAGATTACTTAAAAGGGTCAAGTACACGTGCATAAAAATATTTTGTTTATTTAAATTTGTGTTTCAATTAAATTTTAAATTAATTACATTTTTTCACACATACTTTTATGTTCCTCCGCAATTATTTCGTAAAAAAAATGTAACCCGACATTCTACCTAAATTGTAAGGCTTGAGGCCGAATATAACGATCCGAATATTAGAACAAAATTTATCAGCCCACCAAAACAACTACGAGGGGACCTTTACAATTATTATGAATAAAAATACCCACTACAAACGTGCATACCTACATATATAGCAAGTTTTTTTTCCGATGCGAAGCCAATTTGTCAAGGTTATAGTTTTTTATTGCGTTTTTCCACTTCCTCGCACTCTCATAAAATTAGTATACAGCGTGTTCCCGTTCTTATTTTATTATTACGTTTCTCGTTTTGTAAATATTCGGGATTACAAACAACACTTCACAAAGAAGTCGAACATATGTCCTTAAGATGTCGCTACCGTCACTCCTCTTCATGATATTACCATTGTATAATTACAAATAGAAGTGGACACTGAGAAACTAGAAACGCCATCGTTGTTTTCGTGGTCATTATCGGCAACATAATAAAATATTAAATTGTTGTTTGGTTGCGAAATGCGCTAAGCAGATTCAAATAGGGATATTTTTAGGGAAATTCATTCACAATATACCTATGTACATACATACGGTGGAAGTGTTTTTTATTTGTCATGAACAACAACAAGAATGCCATTGAAGGTCAACAGAAAACGTTCGGTAGTATAGGTAGGTAGGTAGATACTTCAAGGGTTGCTTTTGCATTTTTTGTGGTTTATCTTAATTAAGGAAGGTGACGTGTGACGATGAATGATGTTTGTGTGTTTTTATTTTTGTAATTATTATCTTCAGTTTGATATTTTCTATTTTGCTTTCAGATTTGTAGATCTAAATCCCATATAGGTAGGCACAGGTACATACCTATCTAAGGTTACCTATTTAAACGTTTCTTTCACGGTTGCTCAAAGGTTTATTAAATGATTGTTAAAATTTTAAGTTTTTAATTATCGTCAGAATAGCTAATTTCTTAGTTTTAAGTGTTAAATATTATTGAATCATGTGTTAATGTTGAAGGGTAAAATATTTTGCTTGAATGGAGATTTAAACAGGTTGTTTTGCCTAAGATACGACAAAAGGCTAGGGCTAGTAAGCAGGTTGGATCAAGGCAAGACAAAAATTGTATCGGCGGAGAGGTCTAATTCAACCTGCTAAGCCGAGACGGTAATTTTCCAAAAAAATCCACTTGAAATAAAAAAAAAATCATGACACAGTGTCATGCTATACTATTGTGAAAAGCCCTAAATACACTTAGGTAGGTATATAGTCTCAAAAGAAATTGACTAAAAAAATCAAATTTATAACAATTTTGTTAATATAAAGATAAATAGATACTGTTTTTTACAACCCAGCGCCGCCAGGCCATTGCCCCTCGCTGTCGGTGGGCAAACTTTGGGCACCCAGTGATTGAAGTCGCGCACGAATCGTGTTAATTCATGTCCACTTTTAATTGCGGTTCTTCTTAAAAATGGTTAACATACATATTTTATTATTAATGATCATGAATAATATTAATATTAATAGCAAAACTTATTGAGCAAAACCGTAGATCCAAATAGGATACTGAGAACAATGAACATACATTATGTAAGTGGCAATAGATGCAAACGTTTTAGAAAGAAACGAAAATCTTGTCGCCAATAAATTGAGTCTGTCTGGCTAAAAAAAATGCTTTTTTATGGTTTTAGGAACAAAATATTAAGTAAAAACCATTCTGAAATGTGTCTTTGCTTTCGTTGCATCAGTGATAATTTCGATAATTTGTAAAAAATTCTACTTACTTATTAATTAAACTTACGAGTATTATTAAAATTATAAAACTGACTATAACAATGTAAAAATAAAAAAAACTCTGGCGTTCCCAGATTTGTTTTACCTAACGATTATCGTCGTGAAATATGGTTACCAAATTCTGGGAAGAGTTTCTCAGAAAAACTTTTTTGCGACGAAAAAAATTATATATGTGCGGATCATTTTGACAAAAAAAAATTTAAGTCTGGGAGCTTTCCGTGCATGCACAAATAGAGAGGCTTGTCCGTTCCCATACAATCAAAATAAAAGTGAGTGTTCTTTAATAGAAATCACAAATAACTTGCAAAATTTCAATCGACATCATCATTTAAACACGTTTTGTGGTTCAAATGCAAATGGCAGTACCTACATATGTATTCGTTTGCGTAAGATCAGATTACATTTTTTTTGCTCCTGGTATTATGCCCCAGAACTGTGTGGAGGCCCTGCATCCACTCCCAAAATTTGTTATCTGCTCTTCGAAAAACTCTTGACAGTATCTTTTAGAAAATTCATTCAAGTGAAACCCCAATTTTTTCTCCTAAACAAATTTGATTTTTTTTGCGAAAAAATATATGTACAATCGACTCTCCCTAAGTCGAATTTCCACGGGATACCAAGATTTGTTCGAGTTAGAGAGAGTTTTGGAAAAATTCGAGTTATAGAGAAAAAAAACATTTTTTTATTTTAAAAGGTTTATTTAATAAATAAAGGTTAATATACATATTTATTAAAGCAACCAACAACACAAAGAAAAGTATAATAATCCTTTTTTGTTTTTGCGTTGTAACTTTTTAAAAACTGTATCTTTTTATAGAGGTACCAGGGTTATGAATAGGAAGAAACGCAAAGAGCTGACGATGATGGTACACGCGATGCTACACATATGTACCTACCTATTAAGGTTTTGATGGTTCGTAGTTATACTATACCCAAATACGAATTCCGAAGGGGTAATGGTTTTTTATTTTGTTTTGTTCTAAACAAAATTCGACTTAAGGGGTGAAAAAAATATGGCGAAAAGGTTCGAATTAGAGAGAAATACGACTTAGGGCGAGTCGACTGTATATTTATAATTATTTATTAACAAAATAATATTTTTTTTCAAAACTTTACGTTATTAAGTAATATTTTTACGTTATTAAGTAATATTTTTGTTTGTAATATTCGAATGTCCTATCAATTTCTAGTCAAATACTAAAAACCGGAAGCCTAAGGGTCTGTTTCACAATGTCTGATTAAAGTGCCAATTAAGCTAGAACTTATTCGACAGTTTACGTTTCACAATGTCTGAATACGTCTAATTGTTAAAGTTCTAAGTATTTTACTGGCAAGATGAAGTGCCGATTAGAAAATTAAACTAACAATTAAAAATTCAAAATTTTCTTCACTAACACTCACACTTCAATTCAACACACTTACCTCTTATTATTCACATCTCTTTGAAACAATCCTCTCGACACTTTTAACATATACAATAAGATGACCCACCATGAAAAACTAACTATTTGATGATTATAAATATTTTTTCTTCAATGTTTGACATGAGTCAAATTCTATTTGTCTGGAAAACTGGAATAACGGACGAATAGCTGATTGATCATTGTGAAACGCAAAGTTTTTTAATGGGAGGATTTAATTTTAGGATCAATGTCGAATAACTAATTAGAAATTTACTCAGACATTCTGAAACAGACCCTAAATGTCTTTTAAATTTTAAGAAAATTGAAAATAACGAAATCTACTATACTTCTTAATTAGTAGAAAATAATAGGATCCTTGAAGCAACAAAATAACGGATGGAAGTCGAATTTAAGAAAACTTACTTTTGTTATTTTCAATTTTCTCAAAAACTAGAAAACATTTTGACATATGGTTTTTAATGTTTGACTAAAAACTGATTGGAGCATTGAATATAAAATACAAAATTACCACTTAATAACATAAAATTTTGAGCAAAATGACATTGAACACAATTTTTTAATTTTGTTTTCAAAAATTTAAGTTTAAAAATTAATTTTTAAAAAACTGTTCACTCAAACAACTTAATTTAAAAAGAAAATGAAAGAAGAAATCTTTGGCTTTATAAAAGTGTATAGCATGGCATTAGGTGTATTTTATTCATTGCTGGATAGCCAGTGCAGCACAAGTCTGAATAAAAAGATCACTCACTCTATACGTTCATTTGAATAATTGAAAGCTCTATCGTCAGCACTGCCATCTTCTTTTTTACTGACTTTTTTTTCGCCAGCAATCAGATTGTTTTTGTTTGCCAAGCGAAATTTTGCTGCGCTGGCTATGCAGCAATGAATAAAACACACATACTGTAGTTGTTACCGTTGTTTTTTAATGATTTTGTTCTATTTTAATTTGATTTTTTAGAAAATTGCCCCTCCCACCTAAACGGGGGGTAATAGACCCCGCCACCCATACGATATTTTTCTTGTCTCAACTCAACCTACACGCTCTTATAGCTTTTTGTCACACCTTAGGTGAATCACCCTATGTATTGTATACCTACATAAAAATCAATGTCAATATAGAAACAAAATTGTAGAAAAAACAATAAAATAAAAAATATAGGGAGGTATCTACCTATCGGTTTTTAAAAACTAAATTGTGTTTCCTTAGAAAAAAATTAGGTATAAAAGTTTCTCTTCTTTGATCTTCCAAAAATGATGAGCTTACAAAAAATATTTATTAAACTTATTTTTCAATGGGTAAGGTACCTATACCAACCAACATATGTATACCTACATATAGGTACCTACCTATCTACACAATTAGAATTACACATTTTGAATCTTTAAAATCTCATAGATAGGTAGGTAGGTACAAAACTTTAAAATTAGGATTAAGAAAAGTTCATACCAAACTCATAAAGACCAAAAAACGCAACAAATTAAAACATAATCGTCATCACCCCAAATTGCATAAAAGCAACAACATCTTTAAATGAACGCAAAGTAAAAAAAACAACCCTTGAAATTACATTTCGTTCAACAAACGTAGTTTGACCTTGTCTGGCATGGCAGACAACAATTCAACTGCAAAACCAAAGTGGTTGTTTTTGTTGTTGCCTCCCTTTCATTCGAACGAAAATTTCCCTCATAATTTCCTCAAGCATATTCAATGGTTGTGGTTTTCACTAGTCAGTTTTTAAAAGCGACATTGTTGACTTTGATTTCCGGCCATCTAGCGGCGATCTTATCCGGTGTCCCTTCTATTTGTAATTATTCAATGATATCAATGATATTACCATAGATATAAATATAAATATAATGGTGTCTCGGGACCAGTTGTCCTGGGTGCAGTTGGCTGCTGGTACCAGTTGAGTGGGATAAGTGGTCTTGGTATCAGTGGTTCTGGGATCGGCTGCGTTGACACCAAAAAATATGTGTGGCGTCAACAAAATATGCAACAAGATCCCAGGTACACCGTTAAAACTGTCAAACTCGGTGTTGGGAATGTCTTTCTAGGCATGGCGTTGGTACTATAATTAAAATTGACACTAAAATGGACCAGCACTTGTATAAAGGTATTCTTGTGGACCAAATACTACCATAATCCGAAGAGAATTTTCCAGTCTCATGGCATTTCATGCATCTTAATCACCTTGCACACTTCAAAGCTATAGTGAAGGGTTGCTTAGAGGTGTAACAAATCAATATTTTGAAGTGGCCAGCGCTATCCCCGATCTTAATCTGATCGAGAACTTATGGAACGACGTTGATTATCACATTGGACGAAAAAAATCAAAGAACTTATCTGAATTGTGGGAAAAAATACAGAATGCTTGGTATGCAATTCCAAAGCAGGGATGTGAGGCTTTAGTGTTTTACCTAACGATTATCGTCGTGAAATATGGTTACTAAATTCTGGGAAGAGTTTCTCAGAAAAACTTTTTTGCGACGAAAAAAATTATATATGTGCGGATCGTTTTGACAAAAAAAAATTTAAGTCTGGGAGCTTTCCGTGCATGCACAAATAGAGAGGCTTGTCCGTTCCCATACAATCAAAATAAAAGTGAGTGTTCTTTAATAGAAATCACAAATAACTTGCAAAATTTCAATCGACATCATCATTTAAACACGTTTTGTGGTTCAAATGCAAATGGCAGTACCTACATATGTATTCGTTTGCGTAAGATCAGATTACATTTTTTTTGCTCCTGGTATTATGCCCCAGAACTGTGTGGAGGCCCTGCATCCACTCCCAAAATTTGCTATCTGCTCTTCGAAAAACTCTTGACAGTATCTTTTAGAAAATTCATTCAAGTGAAACCCCAATTTTTTCTCCTAAACAAATTTGATTTTTTTTGCGAAAAAATATATGTACAATCGACTCTCCCTAAGTCGAATTTCCACGGGATACCAAGATTTGTTCGAGTTAGAGAGAGTTTTGGAAAAATTCGAGTTATAGAGAAAAAAAACATTTTTTTATTTTAAAAGGTTTATTTAATAAATAAAGGTTAATATACATATTTATTAAAGCAACCAACAACACAAAGAAAAGTATAATAATCCTTTTTTGTTTTTGCGTTGTAACTTTTTAAAAACTGTATCTTTTTATAGAGGTACCAGGGTTATGAATAGGAAGAAACGCAAAGAGCTGACGATGATGGTACACGCGATGCTACACATATGTACCTACCTATTAAGGTTTTGATGGTTCGTAGTTATACTATACCCAAATACGAATTCCGAAGGGGTAATGGTTTTTTATTTTGTTTTGTTCTAAACAAAATTCGACTTAAGGGGTGAAAAAAATATGTCGAAAAGGTTCGAATTAGAGAGAAATACGACTTAGGGCGAGTCGACTGTATATTTATAATTATTTATTAACAAAATAATATTTTTTTTCAAAACTTTACGTTATTAAGTAATATTTTTACGTTATTAAGTAATATTTTTGTTTGTAATATTCGAATGTCCTATCAATTTCTAGTCAAATACTAAAAACCGGAAGCCTAAGGGTCTGTTTCACAATGTCTGATTAAAGTGCCAATTAAGCTAGAACTTATTCGACAGTTTACGTTTCACAATGTCTGAATACGTCTAATTGTTAAAGTTCTAAGTATTTTACTGGCAAGATGAAGTGCCGATTAGAAAATTAAACTAACAATTAAAAATTCAAAATTTTCTTCACTAACACTCACACTTCAATTCAACACACTTACCTCTTATTATTCACATCTCTTTGAAACAATCCTCTCGACACTTTTAACATATACAATAAGATGACCCACCATGAAAAACTAACTATTTGATGATTATAAATATTTTTTCTTCAATGTTTGACATGAGTCAAATTCTATTTGTCTGGAAAACTGGAATAACGGACGAATAGCTGATTGATCATTGTGAAACGCAAAGTTTTTTAATGGGAGGATTTAATTTTAGGATCAATGTCGAATAACTAATTAGAAATTTACTCAGACATTCTGAAACAGACCCTAAATGTCTTTTAAATTTTAAGAAAATTGAAAATAACGAAATCTACTATACTTCTTAATTAGTAGAAAATAATAGGATCCTTGAAGCAACAAAATAACGGATGGAAGTCGAATTTAAGAAAACTTACTTTTGTTATTTTCAATTTTCTCAAAAACTAGAAAACATTTTGACATATGGTTTTTAATGTTTGACTAAAAACTGATTGGAGCATTGAATATAAAATACAAAATTACCACTTAATAACATAAAATTTTGAGCAAAATGACATTGAACACAATTTTTTAATTTTTTTTTCAAAAATTTAAGTTTAAAAATTAATTTTTAAAAAACTGTTCACTCAAACAACTTAATTTAAAAAGAAAATGAAAGAAGAAATCTTTGGCTTTATAAAAGTGTATAGCATGGCATTAGGTGTATTTTATTCATTGCTGGATAGCCAGTGCAGCACAAGTCTGAATAAAAAGATCACTCACTCTATACGTTCATTTGAATAATTGAAAGCTCTATCGTCAGCACTGCCATCTTCTTTTTTACTGACTTTTTTTTCGCCAGCAATCAGATTGTTTTTGTTTGCCAAGCGAAATTTTGCTGCGCTGGCTATGCAGCAATGAATAAAACACACATACTGTAGTTGTTACCGTTGTTTTTTAATGATTTTGTTCTATTTTAATTTGATTTTTTAGAAAATTGCCCCTCCCACCTAAACGGGGGGTAATAGACCCCGCCACCCATACGATATTTTTCTTGTCTCAACTCAACCTACACGCTCTTATAGCTTTTTGTCACACCTTAGGTGAATCACCCTATGTATTGTATACCTACATAAAAATCAATGTCAATATAGAAACAAAATTGTAGAAAAAACAATAAAATAAAAAATATAGGGAGGTATCTACCTATCGGTTTTTAAAAACTAAATTGTGTTTCCTTAGAAAAAAATTAGGTATAAAAGTTTCTCTTCTTTGATCTTCCAAAAATGATGAGCTTACAAAAAATATTTATTAAACTTATTTTTCAATGGGTAAGGTACCTATACCAACCAACATATGTATACCTACATATAGGTACCTACCTATCTACACAATTAGAATTACACATTTTGAATCTTTAAAATCTCATAGATAGGTAGGTAGGTACAAAACTTTAAAATTAGGATTAAGAAAAGTTCATACCAAACTCATAAAGACCAAAAAACGCAACAAATTAAAACATAATCGTCATCACCCCAAATTGCATAAAAGCAACAACATCTTTAAATGAACGCAAAGTAAAAAAAACAACCCTTGAAATTACATTTCGTTCAACAAACGTAGTTTGACCTTGTCTGGCATGGCAGACAACAATTCAACTGCAAAACCAAAGTGGTTGTTTTTGTTGTTGCCTCCCTTTCATTCGAACGAAAATTTCCCTCATAATTTCCTCAAGCATATTCAATGGTTGTGGTTTTCACTAGTCAGTTTTTAAAAGCGACATTGTTGACTTTGATTTCCGGCCATCTAGCGGCGATCTTATCCGGTGTCCCTTCTATTTGTAATTATTCAATGATATCAATGATATTACCATAGATATAAATATAAATATAATGGTGTCTCGGGACCAGTTGTCCTGGGTGCAGTTGGCTGCTGGTACCAGTTGAGTGGGATAAGTGGTCTTGGTATCAGTGGTTCTGGGATCGGCTGCGTTGACACCAAAAAATATGTGTGGCGTCAACAAAATATGCAACAAGATCCCAGGTACACCGTTAAAACTGTCAAACTCGGTGTTGGGAATGTCTTTCTAGGCATGGCGTTGGTACTATAATTAAAATTGACACTAAAATGGACCAGCACTTGTATAAAGGTATTCTTGTGGACCAAATACTACCATAATCCGAAGAGAATTTTCCAGTCTCATGGCATTTCATGCATCTTAATCACCTTGCACACTTCAAAGCTATAGTGAAGGGTTGCTTAGAGGTGTAACAAATCAATATTTTGAAGTGGCCAGCGCTATCCCCGATCTTAATCTGATCGAGAACTTATGGAACGACGTTGATTATCACATTGGACGAAAAAAATCAAAGAACTTATCTGAATTGTGGCAAAAAATACAGAATGCTTGGTATGCAATTCCAAAGCAGGGATGTGAGGCTTTAGTGTTTTACCTAACGATTATCGTCGTGAAATATGGTTACTAAATTCTGGGAAGAGTTTCTCAGAAAAACTTTTTTGCGACGAAAAAAATTATATATGTGCGGATCGTTTTGACAAAAAAAAATTTAAGTCTGGGAGCTTTCCGTGCATGCACAAATAGAGAGGCTTGTCCGTTCCCATACAATCAAAATAAAAGTGAGTGTTCTTTAATAGAAATCACAAATAACTTGCAAAATTTCAATCGACATCATCATTTAAACACGTTTTGTGGTTCAAATGCAAATGGCAGTACCTACATATGTATTCGTTTGCGTAAGATCAGATTACATTTTTTTTGCTCCTGGTATTATGCCCCAGAACTGTGTGGAGGCCCTGCATCCACTCCCAAAATTTTCTATCTGCTCTTCGAAAAACTCTTGACAGTATCTTTTAGAAAATTCATTCAAGTGAAACCCCAATTTTTTCTCCTAAACAAATTTGATTTTTTTTGCGAAAAAATATATGTACAATCGACTCTCCCTAAGTCGAATTTCCACGGGATACCAAGATTTGTTCGAGTTAGAGAGAGTTTTGGAAAAATTCGAGTTATAGAGAAAAAAAACATTTTTTTATTTTAAAAGGTTTATTTAATAAATAAAGGTTAATATACATATTTATTAAAGCAACCAACAACACAAAGAAAAGTATAATAATCCTTTTTTGTTTTTGCGTTGTAACTTTTTAAAAACTGTATCTTTTTATAGAGGTACCAGGGTTATGAATAGGAAGAAACGCAAAGAGCTGACGATGATGGTACACGCGATGCTACACATATGTACCTACCTATTAAGGTTTTGATGGTTCGTAGTTATACTATACCCAAATACGAATTCCGAAGGGGTAATGGTTTTTTATTTTGTTTTGTTCTAAACAAAATTCGACTTAAGGGGTGAAAAAAATATGTCGAAAAGGTTCGAATTAGAGAGAAATACGACTTAGGGCGAGTCGACTGTATATTTATAATTATTTATTAACAAAATAATATTTTTTTTCAAAACTTTACGTTATTAAGTAATATTTTTACGTTATTAAGTAATATTTTTGTTTGTAATATTCGAATGTCCTATCAATTTCTAGTCAAATACTAAAAACCGGAAGCCTAAGGGTCTGTTTCACAATGTCTGATTAAAGTGCCAATTAAGCTAGAACTTATTCGACAGTTTACGTTTCACAATGTCTGAATACGTCTAATTGTTAAAGTTCTAAGTATTTTACTGGCAAGATGAAGTGCCGATTAGAAAATTAAACTAACAATTAAAAATTCAAAATTTTCTTCACTAACACTCACACTTCAATTCAACACACTTACCTCTTATTATTCACATCTCTTTGAAACAATCCTCTCGACACTTTTAACATATACAATAAGATGACCCACCATGAAAAACTAACTATTTGATGATTATAAATATTTTTTCTTCAATGTTTGACATGAGTCAAATTCTATTTGTCTGGAAAACTGGAATAACGGACGAATAGCTGATTGATCATTGTGAAACGCAAAGTTTTTTAATGGGAGGATTTAATTTTAGGATCAATGTCGAATAACTAATTAGAAATTTACTCAGACATTCTGAAACAGACCCTAAATGTCTTTTAAATTTTAAGAAAATTGAAAATAACGAAATCTACTATACTTCTTAATTAGTAGAAAATAATAGGATCCTTGAAGCAACAAAATAACGGATGGAAGTCGAATTTAAGAAAACTTACTTTTGTTATTTTCAATTTTCTCAAAAACTAGAAAACATTTTGACATATGGTTTTTAATGTTTGACTAAAAACTGATTGGAGCATTGAATATAAAATACAAAATTACCACTTAATAACATAAAATTTTGAGCAAAATGACATTGAACACAATTTTTTAATTTTTTTTTCAAAAATTTAAGTTTAAAAATTAATTTTTAAAAAACTGTTCACTCAAACAACTTAATTTAAAAAGAAAATGAAAGAAGAAATCTTTGGCTTTATAAAAGTGTATAGCATGGCATTAGGTGTATTTTATTCATTGCTGGATAGCCAGTGCAGCACAAGTCTGAATAAAAAGATCACTCACTCTATACGTTCATTTGAATAATTGAAAGCTCTATCGTCAGCACTGCCATCTTCTTTTTTACTGACTTTTTTTTCGCCAGCAATCAGATTGTTTTTGTTTGCCAAGCGAAATTTTGCTGCGCTGGCTATGCAGCAATGAATAAAACACACATACTGTAGTTGTTACCGTTGTTTTTTAATGATTTTGTTCTATTTTAATTTGATTTTTTAGAAAATTGCCCCTCCCACCTAAACGGGGGGTAATAGACCCCGCCACCCATACGATATTTTTCTTGTCTCAACTCAACCTACACGCTCTTATAGCTTTTTGTCACACCTTAGGTGAATCACCCTATGTATTGTATACCTACATAAAAATCAATGTCAATATAGAAACAAAATTGTAGAAAAAACAATAAAATAAAAAATATAGGGAGGTATCTACCTATCGGTTTTTAAAAACTAAATTGTGTTTCCTTAGAAAAAAATTAGGTATAAAAGTTTCTCTTCTTTGATCTTCCAAAAATGATGAGCTTACAAAAAATATTTATTAAACTTATTTTTCAATGGGTAAGGTACCTATACCAACCAACATATGTATACCTACATATAGGTACCTACCTATCTACACAATTAGAATTACACATTTTGAATCTTTAAAATCTCATAGATAGGTAGGTAGGTACAAAACTTTAAAATTAGGATTAAGAAAAGTTCATACCAAACTCATAAAGACCAAAAAACGCAACAAATTAAAACATAATCGTCATCACCCCAAATTGCATAAAAGCAACAACATCTTTAAATGAACGCAAAGTAAAAAAAACAACCCTTGAAATTACATTTCGTTCAACAAACGTAGTTTGACCTTGTCTGGCATGGCAGACAACAATTCAACTGCAAAACCAAAGTGGTTGTTTTTGTTGTTGCCTCCCTTTCATTCGAACGAAAATTTCCCTCATAATTTCCTCAAGCATATTCAATGGTTGTGGTTTTCACTAGTCAGTTTTTAAAAGCGACATTGTTGACTTTGATTTCCGGCCATCTAGCGGCGATCTTATCCGGTGTCCCTTCTATTTGTAATTATTCAATGATATTATCAATGATATTACCATAGATATAAATATAAATATAATGGTGTCTCGGGACCAGTTGTCCTGGGTGCAGTTGGCTGCTGGTACCAGTTGAGTGGGATAAGTGGTCTTGGTATCAGTGGTTCTGGGATCGGCTGCGTTGACACCAAAAAATATATGTGGCGTCAACAAAATATGCAACAAGATCCCAGGTACACCGTTAAAACTGTCAAACTCGGTGTTGGGAATGTCTTTCTAGGCATGGCGTTGGTACTATAATTAAAATTGACACTAAAATGGACCAGCACTTGTATAAAGGTATTCTTGTGGACCAAATACTACCATAATCCGAAGAGAATTTTCCAGTCTCATGGCATTTCATGCATCTTAATCACCTTGCACACTTCAAAGCTATAGTGAAGGGTTGCTTAGAGGTGTAACAAATCAATATTTTGAAGTGGCCAGCGCTATCCCCGATCTTAATCTGATCGAGAACTTATGGAACGACGTTGATTATCACATTGGACGAAAAAAATCAAAGAACTTATCTGAATTGTGGCAAAAAATACAGAATGCTTGGTATGCAATTCCAAAGCAGGGATGTGAGGCTTTAGTGGAAAGTTTAACGAAAACAAATCTCTGTTTTAATAAAAAATAAAGGATTTCCCACAGAGTATTGATATAAGATGCAGTTTTGATAATGTTAAGTATCATAACTCAAGGGCTTTTTCAAAAACATGTAAATGTGCTAAATTTTTGTCCAGGCAAAAAACTGGTTTAATAAACATAATAAATTTAATATGAAAATAGCTAAAAAATTATGTAGTTTTAATTTTCGTCAATAAGTGTGCTAAATTCTTGTCCACTACTGTATATAATGCAACTGTAAGAGCTGATGGCTACAAATGCTATTGCTTTTTCCCTAATATTTTCTCTAATTTTATATTACTTTAAATAAAATGTTAATAATAATAATAATAATAATGCAACTGTAACGCTAAATGAATTGCTGTTCTTAACTTACAAAGATGAACCCATCGTTTAGGAGGTAGGGGCAATTTAAAAAAAAATGAGTTAAATTGACAAAACAAATTATTAAAAACCACGGTCACACTGATAATAAAGTACTATACTGATTTTGAAAGCCAGAAATCTGTTCTATAACCCTAAATTTAAATTAAAATATTAATGTCAATAGGTTCACCTTTGTAACTAAAGTACATCAATTAATTTAGCGTTACAGTTGCATTACATAGATATGTCACAAACGAAATATTATAAGAAATTGTGTAGATTTGCTGAATTTTTTATAATGCATTAAGTTTTCATATATGAAAATGTTAAATGTGGAACTTTGAGCAACGTATACGTATACATATGTATATTTAGAAAACAGCTGTTGGCATTGGATATGTAGGATAAATTCAAATTTTTTCTAAATCCAGACACTTTAAATGCAAAAGAAACTTTGCATATACCCAACCTCGCACCTACCCCAAATCCTATAGTGTGCCCAAGCAGGGGGTTGCAGGGGGGCACCATGCCCCCCATACAAACCTCACTGTTTATACGCCATAATGCTGGGTGCTAGCACTGATGTATTAATTTAAGCAAGCAAAAAAACAAAAATCTCATAAAAAAGTAGTTTCAGTAATTTTCAATTTTCTCAAAAACTAGAAGACATGAAACCATTTGGTTTTTTTTGTTCGATTTAGAATTTATATTTACACTAACCACAAAAACCAATTTAGCACTTAATTTCACAATTTTGAAAAAATGGGTCTAAACTTTTTTTTCATTTTTTTAACAAAATTTTGATAATGTTATTTAAATTTAGGATTAAAGAATAGATTTCTGGCTTTCAAAACCGGTACAGTACTTCATTGTAAGTGTTGCCATTGTTTTTTTTTATAATTTTTCGTACTCTCCCCTCTAATCCTTTTCTTTGAAATTTCTCAGTTTTGCTGTCAAAATTCTAAAAATAAATTTGGAATTCGCTTGCTCAAACCTTTTTAGTCTGAAAAATAGAATTATATTTTAAAAATTCTTTTTGTGTTCGAAAGGTTTAATTTAAGGGATGGATTTATAGTCCAGGAAAATTAGACATAAATTTGGCCAAAGTTCGAAAAATTATATACAGGGTTTTTGTTTTTGAATCAGGTCATTTGAAGTGTTTTAAACATTAAAGTTCAAACATGAAAGTTCCCCATCGATCCGAATGTCGCGTCATTGATTTTCAGAGGTTTTCGCTGATACAGTACTGCCAAAATGAAATAATCAAAAATAAATTCGTCTGGTCCTGAAACTCAGTTCAATTGTTTCAATTATTATCAAAATGAAAAATGAAAATACCCCAAAAAATATCTGTTGGAAAAGATGTTTTTTTTTAGGGAGGGGGAAATTTGAAGTAGGTTCATATTACAAAAAACTCTACAACATGTTTATAAGTGGAACTGGGTGAAAATGTTTTATTTTCCATGAGAAGGAACACTCGAGAATATCTATGTTATTCGTTTTGGAAGGGGAAGGATAAGGTGGAGGGGGGGAGTGGGTATTCAAAACTGAAAAATTAATTTGATGGAATCTGAGCACATGACACATGATTTTAGGGTATTTTTTATGCTGAACCTAATAAACGGCAAATAAAGATGTTATATCCTCCCTTTAAAAAGTTATAGTAATTTTTTAAATAAAGATGCGAGTTTTTTCCGTAGTACCAATGTTAATAAAAATTGGATCTAAAGCGAATATCTGCTTCATAGTGTGGTATGGCATCGTGATGAAACACGTGAAGTTACGTGCAAAAGAATTTTGGCAACAATATCATTATTGTATTCGACGGGTTTAATAGTAACGAGAATAATATTAAAGCTTCGGATCAACGTCGTCTGTACGCTGCAACATCTTTAACAGCTGATATTTTATTTGATTCATTGATAACATTACCAACTAATTAACAATCATTTCTAGACAACAAATATAACAAAAGCTGTTTTATTGAGATTTTATTAAAAAAGTTTGAGGCAGCCTCAATCGTGATGAAGAAAGCTAAAAATGATGCTGATGTTCTAATCGTCGAAACAGTTATTCAACAATCTTATTCAAACTTATTCAATATTTCCTATTGTTTTGGTTTTTCTTTGTATAATCTTATTCAAAGACAAGCATTATTCAGCAAACCTGTACAGTTAGTTTCTCTACCTCCAAAATCTCTGCTGCTCAACAACACTTTTATTGCGCTTATTATTACTTACTCTTGAAAACTGGGGATGGACCTTGAACAATAAGATTTTGGAACCAATAAGAACTCTACTCCTACCGGCTCCTGATTTACTATTAAATAGGATTTTTTGTAATTATTGTAGTCGGGGGTGTGGTGCTAGATGAGGATGTCGAGAGGCAGGACTAAGGTGTTCAGTTATTTGTTGCCACTGTCATGGTAAGGCATGCTTAAATAGTAACTCTAAAAACTATAATGAAGAAGAGGCGATCGTTGATATGGATCCATCTTTTGTTCTACACCAAACTGAAACTGAAGAGTCAGATTTGGAAGATGATGTAGATTCATCGTCTTTTCTAGAACAGTTAAGGACTATGGTATCGTCGGATTTAGATGACGAAGATGAGAATCTAAGGCTATCATGCTAAATAAAAAAACATCTTAAAAAAATAATCAAAAAATACAAAAAATTAGAGAAAGAAAAAATACAAAACAAAAAAAATAACAAAAAAATACCAACAATAACTGTGGAATAAACGACTATCTTTCTTTCTAGATATTCTTGTGTCCTCTTTTTCATCGAAAATAAAACATTTTCGCACAGTTTCAATAATAAACAGTTTTTTTTTTTTTTTTACACTGTGAGTAATTAGTAAAAGCGAATAGACGTGTTGATAATCTCGTCCGGCTAATTTTTTCAAAATTCTATCCGAACTCGCTCCTGAATTTCCAGTTAAAATAAAAATCTTTTCATTGTACCATTGCGTTACGTTTTTCCTAATCGGTTTTATCGGCTTATTGATTTATTAACGTGATATTTAATAAATAAAATACTGCATAAAATTTCGATGGCGGGTAAAACGCGATCTGCAGACAAAGAGAAGCAATCAATAGCTACACCAGGGGCAGGTGGGGTAAGAGCTTTGCAAACCCAGGCCAAAGAACACACACCAAAGCAATACACTACACCTATCGGAAAGCAAGGTAACAAAGGCAGTTCCACTTCAGATTCTAAATCCGCCACTGCTGTCTCACTTATTGATTTAGAAGAAAGATTTTCTTTGCTTACTGAAAAAATAACCAACCAAATCTCTACGGAAATAAATCTTTTGCGTGATGACATAATAAAACGATTATCTCTTATTGAAGACCGTGTAGCTACACACAGAAAAGATGTCGCTGCTGCTCTTAAAAAGCTAGAAGAACGTCAGCAAAAAACAGAGATGAAGATTAAAGAGACAGAGGAATCTCTTCAAAATCTACAATCGATCGAGACACACATTGTTAAAGCACAAGAACTCGAGGGGGAAGTGGCCGATCTGGAAAAGCGGTGCGATGCATTTGAGCGACGGGAAATTGGAGCTGATGCGATTATTATACCGCAGATGCAAGATGAAAACTTGAAGACAACGTTTCATCATCTTTGTCATATCATTGAATGCGCTGCGCCAACACTGAGAGCAATTTTTCGCTGCCAGAAACCTCGCCGAAACAACGGAAACGAACTGACTAACAGTGACAAGCCAGACACACCCATTATAGTTAAATTTCACTCTCCGCGCGAAAGAAACACCGTTCTGCATGCAGTTGCTTTTTTTTGCAAAAATGAAAGACAACTTTGTCTAGAAGACGCTGGCATCAAAGCAGAGAATAAAAAGAACATATATAGGTATGGCAGTATGACCAACAAAAACCGCTCACTTTACCACAAAGCTTCACGCTTTAGGAATAACAAACAGCTGTTTTCTGTTTTTACACATCTTGGTTCCGTCTATGTTAGGAAGAGTGCAGATGCAAGGGGCGTTTTGGTAGAGAACGATAGAATGCTGAATAATATAGCTACGAGTAGTCAGACAGAGGAAGACGAAAAACAACAACAACAACAATTATGATTTTCACCACTCAACAAGTATTCATAGATAATTTTTGTTTTGATTGCGTTATTTATTTACTTTTTCTTTCTTTTGCTTTTTTCTATTGTAGTATTTTTGTTATTGTAATGTTTTTGCTTGATTTCTTCTCTAATATTTGTCCCTTCAAATCAATGTTACTGCTTTGGAATTTGGATAATGTGCTTGTTATCGATCTACCCGTTTGTGAGTCATCTAGTTTGTTATTAACTATATTAAAAAAAAACAATAAATGGAATTAAATGAAAGCGGAGTGAACTTCGTGGGCGATGGCAGTGATATGATTTTGCGATCAATGATAAGGGTGTTTTGTGGTCGTAGGCAAGGGCTCAAAGTTTGTCATCTTAATGCACAAAGCTTGTTGCCTAAGTTAGATGAGTTTAAAGAAATATTTGTTGAGTCTAAAGTTGATGCGATCTGTGTGTCGGAAACCTGGTTTTCATCAGAAATAAAGGATGTTGTTTATGCTTTGAACGGTTACAAAATTTTTCGGTCAGATAGGAGAAATCGCACTGGTGGAGGTGTAGCTATTTATGTAAGAGAAGGTCTTAATTGTAAACTGAAATGTTTCTCGCCAGATGGCTGTCCTGTTGAATACCTTTTTGTGGACTTAGTTGTTGGGGAAAATTCTATTCGTTTAGGAAGTGTTTATAGACCAAATAGGAATGTTGACTTAACACCTGTATACTCCTTAATGGAAGAGAATTAGGAATAGGCAAGCAGAAGTTGACATGTACAAGTAATATGGATATAACCGAACTTAATCGACATTTTTTATCGATTCCCAACACTAATATCACCTATGACAATAGAACCTCCTATAACAATAGAACCTCCTTTAGTAGTCCTAATGTAGTCTCTACGGATATACCATTTTTCTTTACAAGAATAGAGAGTACGGATGTAGTGGAAAGCTTTTTAACCATCAAATCTAATGCTGTAGGAATAGATGGAGTACATCCGGTTTTTACAAAAGCAATATTACCGTTATTGCTCCCGTATATAACGCATATCATTAATACCATTTTAATGACCGGTATTTTTCCTCGTCAGTGGAAAATGGCGAAAATAGTTCCTATACCTAAGAACTCAAAGGGTGAAGAATTCAGACCCATATCAATCCTGCCTTTTTTATCCAAAATCTGCGAACGTATTATGCATAAGCAAATTAATGAGTATCTCGTAGGTAATAACCTACTGGTCTCTGTTCAGTCTGGATTTCGTGCCAAACATTGTTGCACCACCGCACTTTTGAATGTAGTAGAAGACATAAGAGCCCCATTAGACGAAAATCATGTTACTTTTCTTGTCTTACTGGACTTCTCAAAGGCATTTGATATGGTAAATCACTCTATCCTGATCGATAAATTTCGCCGACTCTTCAATATGTCTTCCTCGGCAATAAAGTTACTTTCGTCATATCTTACAGAAAGAAAACAAGCTGTGTCTTTAGGGATTTATCCGAATTTCTTCCTTTAGTAAAGGGCGTTCCACAAGGATCAATTTTGGGTCCCCTCTTATTCTCGCTGTACATCAACGATATACACAATATAATATTGAATTCATCGAAACATTTCTATGCTGACGATATTCAAATTTATAAAAGCTCCTCTCTCGGTCTTATAGAAAACTGTGCCAATGCTTTGAACGAAGATCTTAAAAGAATTTTGAATTGGTCGTTAATCAATTGTCTCTCACTCAATCCGAAAAAATGTAAATGTTTGGTTATTTCTAAAAAGAAGCTAGACCTTTCTTATTTTCCCTCAATTATGCTTGATTGTTCATCAATTGAATATGTAGACATATCAAAAAACTTGGGATTGGTATGCAACAGAACACTAACATGGAATAATCACATAAATGAGATTGTAGGTAAGACATATGGAGTTCTTCGAACTTTATAGACTGCTCAAAAGTTTACACCACAAAAAACGAGACTAATTCTTGCTAAAGCCTTGGTTGTTCCAATACTGGTATATGGTTGTGAAATTTTTTATAACTGTGATACTGTATGCAAAAGAAAGCTGCAAGTAGCATTTAATTGTACTCTTCGCTATATTTATAATCTAAGAAGATTTGATCATATTTCACATTTGGAAAATAGTTTACTGGATATGTCTTTTTTCAATTATATAAAGTTTCGTACCTTGTTTTTATTATTTACAATTATTAAAACAAAGCAACCGACATATCTTTATAATAAAATCCGGTTTTCGACATGCAACAGATCTGCTTGTTTAATTTTACCACAGTTCACTTCCGCGCAACTTAAGAGAGCTGAGTGACACGCATCGATTTAAGGACAAATTAAAGCTGTTCTTCTCTAACCAAGGCAACTAATGTTGATATAAACCCCCCATTTACCTTTCGTCAAGCAAATTCAAATAATAGAACTTTTCTTTTTTTTTAACAATTTAAAACTACAAATTCTAAAATTGCAAAGATTAATGTAGATTTTTATTTAATCATCTGTTAACTTTTATAATTTTGTTTTTATTATAATATTACTTTTATTTCATTCTCTTTTTAAACTTAAAATTATTCATGATCGATTTCATTTATGTAAATACAATTTTGTAATCTATGATTGTTTACTTTTCACAGACTTAAAAGTGTACTCTTATTGTGAATTGAAATATTGTTCTTAATAAATACTAAATACTAAATACTTCAGATTCTTTGTTGTGGTGAGCTTAGATCAAGCTACAAACTACAATCAGAGGCTCATCATAAGTGCATGTGTTAGTAGTTAGTAAATTAGTAAAAATAACGCAAACTAATAACACATGCAAATATAAAACATAATACATAGTAATAGTAGAAGATCCCGCCATAGGACGACCTACCCTCATCGAGTTACCGGATAAGTGGTATGCAGTTTTTTAGATGGTGTCTAAATTAACATTTTGCGCAAGGGTTGCCTGGCGAAATATGGTCAAGCCATAGGGTTGCCACGCCTTAAAGGTCGATTTATGGGTTTTTTTCAATTATGTGACCCAGCCCATATGGTTGGTTTTAGTGCTAAATGAGTTGACCATATTTCGCCAGGCAACCCTTGCGCAAAATGTTAGTTTAGACACTATCTAAAAAACTGCATACCAATTATCCGGTAACTCGATGAGGGTAGGTCGTCCTATGACGGGATCTTAGACTATAACAAAATTAAACAAAACAAGTAAAAAAATAATACAGAATTATACAGAACATATTATAAATCTATTATCAAGATATAAAAACAATCACGACCGTGGAGCACTGGTTCGAAAAGCTTTTTTTAATCCCATTTTACTCGTGTTAAAATCAACAGAGGAAGCATTTAAATTGTAAAGCCTGCTCATACGGTTGAGAGGCTCATGTATGCCGTAGTTAGTTCTATGAAAATCGACATTTAAAAGTTCAAATCTTCGCAGGTGGTGGGATCCTTTACGGTAATTTATGCCAATACAGGCTAACAAATCAGGAGCGTCAATTTGACCATTCATTAATTGGTGAAGAAATAATAAATCATTGTTAACACGCCTTTGATATAATGTTTGGAGCTGCAGGAGCTGGATCCGATGTTCATATGGTGGTAGGTTGAACGCATCGGCCCAAGGAAGACCTTTAGAGCAAAGCAAATGAATTTATGTTGTACTGATTCAATTCAGCTTTTATGAACTTCATAGAAGGGAGTCCATAATTGTGAGGCGTACTCAAGATGGGGTCGTATATAACAATTCTATAATGAAAGAGTAACATAGGGATCGTTAAATTCTTTTGCCCAACGTTTTATAAACCCGAGCATGGAGCTCGCTTTGTTAACAATATAGTTTATGTGCTCGGTGAATTCTAAATTAGAGCTGAAGTGAACACCCAAGTCCTTAAAGCTAAAGACACGGCAAAGTTTCTGCTGTGCAATAGAATAGTCAAAAGCACTTACAACACGTTTTCTTGAAAAAGTAATAGTTTGGCATTTGGAAGGGTTGAGAGACAGGCCGTTTTTCCCACACCAAACACCAAAGCTATCGTCTGCAGAAGAACATGGTCATGGCAAGCCTTTATTCTCTTAAAAATCTTCAT
This sequence comes from Epistrophe grossulariae, assembly GCA_929447395.1. Classification (NCBI taxonomy): domain Eukaryota; kingdom Metazoa; phylum Arthropoda; class Insecta; order Diptera; family Syrphidae; genus Epistrophe; species Epistrophe grossulariae. The sequence goes on from OV839567.1 coordinate 26,020,207, forward strand.
ATCATCAGCAAATATGAAAATTTCACTAGAACGTATACATGATATTACATCATTTATAGCAAGAATGAATAAAAATGGGCCCAGATGACTTCCTTGAGGAACACCTGAGTGATCAGTGAAGGGGTTCGAAAGAGAATTTCAGAATTTTACCTGATAGGATCTATTTTCGAGGTATGATTTTATACATGCTACAAAGAAAGGAGAAAAACCGAAAGCTTTTAGTTTGTAAACAATAATGCTGTGACTTAGTTGATCGAATGCCTTAGAAAAATCTGTGTACACGCAGTCAACTTCACTACCATTTTCTAATGCATTAGAACATTTGTCCAAGAAGGCTAAGAGGTTTGTCACTGTTCATTTTCTCCTCATAAACCCATGCTGTTGTTCACAAATAATATTCTTGGTAGGGAATGATAAAGTTTCACATACGACTTGTTCAAAAAGCTTAGGAATACAAGAATTTGATTTCCATGCACATTCGATGATTTACCAGTACAATAATTCTTGATTAAAGATGATCAGCTGTGAACAAACTGGCCCTTAACCATCTAGTTTTTAATGATCGAATAAAAATGGATAATAGTATTGAATACTAAAAGATGAAAAGGAACTTAATAAAATACATTTTTAAGAAAAAAAAAATAGTTTCGAGTTTGAAAATTAATGTTAAAAAAACTTTTCATTTCAATATGGTAATTTAGATGTGAAATTAAAGAATAGATTTCAAAAAGTTATAGTAATATTGTAAGTGTTACCGTTATTTTTTAATAATTTTTTTCTGAATTAAAACTTCATGTTCCATTTTTTTTTAAATTAAAAAATAGCTTGCCAGACGTTTTTTGCAACGTCTGACACCTACATGACCTGTTAATTGATATGGCAAACAGTTTATAGAACGTAAGGAACAAGAGGCCAAGATTGTTGAAATGACTTTACAAATCAATTTTTCACCATTTCAAAAGTGACGCGTTCAGAAAAACGCAACGCAACCAGTCAGACTTTTAAAATTTCACTCGAGATAGTGAAATATTAAAAAATCATGACTGTTGAAATGCTTTTTTTGTCGACGTTGCTAGCTCTCGTTCTATAACTTAAATTCAATTCTCAAACAATTTAACTTTTTCTTTCTGAATATTTATTAACCGCATTTTCAAAAACATTTTCCAAGATTTACAAAAAAAAAAATATTTCAATACAAGCTAGGCGAGAAATAATCCGTAAGTGAATAAAGTATTAATATAATTTTTTGCCCTTCGAAAGTTTTACAAAGTTCCAATTCAAAAGCGGGACGAAAAAGCACTTTCGAATAGAATTGATTTTCGAAACGAAATACAGAGTAGGGTCCCTGAGTTCAACAAAATATTAAATTTTTTTCATTGTACAAAAAAATTCAGTGCTCAAAAAGTTTTCCCTGATCACTTTCCAAATTCCCTGACTATCCCTGACTTTCCCTGACCAAATTCGCGTTCCCTGACTTTCCCTGATTTTCCCTGACTTTCCAGTCGGGTGGAAACTATGCTGAAAGTAGCCCATGTGACCTCAAATCAATAATTGCCAATCTTTTGAACAAAAGTAATGAAAAGTTTATGCTAACCACCGAAGATTTGGAAAGTTGCTACAGTCTGGGGAAAAAATTAGAAGGCAAAATACGACCAATAAAAGTAACTTTTCAAAAATACGAGAAAAAACAAGAAGTACTTTTTTCAAAAAAATCGTTGGATGACTTCAGCATCTCCGAGGACCTTCCCAAAAAATCTCATTGAGGCTAGAAAGCCTCTCATTCCAAAGTTTTTAGAACTCAAAAAACAAGGAACAAAAGCGTTTTTTAGATTTGATGAGCTTGTCGTCGAAGGAAAAGTCTGAAGAGAACAACTGATTGATCAACAACCCGAAAACCCAAGAAAAAGAATCCGTTCAAATGAAAACCCAACTTATACACCAACACAAAGAGATGGTGACAAAAACAAATCAAAAACAACATTTATTGGCACAAGTACTAGCATCAACCCAAAAACAAGCGAAATCAACACAATAAAAAAGTTTTTAATGCAACAAAACGCGAACACAGATTTTTTAAACAAAACTTTTAACTCGCCAAACTCTCCAAAAACTAGCTCTAGTCCTTCAAAAACTAAAAAGTAGCAAACAAAACATATTACAAACTATACAAATAGCCAAATATTGAATCAAGATACCAACATAAAAACTAAAGACATACAAAAACAAACAAAAAATAAAATAAACACAAAAAAATCCTCCTCAACCCGGTTTATCTCCGTGAGGAGAGTAGATCAAAACTCAATCAACAATATTGACTGCAATTCAGTTAACGAAACGAAAAACATCCACATCTGCACTCTCAATGTCCGTACTCTTAGACAAGAAGGACGTCAAATAGAACTACAGAACGCACTAGCCAAAATCAAATGGGATATTGTAGGTCTATCAGAAACTAAGATATTTGGAGAAAAACTTATTGAAAAACAAAATGGCAATCTCTTTGCATACAAAGGAGAAACAAAAGGTCTTTATGGTTTTGGCTTTTTGATAAATGAACGCTGGAAAAAACACATAACAAAAATAAATCTTTATAACGAAAGAATGGCCGCAGTTCAGATTATAATATCAAATTCAAAACTTTCTATCATTCAAATCTATGCTCCTACAGAGACAGCACCACTCGAAACGATAGAAAAATTCTATAAAGATATCGACTTAGTGTACCCATGGTCGTAATGGGAGACTTTAATGCAAAACTAGGTTTCAAAAAAAATAACGAAGATCTAATAACGGGAAACTATGGTTACGGAGAAAGAAATGAAAGAGGGGAACGACTTACAACATATGGCTATGGCAACATGGACTCTGTGTAGGAAACAGTCTATTTAAGAAACGCAAAAATCGTAAAGGGACTTGGAGATCACCAAGTGGGTTAGCAAAGAATGAAATAGATTTCATAATAACAAATAAAAGATCTATTTCAAATGACGTATCAGTTTTAAACAGCTTCGATTTTGATAGCGACCACAGACTGGTAAGGGACACGTTCAAAATAAGTCATAAAACCAAGCAATATCATAAAAAAATCAACAAGAAAAGAGATCCCAAAACTACTCGATGAAGAAGCTCCCGCATATATAAAAACCACCTGAATGAAAGATGTCGCTGGGAAATTCTCGACCAAATTTGCCTGCAACGGGCATATAATCAATTAGACGATGGAATCATAAAATCAGCAGAGAACAGCATTTTGAAACAATCTAAACGAAAAATAGACAAACTTTCACTAGAAACAAAAAATCTTATAGCGCAGAGAGAAAATATGCGGCAGAAAACAAATTTTACAGAGGCAGAAAAGAAGGCGAAGCAACAAAAATGGAACTGGGCTGGTCATGTATCTCGAATGGTGGACAACCGATGGACCATTAGATCTATGCAATGGATACCAAGAGACGGTAGAAGAAGTGTTGGGAGACAACTTAAACGGTGGAGAGATGATTTCGCTCAAACAGATGAAAGATGGGAAAGGACGGCAAAAGATAAAGCAGCATGGAAAAGCTTGGGGGAGGCTTACATCCAAAATTGAAATTTAAATTAATAGAATTTTACTCTTTATCATAATAAATAAAAAAAAAAAATGTATGTTATTTTTTTTAAATTAAGATTATTTAGATTAAATTGTTGTATTTGAATGGATAAATAAAGCTTATAATAATAATAATAATGTAAATTTTTAAAATAGTTTTCGTCAACATCAAGAGGCATGTGAACAAAAGAATTACGAAAGTTTTTCGCAAAAGCGTTACAAATGTCAGTGGTTATTTGTAAGGAACAATTTTCATATATGAAATTTGCCGGGGAACCATCTGAGTTTTTTTCCGAATTAACAAACTTCCAAAATGCCTTAGGATAGTCTTTTAGAGAACTACACATTTTGTTTACATGGTTAGTGTAAAGAGTTTTTGAGAGGGTTTTAAATTCTTCAAAGAGGGCAGTGTAGGAGCTGTGGTCGACTAATGAGAGAGTTTTTAGGTATATTTTCCAAGCCCTATTTCTTTTATTACGGAGGCTCCTTCGTATACCAAGAGTGGCAGGAATTATTGTTTTTAAATATTTTTAAAGGGACAGTATTATTAATGCAGGTAATATGGATGGTGTAAAATTGTCTAACTGCTTCGTCAACATTACTAGACACTGATATGCCATCAATATCAGATCTAGTTAATTCTTCGGACAGCAACTGAAAATTTGCTTTTTTGAAGTTAAAAGTAAATGAGCAATCGTGTATGATGCTGTTTTCAAAAATATGATTGCTCAAGTCAAAAAGTATATCCAAAGGAGGATGATATTTATCTATATTAGTGATTCCAGAACTAGACTCTAGAACAAGAGTACTAATAGCGTCAGAAGAAAATACTAAATCAAGAATTAGATTTTTAGAGTTTTTAATACAGCTTACTAGCTGAAAGTCATTAGAACTAATTTTATCATGTAAACGAAGCTCAGATTGTAACGAAGTTGTTGTAGAGTTTTTTGTAATACCCACTTCAGATTTCCCCCTCACCAAAAAAAACACCTTTTCCAACAGATATTTTTGTGGGGTCTTTTCATTCTTTATTTTCATAATAATTGAAACAATTTAACTCAGTTTCAGGACCAGACGAATTTATTTTTGATGTATTCCATTTTACCAGTACTGTTTCAATGAAACCCCATTTGACCCCCTGAAAATCAATGACGCGACACTCGGATCGATGGGGAACTTTCACAAAATTTTAAGAAAAAAGTGTCATATGAAATTGAAAATCTACATTTCAACGAGCTTTTAATAAAGCTCTTTTCAAGGAAATGTTTTAAGATCTGCGTGCAGTGCTTTTTCTCTTAAAATTTGTTTTGTCCATTTTCAAAATAATACTTTAACTTTGTTGCTCTTTCGCTTCCATCTCTGTTTTTTTTTTAATACAATACACCAATCGCACCACATTTTTTCTAGTAAATTTGTTAGGGACACAGATTTCCCATGCGGTAGACAAGAAAAAAAACACATTCTGAAGTTATGCAGGTATATATTCTGATTGTGTATGTTTACTTGTGTATTCAATATCTATGAGCAAGACTAAACAACAAATGAATGTGTTGTTTTCACAACACACATAATTAATTGATGTCTGTAATGCTTTCGCTGATTTTTTTTTCAATCGAATTATTTAAACTTAAGTCAATACATTAATAATAATGTCTGTAGTGTTGTTTCGGATAATTTTATTTATATTGGCAGCTTACAAATTTCTTTGCAAGAAACTGAGGCCGCTTTATTAGGTCTCAATGATGATATTTCAGCTGGTCCTGATGAGGTCCCTCCTATTGTTTTGAAGAAATGTGTTTCTTCGTTTGCTAGGATTTTGTGTTTTATATTTAATAATTCGCTGGATAGTGGTGTATTTCTGGATGAATGGAAAACTTCCTTTATAACTCCAATCTATAAAAGTGGTCCAAAACAAGACATTTCGAATTATAGACCAGTTAGTAAATTATCTGTGATTCCAAAGTTGTTTGAAAAAATTATTTTACCAATTTAACCCTTTTCACTAACTTTATTTTGAATAATATTGAAAAGGGTTATCAAGTGGACGTTGTCTTTACAGATTTTGCAAAAGCATTTGACAGAGATCATAAAATTTTGATTCAAAAACTGGATCAATTAGGATTTCATTCGAAAATTCTTGATTGGTTAAGTTCATATCTAACTAGTAGAGCGCACTCAATATGTTAAAATTGATTCGACAACTTCTAAATCTATAATTGAGTTCCTCAAGGAAGCCATCTTGGCCCACTCCTTTTTCTAGTATTTATTAACGATTTACCTAATGTTTTTTGCAACTCATCATGTATTTTGTTCGCAGATGATCTGAAATTGTTTTCATGTGTTAAAAATCCCTTTGATTGTTTTCTGTTACAAGAAGACCTTGATAGGCTTTCAGAATGGTGCAATAAAAACAAACTGCTTCTTAATATTTCTAAATGTCAAAGTTTTTCTTTTACTCGTCGATTAACTCCATTATTGTCTGATTATTGTATTGAAAATATTTTTCTCGAAAGGGTTTGTGTTTAGAAAGATCTAGGGGTAATATTCGACTCTTATTTAAAATTTAATCATCATATAGATTTTATATTAAGTAAAGCTAATTCAATGTTAGGGTTTGTTATTCGAAATTCAAAAGACTTAAAAGATCCGTATACATTAAAATCATCGTATGTTGCATATGTCAGATCAGTTCTTGATTATTGTAGTGTAGTATGGAATCCATTTTATATAACATATTCAATAAGAATTGAAAAAGTCCAAAAGAAATTTACTAGATTTGTTATAAATAATCGTGGTTGGAATATAGACAATATGCTTAATTATCATACAAGATGTCAACTTATTGGCTTGCATACTCTTGAAAACCGACGCAAAATGTCCTCGATTGTTTTTATAAGAGATATTTTATCTTATCGCATAAAATGCTTGTTTTTGCAAAATTTGATTAACTTTTATCCACCAAGTCGGGCCATTAGAAATCAAAATTTATTTCATGAAGAAAGTCATAGAACTAATTATGCGATAAATGAACCTATAAATCGTTGTGTGAGAGAAATAAATAATATCTTGATTGATTTTGATTTTAACTTTCATTATAGTAGGGAACATTTTAAAAATATGTTAAATTTACATTTTTTACATAAATAATTTATATAAAGTATTGTATTATTTCGTAGTCTGTAAGAGTAATTTTTATTATTATTATTATATTTAGCTCAAAAACCCTAAATACAATATTTCATATAACTTAAGTTAAACTATAAAACATTTTTTTTTATATTAATATATCAATATATCAATATACATATATAAGGCAAAAGCCTCCCCCAAGTTTCTCCACTCAAATCGGTTGATAGCTATGCTTTTCCATCTTCCACCAAATTCTTGTATGTTGTCTCTCCATCTCTTTCTTTGTCGACCTACTTTTCTTTTCCTGTCTAAAGGGGTCCATTCTGTTACTAGCTTGGTCCAACGGTTATCCGTACAACGTGCTATATGACCTGCCCATTCCCATTTTAACCGCCTAGCTTTATAGCTTACGTCTTCGATGTTCGTTCTCCTCCTTATAATATTATTGGGGATGTGTTGACGTCTACTAATTTTGAGGATCGATCTCTCCATCGCTCTTTGACATACTGACAGCTTATCCATTGACGTTTTGTTGTTGCTCCATGTTTGAGCTCCATAAGTGAGCACTGGTAGTATTGCTGTATCCATTAGGTATTTCGTACATTCTGGTGATGAACTTGTTCCCATGATATCTTTTATATTCCAAAATTGCTCCCAGCCATTGATTATTCTTCGTTGAATATTTTTCTCTTCCTTCATTTCAAAAGATAAAATCTGGCCGAGATAAGTGAAATCTTCTACATACTCTATCTGGCATCCATCTAGAATTATTGGCGTTCGCATTCCATTCGACATCATTTTGGTTTTTTCTCGATTTATTTCTAGGCCTGCTCCTTGGCATTTCGTTTGTAGCTCGTTTATCATTTTTTTGAAGTTCATCAGGTGAAGTGCTGATTAGAACAATGTCGTCTGCAAATAGAAGCCTACATAGTCGTTCACCATTAATGGACACACCGTAATCGTCCCAGTTGTGAAGATTTTGGAATATTTCTTCTAGAATATCTCCTTGTCGAACTCCTCTTTCAATTCTAAATTCTGGTCCGGTGATTTCGGTTTTTACCCGTGCGGTTGAGTTTTTATATATACAGGGTGTCCCATAAATGATGGTCCAAACTGAAACTGGTGATATACCAGGTCATGACCACTGAGAATTTAGTAACTTGTCCTTACCGCATCATAACGGTTTTCGAGTAACGGCAATTTTTTTTAAATTTCGAAAAACCCCTACTTTGACCAGTTTCTTGGTCAACCTGTCTATAATTGATTTTTGTTTTTTTTTAATTTTTAATTTTTAATTTTTACACAATATTGCCGAATAATGAAATCAACTTTTTGCATTAAAATATTTAAAATTGTCTGCACCATTTTGCTAAAATTCATTAATTTACGCTTAGATCAAATCTATTTGTTTACTTAATTTTTCAAAAGAGCACACTGACAAAAAAATCGTATGACTTGGAACTGGTTTTTGTTTCTAAAAATTGGCCATGTTTTTGAAATTTCTTAAAAAGTATAAAACTTGACAATATAAGAACTTAGATCAAAAGTTTTTTTCAGTGTGCTCTTTTGAAAAATGAAGTAAAAAAATAGATTTGATCAAAGCGTCATGAAATTTATGAATTTTTAGCAAAATGGTGCAGACAATTTTAAATATTTTAATGCAAAAAGTTGATTTCATTATTAGGCAATATTTTAGTGTAAAAATTAAAAAAAAAAAAATCAATTATAGACAGGGTGACCAAAAAACTGGGTCAAAGTAGGGGTTTTTCGAAATTTCAAAAAAATTGCCGTTACTCGAAAACCGTTATAATGCGGTAAGGACAAGTTACTAAATTCTGAGTGGTCATGACCTGGAATATCACCAGTTTTAGTTTGGACCATCATTTATGGGACACCCTGTATATATTTTAAGATACGTATGTATTTGAAGTATATGCCTTGGACTTGTAGGGCTTTCCAGATATACATATGAATGTTCAATCCAGTCAAATGCCTTTGTAAAATCTACAAAGCAGAAATAGATTTGCATCTAGTATTCAAGACTTTTTTCAATTAATTGGTTCATGCATTGAAGATGGTCGGTGGTAGAAAATCCAGACCGGAAACCTGCTTGTTCTTTCGGCTGGTTTTGTTCCAGAGTTGTTTTGAGTCGGTTGCTCAGGCATTTGGAAAATATTTTATAGATAGCTGACATAATACTAATTGGACGATAGTTGCCTATTTCGTTTTTGTTTCCTTTCTTATGAATTAGAATTATGTCGGATTTACACCATTGTCTTGGTACTACCTCAAGTGAAAGGACTTCGTTGAATATTCTACCTAAAACTTTTGCGGTTATAAGTAAACCATTTCGTCATTTCCAAAACATTTATCGTTTTTCGACTCTTTTGTAGCATGTTCTATTTCGCATTCTAAAAATTCTGGTACCTCGGAAATATGAAGTAGATTCGGGATTTCTATTTCTTGAGAAGAATGATATACGTCTTCATAAAAGGTTGTTGCAATTTTATTCAGATCTTTGCGAATCGTGGATATGGTGTTATTGGTTGTGAGACTTGTAATCCAGAACTTATCGGATTCTAATTCCCTTTTTGTTTTCTTTGTTGATCCTGTATTTTCTAGTGTCTTTTTTATTAAAGCACCTTTATAATCTTCGATGTCTTGTTTGATTTGCTGTTTGCATTCTTTCTGTAAACGTTTAAACTCTTGTTTTTCAAAAATTGTTGGATTTTGTTTAATTTTTATATCTTCTCTTTGAGAAATGAGTATTTTTGTTGAGTCTTTGAGTTTATCCCTTTTTATAGATTTTTGTTTATAGATTGATTCTTTTGCTATTCTTACGATTCCTTCAGAGAGGGTATCATATGATTTTTGTAGGGCAGCATACGAGTGGTTGGTAGTGTATAGTGAAAATGAGATAAATTCATTCAACTTTGTAGTGTAGGCGTTTTGAGTTTGTTCGGATATTGAGTTGTCCAAAACAACTTTACGTGAGCTCGGATGTTTCTTTGTCGAATGTTTGATTTTTAAGGCTGCTCTTACCATTCTATGGTCTGTCCAAAACTCAAATCTGTTAAGAACATCTAAGTTTTCGATTATTTTCCTATTGTTTGTAAGGATGATGTTTAAGATCTATTACATTTATTTATCAACCTGTAACTTGTATTACTGGCAACACTTAAGTTTTCATTTCTTCTTGTTACATTATACATACTTAACTTAATAACTTGTCAACTGTCAAATAATATCTCTCTTAAAGCTTTCACTTTTGCAGCATACCGCATCGGGTTTAGATCGTTCTTTCCAAATATTTTATTTTTCAATAAATTTATATTTTTCTATAATTCAATTTTGATTTATTTCATTTTTCTAATAATTTGTCCTCATTTTTCTCGAGCTATCGAACATTTTGGTCCTTCGAGCCGGATTAAAATTTATTCAATTTAATTTTATATTATTTAATAAAAAATAAAGTTTCGTTTTCTTCTTTGAATATCGCGAAAATATTTTCTTTTTTTTCTCGTTCAGTTTTTTTTTAATATTTTTTGCCTTCTGCACATGTACGCACAGTACACCGGTAGTAATCTCGCTTGCGGTATTCGTTATTTGGTTTGTACAATTTAATAAAATTAATTTAATTTAACATTTATTATTTTCTTTAGATAAATTAAAATCCTAACCAAACAATATTAAAATAGTTTCTGAAAGTGCATTGAATTTTTGATTGATTAGTTTGCATCAGTAAAAAGTTACACCGAGTGAAAAAAAAGTATATTTTTTTCTGATTTCTTTGTGTTAAATTTTGTACGGTAATTGCGTGATGTGGTTTTATTAATCGGAAATTCAAGTGTACAGTTTCATTTTAACGGTACAGATAGAACGGTGAAATTACAAGATATAACAGACCTATTGTGCGGTTCTTTTTTTCGGTTTAATTCATACCACATGTACCTATAAATAATTTTTTAATTTTTTTCCTTTTTAAAATCAATAATTTGAATTAATAATTTTTTTTCTTAATTAAAATTCCAATTTATTTTCAATTATCACGCACAATACTTTTTTTTCAGTGCATATTGTTTATCGAATAAGTGATCGATTGGTGCTCTTTTTTTCACAAAATACAGTGCTGTCGTGCAAGTTATAATTTTCTGGTACCTTTTAGTACTTTTTTTTTCATTTCAATACGAATTATTTTTTCGCTTTCTTTGTAAGTTTTTTGAAGTTTGATGACAGCAAATTAATTTAATTTGCCTTTCGGGGTAATTATTATACATCGTATTTAATACAATCATTTTTACATTTTGGTTTGCTAATCTAAACAATATTTTCCGTTTCGATAATTTTAAATTATCATTTAATTAGTTTTCATTATAAAAGTTCGTTTTTCTTGGTTATCTACGTTTCATAGTTATTTTTTTTTTTATTTTGGTTGACTACCGCAAATACTTGTCGTTTTTTCTCAGTGATAAAGTTTTCATTTTGTTAAAGCATGGAACAAATCAAAGCTTTAATTGAAGAATAACGCTTATCTGAAGCAGATTTAACTAGTTTTCAAACTAGTTTCACAGAGTCTACTATGGAAAATCTTTCAAAGATGGGCTACTTACGTAGCAGATTAGAACAGTGCGAAGCTTATATGATACCGTTTAGAAGTAACCATTTGAAGATTTTTGGTTTGCTTAAAGGTGTCAAGAAAAGCAAGAATGATTTTAGTTACTTCTCTGATTCCGAGTATGAAAAATTCGAACAAAGATTTATTGACACATAAGGTGACATCCTAGATAAAATTTCTCGAAGCATCTGCTTCAAAAGAATTAAATACAAGTTCAGTTAATCAAACTTTATTTGAAATAAATAAAAGATATTATTTTAAATAACTTAAAAACACTTATTTTATTTATTTATTTACTTAAATGCATTTCGGAAGCTATGCTTCCATCGTCAGTAAGTTTTATATATAAATAATAATAAAAAAATTTTTTTTGATATATTAAATACAAATAACTCATTTCAAACAAAAACAAACTACACAAACAAATTTATAGTGAATTTAAGATCTATTATAAAATTTTTTGAAAATTGGATCTTTTATTGGTCCATCGTCACTATTCATTAAATTATTTCTATTTTTGAAAATGTAAAGAGATTCAAAAGCATCTAATTCATAATGATTATTTACATTGCGAATTAATTTCAAATTTTGTAAGCTAAAATTATGGTTATTCTCCAGCATGTGTTGTGCTACACTCGACTCAACTTAAACTGCATAAACCTGGAAAACAAATAAGACCAATTACATCAACAACAGGATCAATACTTACAAAGCTTGAATGTTGGTTACTAGAAAGATTCAATAATCTACCAAATAAATTCGAAACAAGGGCTATAAAGAATAGCATCGAATTTACAGAGAAAGTAAAGGAATTAAAAATAGCCAGTAATGAAATTCAAGTATCATTTGATGTAGTATCTCTATATCCAAATGTACCTATTGATGAAACTTTAAAACTTCTTAAAGAATGGTTAGAAACAAATTCTTTAAGACAAGAAGAAATTAATGAATTAACCAACCTTACAAAATTATGTATGAACGAAAATTGGTTTCAGCTCAATCAAAAATTCTATCGACAAAAGTTTGGTTGCAGTATGGGTTCACATTTAAGTCCATTTTTGGCAAATTTATTCATGTCCAATTTAGAAACTAAAATGAAAAATGAAAGAAGTTTTCCAAGAATTTGGTTCAGATACATAGATGATGTGTGGGCAATAGTTAAAAAACAAGAACTTCGAAGTCTAATAAACTTACTAAATAGAACAGAATATCCAACAATCAAATTTACTTACGAAGAAGAAATAAACGGAAGGTTAAATTATTTAGATTTAACTATAATTAGAAAAGGTGAAACTTTCGAGTTTGATATTTATCGAAAACCTTCAAATACTCTAAGATATATAACATCGGACTCTTTTCATCCATTTGAACAAAAAATATCAGTTTTCCATTCAATGATTTTTAGAGCTTTAAACATCCCGATGACGAAAGAAAGAGAATACATTGAAATACGAAAGATCAAAGAAATAGCTAAGATAAACGGATATACAGAACAATTAATAGATGATCTTACGATTGCACATAGAAGAAAACAAAACTTAAGAAATTATACAACTTTAGATTTAATCAGAAATGAAAACTATGAACAAAAGAAATGGTCAAAATTCAATTTTTATCCAGAAATTACATCAAAATTAAGACCAATTTTTAGTAGGCAAAACATCAAAATGAGTCAGTGTAGTGAGATAAAACTCAAAAATGTGATTAGTGGCTCAAAAGATAAAATTGAGAAAAATCAACAATCAGGAATTTATACTATTGGATGCAGCGATTGTAGGAAGGAATATCTAGGACAGACAAGAAGACCAATCATGAAAAGGTTCAAAGAACATTTTGCACATGTAAAATACAATGAACCTGAAAAGTCGAGTGTAGCACAACACATGCTGGAGAATAACCATAATTTTAGCTTACAAAATTTGAAATTAATTCGCAATGTAAATAATCATTATGAATTAGATGCTTTTGAATCTCTTTACATTTTCAAAAATAGAAATAATTTAATGAATAGTGACGATGGACCAATAAAAGATCCAATTTTCAAAAAATTTTATAATAGATCTTAAATTCACTATAAATTTGTTTGTGTAGTTTGTTTTTGTTTGAAATGAGTTATTTGTATTTAATATATCAAAAAAAAATTTTTTTTTATTATTATTTATATATAAAACTTACTGACGATGGAAGCATAGCTTCCGAAATGCATTTAAGTAAATAAATAAATAAAATAAGTGTTTTTAAGTTATTTAAAATAATATCTTTTATTTATTTCATGAAAAAACACGTTAAAAATCTCCAATATCAAATCTTTATTTGAACATACTTTTCGTGAAGAGAACGAAATTCATCTTCCAAAAGTAAAACTTCCAGAATTTGATGGAACGTATGAAAACTGGTCAACTTTTCATGATTTGTATACAAGCATGATACATATTAAAACTAATATTTCTAATGCTCAAAAGCTATATTTTCTTAAAAAATGTTTAACCGGTGATGCTGAAGCTTTACTTCGATCAATAGAGTGCACAAATGTCAACTATGCTACTGCATGGAAAACTCTTTGTGATCGTTATTATAACAAACGTTTCATTGTCGATTCTTATTTAAAAATTATGGGTGAACAACCAGAGATGCAAAAGGAATCATCTTCCTCTATTCGCAAACTTTTGTACACGACAAAAGAGTATTTAGATTCAATAAGCAATCTGGGTGGATCTACAGATTTTTGGGATCTCTTCGTTATTTTTCTCATATCCCAAAAATTAGATAAAATTTCCCGTCGAAACTGGGAAAACATTCTGGTACAAAAAATTTCTAACTTCAAAAACAAAACAAACGAATTACCAAAACTCTATGATTTCTTTACTTTTCTTGAAGACTCTTTTCGTTCCTTGGAAGCTGTAGAAACCAAGGTTTCATTGCATAGTAAAGAAAAAACTCAAAATTCAAACAAAACTCAAGTTTATTCCAGATTACTACATACTGCAAAGCGCAATTTCAAAACTCCGTCGTGTTTCTGTTGTCAGGAAACCCATAACTTATATCTTTGTCCGCAGTTCAAGGCACAATTGATTTTGCGAAAAAAAATAATCTCTGTCTTAATTGTCTTATCCAAGGACATACCGTTTCTCAGTGTAAAATTAAATACAACTGCCGCATATGTAACAAACGTCACCATACGCTTATGCATATTGACAATAACAAATCTCCCAATATACAAAGCACTTAAAATAATACTTCTTGCAAAACGTCTACACAATCATTGGTGTGCACTGATTCCACTGCCATTGCAGTTCCACAAATTCTTCTCGTTACAGCAAACGTCAAAATTTCTACAACTTCTGAGAGCTCTTGTAGATCAAGGATCTCAAACTTTATTCATAACTGAAAGATGTGTTCAACGTCTCAAGCTTAAAAAACATCCTTTCAACTGCGTAGTCAGTGGAATAGGTTCTTCAATTTCAAAGGTTTGCAATAGTTTTGTAGAGTTCCTTTTGAAATCTTGCACAAACACCAACTTCGAAATACTAGTAAAAGCACTAGTTAAGTCATCCATTAGTGACTATCTCAATAAATATCCAGTTTCTTCCACTTTACCAAGAGAATTTGAAAATATTACTCTTGCAGATCCATTCTTTTCTGAGCCTGGGAATATTTATATTCTCATAGGTGCAGATGTTTTCCATGTAATTATTCTTGACGGTATAATAAGGCCAGCGAACAGAATTGGGTTGGATATTATCTGGTCCTATTAATAAAGATAACAACATTTCTATTCAAAATACAAGTTCTTTACATACACAAGTCAATGCAATTGACAATTCACTTCGAAAGTTCTGGGAACTTGAAGAAGTTTCCGTTTCCAGAATTTCTACTCCGGAAGAAACAGCTTGTGAAGAGTACTTCCAAAAAACAGTTTCTCGTGACTCCACTGGGAGATACATAGTAAAACTTCCATTCAAATCCAAAGTCCTTAAAGAAGATTATCCTTTTTTTCAAAATTCTTTGCTTAATGCTCAGAAACGTTTTACTCACTTAGAACAAAAAGTGTTTCCAAGTAATCAAACTCTCAAAGATGAGTATTCCAAATTCATAAATGAATATATAAGCCTTAATCATATGAGCTTTAAATGCAATTTACATGATCTTCCTTCTACTGAAAATGGTTTCATATTACCACATCATGGAATATGGAAAAAAGTAGTTTTACTACCAAATTAAGAGTTGTTTTCGATGGATCTTCGAAACCACTCAATTCAACTTCTTTAATCAAGAGCTTCTACCCGAACCTTCATTACAAAATGATTTATCTTTAATAATTTTGAAATGGCGTACATTTCTCTTCGTTTTTACATCAGACATTGAAAAAATGTTCCGACAAATTATTGTGCATCCGGAAGAAACAAAGTTTCAGAGGATTTTATGGCTTTCAGATGCATCCAGTCCGTTACAACTGTATGAATTACAAACCGTTACTTATGGTACAACTTGTGCCCCATATCTTTCAATTCGAGTACTGCAACAATTAGCGAATGATGAAGCAGAAAATTTTCCTCGAGGAGCTCAGGTTCTCAAAAAAGACATCTATGTAGATGATATCATATCTGGTGCTGACGATATTAGTCCAGCTAAAATTATTCAAAGGAGCTTTTAAGTTCCGGAGGATTTAATCTTAGAAAATGGACTTCGAATTGTCCTGAACTCCTCTCTGATTTTCAACCATAGGATTGTGAGTTTTCATTCGATTGTGATGATTCTTATTCAGCAGTTAAAGCATTGGGGTTATTTTGGAATCCAAAATGTGATTATTTTTTCTTCAAAGTAAAGCTACCCACATGTAATATTTATACAAAAAGAACATTCCTTTCTGACGCATCGAAACTGTTCGATCCACTTGGGTTACTAGCACCAACTATAACCCTAGCTAAAATATATTTTCAACAACTTTGGTTGGAAGGTATTGGATGGGATGACCCACTTCCACCTAAATTAAGTTCCGAATGGGAAAATTATAGAAAAAATCTAATATTCTTACAATCTATCAAAACACCTAGATGGCTAGGTACAAACAAATCCATTGAAATTCATGGCTTTTCCGATGCCTCTAATCATGCATAATCTGCAGTTCTGTAATGCAGAACTGAAAGGCCAAACGGTCAGATTTTTGTCAATATCATCACTGCAAAAACTAAAGTTGCACCAATTAAACAAATTTCATTACCACGACTAGAACTGTGTGGTGCAGTTTTGTTGGCGAAACTCTATAAAAAAATTTTATCTGCTACTCAAATCGAAACTTCTCAGTTAAAATCATACTTTTGGACAGATTCAACTATCGTCCTTGGCTGGATTCATGCGCTACCTATTCGTTGGAAGACTTTTGTTGCCAACCGTGTAAGCGAAATACAAGACACGACAAACGTAAATCAGTGGTTTCATGTTAGCTCTGAACACAATGCAGCCGACTGTGCTTTACGAGGAGTTCAACCGCAAGACTTAGAAAACCATTCGCTTTGGTGGAATGGTCCTCAATGGCTTTGTCGCTCTAAATCTGAGTGGCCCAGTCAAGATACTTCTCGATTTCATACTGATTTAGAACAAAGAATTACGATAGTTATAAGTTCTAATGTGGTAATCAAATTTTGTACAAATCTCTTAAGTAGATTCAGTTCACTCAACCGTTTAGTTCGAGTAACATCTCATATTTTTAGACTTCGCCCAAACCGAAAAAAATTTTACAGTGGTTGCTTAAAAGCTAATGAAATGCAAACAACATTGATGCATCTTATTACACTTTTACAATCGTTATCATTTCCAGACGAAATAAAATGTCTTAATTCTAAAATCCTTGATTTACATCCATTCATCGATAAAAATAACCAACTACGCGTTGGTGGTCGTCTTCGTTTTGTAAATATAGATGAAGATTCGAAATATCCTCTTATTCTATCAGGTTCTTGTTACCTGTCCAAACTCTACATGGTGGACCTCAATTAATTATGTCCTATATCCGAAATAAATATTGGATAACCAATTTAAGAAATATTGCAAGGGCAGGATTTCATATGTGTGTACTCTGTACTCGATTTAATAAAAAACGTACTTCTCAATTAATGGGTTCACTCCCTAAAGCAAGAGTAAATCAAAGCAGAGCATTTAGACACAGCGGCGTTGACTACGCTGGTCCCTTCGACCTTAAGAGCCCTTCACCTAAATTGTGAAACTATTTGTAGAACCTATTCATCACCTAAGATTCTCACCTTTATCCACAATCCACACAAGAAAAAAAACATCCACCACCAATTATGTATACATATTACCTACTCATCCCATTTCTAGTTCACTGAAACCCACACAACCAACGGTTGATCTCCGCATTCAAGAGTGTGTGTATATTGTTTTGTTTTTTTCTTCTTTGTAGCACAATAGAAACAAAAAAATTCAGTACGATCGCTAAAGAAGAAAAGAGAACACATTACATTTTTTTTGTTTGATACGACTACGAGTGCTGTACTTGTGTTGTTTTTTATGTAAAAAAAAAAAAAGAGTTTCGTTGGCAGTGCATTTTTTTCTTTAGCTTAGTGTGACCCAGGTACTTTTATTATATTAGTTTTTGGTTATCTTTTTGTTGTCATTTATAAATTCACATCAACTGGTCATACTTATTTGGTGTTGTCTGTTTGTTTAGCAGTTATGTACTATGTTCCTACATTTTCTGATAGATTTCTTTTATATTACTATATTATATAGTAGGTAAATTGTACATATTATGTTAAATATTTTAGATTAGCGGACCGAGAAGAGCATTAGAACTAACAATTTTGTCGAATTTAGAAATTTCAGCTTCCAAATAGTAGGGTGTTGAAAGCGATTGAATTTATTCTTTTTTCTGAAATAGAAAGAGACTTATTTTTGTAAATATGCATTTCGTTTGGCTTGGATTAATAATTGAAAGAAGTGTTTAGAATAAAAAAGGTAAGTAGGTATAGTTATGCTATGTGTACCTAAGTAGTATGATATAGGTATAGGTAAGTGAGATTCACAATTTTATGGCATAAAGGCGACATATGTACATAAGTACCTAATCCTTCAATTTATTTATTGTAATTGAAAGTAAATTCGTTGATTTTAGGTACGTAGTTCCATAGATAAAAATAAAATCTAGACTAAATTTATAGTACCTATAATTAAAAACTAAGTGAAGTAATAGAAACTGAACCTAAAATAAAATTAATATAAAATTTAAATCAATGTTTAAAATGTTTAATCTTACATTTGTTTAAAATAAAAATATAATATATATGTACATAAGATGTAGGATGGAGGGTTAGTATTTTCAAATAAATAATATTTTTTTTATTTTTAGATCTTTAGTGTCTTTAGTGCTACACAAGTTTTTTGTGAATGAAGTACAAATTATAAAAACTACCATTTTAAACACCTTTTTAGAAAACTTTTTATCATAAGAAAATGGGCTGTGATAAAATAACTCTTTGGGGGTCATAAACCCCAGGTTTAAATCCAACTTAATATTTTTTATAATGTATGCAGGTAGTTACTTCAGGTAGTGATAAAAACAAGATTTTGTACCTAATCTATCATAAAAAATTAGTTAATCCACTTATTTTGCCAATCCAATAAAGTTCCATTATTATGTGATACAAAACTAATGAAATATTAAAACTAAGTTGGTAATTTTTGTTCCTGTATGTATGTCGCCTTTATGCCATAAAATTGTGAATCTCACTTAGGTACCTATATCTATATCATACAACTTAGGTACACATAGCATAACTATACCTACTTACCTTTTTTATTCTAAAGATTTCTTTCAATTATTAATCCAAGCCAAACGAAAAGCATATTTACAAAAATAAGTCTCTTTCTATCTCAGAAAATATAATAAATTGAATCCTTTTCAACACTCAACTACACAATATTTTGAAGTTAAAATTTCGTAACTTTCTACATGAATTTCATTTACACTTTTCAATAGGTATTCAACTAGTTGTGAGCAAAGAAACGAGCTTACCATGTTACCATTTCCCCCATTTCCATTACCTCCCCTTTAAAATGATATTTATGCCTGAAAAACAAATTTTTTTTATCTACAATAGAAAAACTAAACAAATATAAATACCTTCTAGTTTTTACTTACTCAGATTCTCTTTTACATTTATGTAGATATATAAACTTCCATTTAGACCTATTACTTTTGATAGAATTGAAATATCGAGCCAAATTTTCAGTATAATTCAAAAGTACTTAAAAAACCTGCAACCATAAGTAACAGAAATCATAAAATTGTATAATACGCAAATGATATTGATAAACAAAATCCTATATTTTATGTACCTATCAGAATTTCTAAAAAAAAATAACAAAACCAATAAACACAAAAAGCCTACCACACCAATACCAAGCAATCAAAATATATCGCACACCAGATTTCATTACATCAGATACCAACAAACTAAAAATGCACTGCCTAGATCTTTTTTTTTATTTTCCTTTTCATACACACTCTAGCGGCCACTTGGAGAAAAATTAAAACAAATGATTTGTGTCTGAACTAAAATCTTGATAATTTTTTTTAGGTAGAGGTTTTAAAAAATTATTCTTTTATATAAAATACATAGTTAATGATTAACTTTTTTGATTGAATTTGAATTTAAAAATATAAAGGTTTCGGTAAGGATTAGTTCGCGAACAAAATTATTTAAATTTATATTAGAAAAAACGATTTGAAAAACTGTATTTTTAGTGTTTTTTAAATCAATATATTTTCGAAATCTTACTGTATTATGATTTTTGGCGCACACACGTTTGAAGATACTTTTAATACCTTTAAAATAAGACCGAATTCGTTTTAATCAAAGCACTAATTTATCTATGAACTTGTAGACGGATAAGCAATTTCAGCAAAAATCTGAAAATACATCAGTACATTTTTTAAATATCTTTTGCTGTGTGCCAACTATTAAAAAACTGGTTGCACACGTTTAAAGACAATAAGTGGTTCTTTCATATGCTTTTTAAATTATTGCCATACGCACACAAACGCCTTCGTGAAATTGTAGAGCGAACCAGCGTTTCTTCGTTTTTTCTTCAAATATAAGGAAAGGCCTCTTAAGTTATCGAAAGGAAGATCACCGAAGACCTACAAGGGTTTCATCTGTATCTTCATTTGCTTAGTGACGAAAGCTATTCATATTGAGCTAGTCTCAGATATGACTTCCGAAGCATTTTTGGCTGCGTTCCGACGGTTCACTGCAAGAAGAGGAGCTTGTAGTCACTTGTAAAGTGACATTGGGACTAATTTTGTGGGAGCCAACAAGGAACTCATAAGGATGAAACTCCAATTTCTTGAACTCCTTTCACCTCATGTCCGTGCCCAGATGGAAAACGAAGGTACCTCCTGGAGCTTCATTCCTCCTGCCTCGCCACACTTCGGTGGTTTTTGGGAGGCAGGAGTCAAATCAGTTAAGTACCATCTTAAACGAATTCTTTTAAACAAAATTCATACATATGAAGAAATGTATACTTTTTTAGTACAAATTGAATCTTCTCTAAATTCCAGACCTTTGTGCCGACTAACTGACGATCCAACAGATTTAAGCGTGCTCACTCCTGCACATTTTCTGATAGGCGAGCCTACGAACATCGTTCCCGAAACATCCCTATTGGACATCAAAACCAACCAACTTAACAGATGGCAACATACCCAACAGATGTTCCAACACTTTTGGGATAGATGGCAGAAGGAATATCTTTCACGACTTCAACAACGTCCAAAGTGGACAAAATCTCAGAGAAATTTCCAAATCAACGATATAGTCATCATCACGGATGAAAGATATCCTCCAGCAAAGTGGCCACTGGCTAGAGTGGTCGAAGTGCATCTAGGTTCAGATGACATATGCAGAGTCGTTACGGTGTATGCAAATGGGAAAAAATTCAAACGCCCCATAACAAAGTTATGTCTACTTCCTGATGTCAATAAACCAACATCATCATTCGACTGCGAAACTTCAACATAAAACAACAATCTTAAAAATCAACGCATCTTCAAACTTCATCAAAGAATTTCAACAATATTCATTATCTTTTCTACAACGTTAGCGAGTATCAGGCGCTAGAAATCCTGTTCCAACATTAAACATTCGTCGTATGTTATATGAGAGGAAATGCTCATATACAAATTGTATTTAGCATGTATCTTATAATTTTTAAATTTTAGTTGTATCTTTATTTAAGAACAGTAGTTCTTCCCTGGCGGTATGTTTAAGATCTATTACATTTATTATCCGAAACAGAAATTAGATATCAACCTGTAACTTGTATTACTGGCAACACTTTAGTTTTCATTTCTACTTGTTACATTATACATACTTAACTTAATAACTTGTCAACTGTCAAATAATGTCTCTCTTAAAGCTTTCACTTTTGCAGCATACCGCATGGGGTTTAGATCGTTTCCTTATATTTTACCTTTCAATAAATTTATATTTTTCTATAATTCAATTTTGATTTATTTCATTTTTGTAATAATTTTTCCTCATTTTTCTCGAGCTATCAAACAGATGAAGTCAATCTCGTTTTTTGTTTTGCCGTCGGGAGACTTCCAAGTCCATTTACGAGAGCTTTTTTTGAAAAATAATGTATTTGCAACCGTAAGTCGTTTTTCCCATAGAAATTGGATCAGTCGTTCGCCTCTCGCGTTTCTGCATCCGTAGCCAAATGGGCCCATAATATTTTCTTCACCATTGCAAGGTATTCCTATTTTACTGTTAAAATCACCCATGATAATAAGATTTTCGCTTTTAAAGTGAGTAGAAGCTTTATGCAGAGTTGTATAGAATCGCTCTACTTGTGCGTCGGAAGCTTGCTCTGTTGGTGCATAAACTTGAATTAGAGATATTTTATGTTTTCCCAATAAAAGTTTCAAACTTATTATGCGTTCGCCGAAAGACTTTATTTCTACTACATTATTCTTAGTATTTGCATTAATCATGAAACCAACACCATACATTCCTTGCCGTTCACCGATATAAGCAAAAATATTTCCTTCTGTGTCTTCGATTATGTCTTCTCCTATTCTTCTTACTTCTGATAGACCAATAATACTCCAATTTATTTTCTTAAAAGCTTTCATGAGTTCAGTTTTTCTTTCATTTGACATCAATGTTCTTACGTTAAGCGTTGAAATGAACAAGTTGGAGTATTTTTTGATTACAAAAAGAGTTCATTGGGGGGTTTTGGCCTACAACTCCCACGGTGGCCGATCGTCTTGGGAGCGTGTTTTTAATTTTGTTTCGGTTTGTTGTGTTCGTGTTCCTTTTCGTTCCATTTTCGTTTTTGTATGTTCTGAAGAGAGTTCTATGTGTTTGCTATTGTTTCAGAGAGATTGAGTTATTTGTTGTTTGGTTATGTATTCTGTTCAGATCTTTGGTTGTGCTATTTTCAATTAAAAATTTCTTCATTGGATTTATAGCATTTATTGCAGTTCTTGGAGTAGTATTTGTAGCTCATTTTTTTGTGGTTTTTCTTGAAGTTTCGTATTTTAGCGGTTCTTTTTTTTATTAGATGATCTGCCCCTCTTTCTAGTGTTTTCTAGCAATGTCTCGTCTTCATTCGTCCAGATTTGACCATGAATATAAGTTTTTCGTATCTAAAAAATACTTTTTTATTCTGTTTTTTTTAATTCTAAAAATTTCGGACTCAATGGTTTCCTAGCTTCCAAGATAGATTTTGGTAGATCCTCTGACATGCAGACTTCTAAAATTTTCCTTGAAGTAAGAACTTCTTGTTTTTTATTTAAACTTTGAAATGTTAAGCGGACTGGTCTTATTTTGTTTTGTGATCTTTTTCCTAGTCGAAAACAACTTTCTAAGTCTTGACTTGAGATGTTACAATCGTTGGTACTTGCGTTCAGTAGACTGATAATGATTCTTTCCAGATCTGCTGCATCCTTTTCTGTTTCTGCGATTTTGAACCAAGTTTTCCTTTTTAAGTTCCATTTCCAGTTGTGTTAGCTTCTTTGTTTGAACTTCAAATCTAGCATCTTGGTTCATTATAACAGTAGTTTGAGCTTCTACAACTTTTTCTAGTTTGGCTACTTTTTCAGAAATTATTCCAACTTTCTCATCTGTGTTTTTAATTACTTTTTCTGTTGCCGCATTTATGTTCATCGAAGTTTCATCCTTTTGTTCTTTAAGAAGTTTTGCAAGAGCTTCAATCGTGATCGTCATTTCTCTTTAACACCCAATTTTAAGAAGAAAAAACAAGTGTGATATTCCTATGTGTCAATAGAGGGCGCTTTAGACGATACGGAGTAAGTATTTCTGGCACTTACTTTTGACAGCAATATCAAATAATCGTATGGTAAACAAAATGAGATCGTGGTTGGTATTTTTATTTTTGTAATATTTGTAAGTTTAAATATATATATATAGATTAAGTCCGGTTATAACTCTCTTGTGTGAAATAATATAACGTTCCTTTTTCTATTTTTGCGAATGATTTATAATTTTGTGGTTTACTTTTGTTTTTTCAAACACAAAATATCGACAAAAATACCTGGAATTTCGGCTTATCTTGAGATGCTGTGTTAGCAGATTCTGTATTGTAAGCTCTCCTTATAACCTTGGATAAATCACCTAAGTATTTCGGACTATATTTTACTTTTACTTCCCGCTGTTAAATTTCCTTGATAACTCTATAGAACACTCTCTCTTCTCTAAGAGTAATATTGTAACTCAATTGATGTAAATAAATAAACTAAACACCTTATATGGGCTACTACGACATATTCGGAACTCAAGACTATGAGGAGCGGTTTATCCGGCTCCCCACCCTTGAAGATATATTAAGGTTCTGGTCCCCCAGGTTGGGGGTTGTGCGTCGGGGTAACTTCCTTACCACGGAAAAAAATTTTGGTTCCGAAACAATAACAAGCCTCAGATACGGATGATTCAAATTTTGACGACCTCAGCAAACGAAACAAGGACATTGAATTTCGGATCTGCACGTGGAATGTAAGGACAGCTGAACAATTATTGGAGAAACTGGATAGGCTAAAGGCCGACATAACAGCAATCCAGGAAGTGCGATGGGATGGAGAAGGCATACGAGGGATGAAATCGTGTGGCATTTACTTCAGCAAGTGCTACAAGGAGAAGGGTCAGCGACTCTTTGGGTGTGGTTTTGTGGTAAGCGGAAGACTTAGACAAGAAGTCTTGGGCTTCAGAAATGGAAGCGAGCGCCTGGTCACGATCCGCATCAAAGCCAAGTTCAAAAACATAACGCTGATCTGTGCCCACGCCCCAACGGAAGAAAAAGATGAATCAACCAACGAACATTCTTGAGATTCTTCTTGAGACCACGTAGGATATATGCCCGAAGTACGACGTGAAGATTATTCTTGGCGACTTCAACACCAAAGTTGGAAAGGACGACATCTTTGGTTCGATAACCGGAGGACACAGCCTGCACGATAACACTTCCGGTAACGGACTCAGGTCTCAGGCTCATTGACTTTGCGGCCGGGCGAAATGTCATCATAACCAACACTCGATATACACAAGGGGACCTGGCGGTCTCCACATCAACGAACCATCAACCAAATTGATCACGTTCCGATAGACGTTAGGCATGCTTCCAGTATCCTGGATGTCCGAACTTTCCGGGGGGCCAATATAGACTCGGACCATTGGTAGTAGCCCAAGTTCACATGCGGTTATCCATGACGCCACAACGCCGAGCGGATGCTGTGACAAGATTTAACGTCAGGAAGCTGAAATCGCAAGAGACCTCCAGGACCTTTGCTTACCAAGCAATGCTAGAGACCAGAATCAGAGCTCCTGAGAGAGCAGCCCGGGAGCTCTACGGGGAAAAATAAAGGAAGAACGCGCCGCGGCCGTCTTCTCAGGAGGAAAAAGATAGAGCAAAAGAAGCGGCTGGTCGAGTCTGTTGAGAGTTGTAGCGGCAGAAGTGATGTCCGGAATTTCTACTAAAGGGTGAAACGATCTACCCAAGGCTTCAAGGCTAGAACGGAAGCTTGCCGAGACAAGAGTGAGAATATGGTAGTTGATACGCAGTCTGTACTGAGAATCTGGAAAGAACACTTTTCCAGACTGCTAAACGGCGAAGACGACCAACATCCCGCTTTTAGGAATTCATTCAACTTGGACGATGATGGTCAAGATTTCCGTCCATCCGACCTAGATGAAGTGCGGCTAGCGATATCTAAACTTAAGTCGTACAAGGTTGCTGGTGCGGATGGACTACCAGCCGAACTATTTAAAGCAGCGGGAGATGATTTGGTATGGAGCAAAACTTGGTCGGACGAAAGTATGCCCGATGAATGGAATCTCGGTATAGTGTTCCCCATCCACAAAAAAGGAGATACTCTGAATTGTGCCAACTACAGAGGAATAAGTCTTCTAAACGTCGCTTATAAAATACTGTCTTCTATATTGTGTGATCGCTTAAAACCGTTTGTCAACAATCTGATCGGCCCCTATCAGTGTGGTTTTATTCCAGGAAAATCAACCGTCGATCAAATGTTCACACTCCGACAGATTTTGGAAAAAACTTAAGAGCTTCACATCGATACACACCATCTGGATAGGGACGAATTATACAGAGCCATGTCTTATCTGCCAAACTCGTCCGCTTGTGCAGCATGGCGATGGAGAAATTTCGGTGCTCCGTCAAAGTCGGAAAGAACTTCTGATCCCTTTGATGAAGAGAAAGCTTTAAGGCAAGGCGACGCGCTATCATCCAACCTTTTTAGCATCGTTCTTGAAGCAATTGTGCGTAACTCACAAGTCAACAACACAGGTACAATTTTTCAAAAGTCCGTTCAACTAATTGCTTATGCAGATGATATTGATATTATCGGGAGAACGAAGCATGCGGTTACCGGCACATTTGCAAGTATTGAAGCGGAGGCGGCTAAAATGGGTTTGGCGTAAAATAGGACAAAACGAAGTATATGCTGTAATCGAGAAAGAATCTCAGCATCGTCGACTCAGGCAAAATGTCACGATGGATAAGTACAACTTAGAAGTAGTTAAGCACTTTTTCTACCTGTGCCTACGTTCTGTAACTCTCGGATCGGCAAAAGTAGTCGTGAAACGAAGAAAATTGAAAAGTTACAGAACGTAGGCACTGGGCTCCACTATTACCTCACAAAATGACATCAGATCAAAGAAGAATCACTTTTGCCAATCGCTGTTTCTTCGGGCTAAGAAGGCATTTGAGTAGTAAAGCCCTCTCTCAAAGTACCGAGGAAACTTTATATGTATAAGACCTTGGTCATCCCGGTCCTGCTGTATGGGAAGCATGGATTTTGTCAAAAACGGATGAAAATTTGCTTGGATGCTTTGAAAGGAAGATTCTTCGTGTGATTTTTGATCCAGTGTGTATCGAAGGAGTATGGAGGAGAAAATTCACCGAATAACTTTACAAGCTTTACAGCGACGTCGATCTAGTTAAAAAGCTGAAAATACAGCGGCTGAGACGGCTGGGACACGTGGAGCGTATAGACACCGACGCACCAGCCCGACGAGTCTTCGAATCAACCCCTGAAACCCCATAGAGGTGGCGCGGTGGAGCAACCTCAACCAACTTGGTGTGCGCAAGTGGAGGGAGCTAGCTAGGGACCGAGCTGGCTGGAAGGGCTTGTTGGTTGAGGCCGTAGTCCAACCTGGACTGTAAGCGCCATCTAAAGTAAAGTAAGTAAGTTTTTCATGTTAAGATTTCTTTGGCTGCTAAAAATCAAGATACATATGTACTTTTTTATTTTTAAATGTGCATATTTAACACTTTGTTATGGATATGAAGAAACTTTATCAAATTCGGAAGATGATTTTAAAAATATGTAAATATTTTGTTACACCTATAGGTAGTGGATTATTTTGTTCACATTAAACTTGAAACAGAAAATGCTACAATAATCGATGGCAAATAACTCAAAGAATTTGGTGTGAACATATAATTTTCAGTTGATAAATTGTTTTTTTTTTTTTTTATAAAAATGCATTTAGATATGTATTTGTATTCCTGATCTAAATTGAGCAAATAAATAAATTAAATAGGTAGGTATATAAATATATCACCTTAAAATACAAAGAAATTAATAATATATATAGTTGTTTAAATAATAAAAATAAGCCGTATCCGTATTCCGTACATAGTATTTTTGAACTGTTGCTAAGTTAAAGTAGTGTTTATTCAATTGTATGACATTTATTTTAATTTGTATGGTTTGTCTAATAAGTATTTTTGTCGAATAATTCAATAAACTTGATTAGATATTGGAAGAAAACATGTCCATACAAAAATTGAATCAACGAAATTATAAACAAAAAATTTCGTCCTCATTTTTGTTCTGCAGTACGCTGTTCAACGATTGAAATTGATTATTGTACCAGATTATTTGAAGAAGTCTCCACTCTTTTTCGCACTGAATAATTTTCGCTAACCATAAAAGTGAAAAGTGATATTTCAGTTTTATTTGTACATATTTGTTGTTTCTATACTTAGAAGAAGAAATAGAGAAACGGGCATATTGAGGAAAAGTGCGGCTTTTTTACACAAACACAAATGCATCCACACTGGGAAGGCGTGCAGTTAGACAGCTAAATGCTGGGGCGCCCAAAGAAATTTTTATATGTTTTTTTTGAGGAATGTGTTTTGAGATTTTAAATTGCTAAAATAGTAAACAAAGCCTAGTAAATTAAAGAAACAAGTGATATAAAAGTACGTAAAGTGAATACATGCAATAATTCATTGAAAAAAAATAGAAAACTACATACGGTGCGGAGTTAAATGCTGTAAAAATACCTATAACAAGCAGTGTACATTTTGTGCATAAGCTGTGTATCATATTCCTAAAGTAAGTAAAATTAATTTGAGCGCCTTGCCATCACCAACAAAAACTAATGACCCTGGACGAGAAATTCAATTTTGACAGATCGGGTTCAGCTAATTCCCGTGATTGATGTTTTTTTTATTTATAAACAATTTGCTTTTTTATAGCGAAATGCTACGAAATTTGAATTGAGAAGTATTCTTAGATAATGTAGTTACCTAAAAAACATCACTTCACATTATTTATGTGGAATGTGAGACACAATAACCTCGGGAAAGGAAAAAATTGAAAACTCATAGGTGTTTTTTCACGATTTAACGCAGCACTGTATTTTGTTTTATATTTTTTTTTATAAATTTTTGCAAGTATTCACTGTGTTAACTTTCATTTCACTTTTTTAATTAGTATTTTAAAGTTTTATAATCTCGA
This sequence comes from Epistrophe grossulariae, assembly GCA_929447395.1. NCBI lineage: Eukaryota > Metazoa > Arthropoda > Insecta > Diptera > Syrphidae > Epistrophe > Epistrophe grossulariae. The sequence continues at coordinate 26,048,845 of OV839567.1, forward strand.
AACACTTTCATTTAGCTCGGCAAAATGACGGATCGGGTTCTATTTGTTTTTTTTTTTATTTGGTGCCTCACTCACATACACTGTAGATTTAGATAGATAGATAATTCTTTCTTTATTTCATAAAATGGATTACAATATTATGTTTCTTTGAAATACTAACATGGCTATTCTGCCGTCTGCCGGCACATATACACTGTATATGTTATATACACCTCTTCCATATTTCAATAGCTAGTTTCATTCACAAAAAGATTTGCTTTTTTGTCAAAAGATTTGCCCTTTTCTTATGTTAAGAGTTTCATTGCAAGATAACAAACTACTGAAAAAAATTTCATTGAAAGTTTCATTCATTGATTTTGAGAGCAATTCCTTAAAATTGTAATGAAACTCGCTATAAGTTTCTATAATTACAGCATAGGTTTCTGTGAGTTTTTTGCTGTCTTTATTTATTTTTTACAATCGATGACATTAATTTTGTTCGCAATCTTTTCGTAAAAGTTTTGGCTTTCGATTTGGAGACCACAGAACATTTTCGTTTCGCTTTAAGTGCGAAATAGGCTTCTAAACTAATTTAAGACAAATTTTATGTTTTAAAGCCTTGTACAACAACAATAAAGACAGAACTCAACAATAAAAACCGAATTACAAAATACCAACAGGCAACTAAATGATGTCACAGAAAAACTTCACGAAATAGAATTAGCACAAGAATCACAGAACAATAAAAATATAGCATCGGATGCTATCCTCTACGGTATCCCGCCAACAAAAGATGAGAACTTAAGATCTCTCTTTAATCACCTGTGTCATACACTCGAAATAAAACCACCATCTCTCAATGGCATCTTTCGTTCACGCCCGGCTAACAACACTTCCCAGAGGTCAGCAATCTTGACTTTTAACACTTCGTGTTAAAATCGATTGCTAAACGTAGCAGCGATCCTGCTAAAAAACAGCTTTGTTTACGCGACGTTGTATTTGGAATAAACCAAGATAGAGAAACCCCCATCTTTCTTCAGGAGTGTCTAACAAAAAAAAACTATCACCTATTGCAGGTAGCACTTCGTCAAAAAAAACTTAAACAACTGTCATCTGTGCATACCATGCGTGGATTTGTTTACGTCAGACATCATGTGGGAGATGATGTCCAGCTGATTGAAAACATCGAAGAGTTATGTCGAATTCCTTTCAATAAAAGAATCGAATTTTTTTCTGAAAAGAATCGAATTTTTATATATACGAAAAGACGAAAAAAATCTATTTATTTTTGTGATTGTGTATGTACTATGTGGCACTTGACAGCAGCAAATTTTTAAGTAAAATGTCCAGAAAATATTCAATTTGGAAATTATTATTATTGGATTTCTGATCAACAACAACAACTTAAAGGTGCTACCACCAATGGTATAAGAATTAATTTATAATTCGTTTTAATTAATTATTTGGCTGGAGATATAGCTATTTCAAGGGGTGCCAAGCCCTATCATCAGTCTCCTTATTAGTGGTGCTGAGCTTTAATCCAATTTTATTATGAAAAACTTTCTGCACACCATGAGATTCGAACCCACGCATATCAGATTTGCTCAGTCTTAGAAGTCGTATGCACTACGCATTCCACTACTTTAGACCACTGACGTCACAGGTCGAGATGTGTATCGTTTGTTTATCAAATGCATTTGGAGCATCAGCATTTTTCTAAGCGCCTTCAAGTATGCTGTCTTGTTCCGCCTCCATTTTTCTCCATACCTTATTTCAATAGACTACAATTCGTAGTACGTATCAAAGGGGGAGAGGTTGGAAGATCGACAACAGACCAGACTATTAAGTTATTATTATTATTTATTGTATTATTCATACTTGAATGTCAGTTTATTAGACTTGACCATTCTTTATTCCGTCAATTTCATTGAATGGAGGCGGAACAAGACAGCATACTTGAAGGCGCTTAGAAAAATGCTGATGCTCCAAATGCATTTGATAAACAAACGATACACATCTCGACCTGTGACGTCAGTGGTCTAAAGTAGTGGAATGCGTAGTGCATACGACTTCTAAGACTGAGCAAATCTGATATGCGTGGGTTCGAATCTCATGGTGTGCAGAAAGTTTTTCATAATAAAATTGGATTAAAGCTCAGCACCACTAATAAGGAGACTGATGATAGGGCTTGGCACCCCTTGAAATAGCTATATCTCCAGCCAAATAATTAATTAAAACGAATTATAAATTAATTCGTATACCATTGGTGGTAGCACCTTTAAGTTGTTGTTGTTGTTCAGAAATTCAATGAAATTGACGGAATAAAGAATGTTCAAGTCTAATAAACTGACATTCAAGTATGAATAATACAATAAATAATAATAATAAATTATTATTATTATTAATTGAAAAACAATGCACAAATATTTACTATAAAATTCACCGAAAATTCGTTGCAACCAAAAACACAATTTGCTTTCATAAAAAAATTTGTTTTCTTAAAACACATTTGACATTTTTAGAAATTTCAAATCTTGCAAGTGTGTGTGCCAATCGGTGTAAATTCTTTCTTGAATCTTGCAAAATTAGCAGGATTTGTTTTGACAGAAAAAATTCGAATTGGTCAGAAAAAAAATCGATTCCTTTGTTGAAAGGAATTGACATTAGAAGAAGTTGCCAGCCAGCGTACGCTCAAACTGAATAATCATGTCGATTATGGAATCCGGAATACTGGATCCGCAGTGATGCTCAGTACAGTGTTCTCTTTTCTTTTGACGACAAATGGGTAGAGAAAGAAGAGTGTACTGCTCTGCGAATCACTGTGGATTCCATAATCGACATGAATAAAGCGCTTCTCAAACTATTTTATTCCTAATTATTTTCTCATTTTTATTCTCCTGTATATTCAATATTAATTATTAATTTAATTCCTTTTACTTTATTATTTTGCTTTTCGAATATATTCAATATTTAATTCTTTATTATTCTTAAATTTATTTTTGCTTATATTTATCTTTGGTGTTTTTTGTTTTTCTCTTATATATATTTATATTCTTCTTATTATCTTCTTTTTTTTCTATTTTTCTGTGCTGCTTTTCTTTTAAATTTTTGCTTTGAGTGGGATAAAAGTATAGTCAACTACAATGACTTTTGATGTAATAAACGGTTGTTCCACATATGAGTCTAATCATGATGTTCTGCGATCAATGGTTAATATTTTTACTGCACAAAAAAACGGTTTTACAATCTGTCATTTAAATGCCCAAAGTTTGTTGCCCAAGATTGATGAGTTCAGGGATATTTTTATGGGAAGCAAGGTTGATGTAATTTGCGTTTCCGAAACATGGCTTAACAGTAATTTTAATGACGTAATGTGCGGATTGGATGGTTATAAGCTTTTGCGCGTAGATAGACAAGGACGAATAGGTGGTGGTGTAGCGATGTTTGTACGAGAGTTTATAACAAGTAAAATCAAATATCAATCAGACGCTAGTAGTAGAATCGAATATTTGTTTGTGGAGGCAGTATGTGGTGTAGATAAGCTACTTATTGGTACAGTGTACAGACCAAATAGATACATAAGTCTGGCCTCATTTTTCTATTTGATTTAAGATATATCTGTGCAATCTTCTAACATAAATCTTTCGACATCCAAGGTAATGGTATTCAGAGCGGGTGGCGTCAGGAATTCAAGAAACGAGAAGTGGACGTTCAATAACGAGGCAGTCGAAATTGTTCGAGAGTATAAATATCTAGGAGTTCTATTTACTTCGAATCTAAATATGAAAAAACATCTAGAACGGAAACTAACGGAGTCAAAGCATGCAATTTCAACTGTGTGGGAAAGCTGCTTCAAAAGTGACTGCATTGAGCATAGTGCAAAGCTCAAGCTTTTTCGCTCTACAGCGACACCGATTTTGTTGTATGGAGCTCAGGTTTGGGGTTACTGTTCTTTCGAAGCAAACGAAAAGTTTTTCCGATACTTCTTTCAAAGAATCTTCCGGCTTCCGTGGAATACCCCAAACTACATGCTGTATTTGGAAACAGGACTGCCTCCCATGATATTGGAAACTCTAAAGCTAAGACTAGACGACATGTAAAATCTACATAAGTATGTATCCGTTACGTCACAGAAAACTTCAACATATAACCTACATATATTGCACGTTGTAAAATTTTTTTTAACATATATTGTGCGTATTACACGAAGTGTTTATTGTGTAAAAAGAATCACATAAAAATATGTTCTCTTGACGATTGCATATAATGCAGCTACATATTAGTACACACAATTTGTTCCATATATTTATGTTGATTACATTTTATGTAAAAGTTATGTAGCTTCATTATGTGTACCTACAACAAATTTTAAAATGTCACTTTTTGATGTGCGTTTAAAAAAAAATGTCTAGGAAAAAGGTGGCTGCTGTTGTGGTTTTGGCCACTCATTTAATTGAAGACAATGCATTGAAACGTAAAAAAGTGAGAGTCGAAATGCGGAAGCGTCGCGTTTGGATAAAGAATTGGGTTCGATTAAGTATTCCTGATGCTGATGCTCACGCCGCGGTACTTGGCCACCGGTGACGATTTTAAATCGTTGCAGTATATTTTCCGAATTCCACAACCTACCATTTCTACCATAATTCCCGAAGTACTGGATGCAATCTATAAGGCTTTGGTGAACGATTACTTAAAGGTGCTTGTTTTATCTAATTATCCTATATTTTAATAAGTGTAGCCATTTAAATTTGCATTTCATAGGTACCAGAAACACAGAAGCAATGGGAAGCTGTGTCACGCCAATTGAACGAGCAATGGCAGTTTCCAAACTGCATAGGTGCACTTGACGGCAAGCACGTTGTTATGGTCGCACCGCCAAATTCTGAGAGCGTCTTTTATAACTACAAAGGTAAGGACAGATTAATAGTTTTTATGTAGTTATTTAAAATACAATGAATTTCCAAAGAAACGCAAAGCATCGTGTTAATGGGAATTGCAGACGGAGAATACAAATTTGTTTATGTGGATGTTTGTCGTAATGGAAGATATTCGGACGGCGCGGCGATGTATTCACCGATGCAGTTTTAACCAAGCATTAGATGCAAATAAGCTGTGTTTGCCACCACCAAAACCATTGCCTGTCCGAAAAATACCAGTCCCCCACTTAATTGTCGCAGATGATGCATTTGCTATGCGCCCAAACATAATGAAACCTTATGCTCAACGCGTCTAACATTGTTGCAGCGCGTTTTCAATTACAGACTAAGTTACAGTTTGGCATCATGACGGCATGTCTGCGAGTGCTGCGGACACCAATACATTTGGATGCAGAAAAAACGAAAAAGGTTACACTTGCCTGTTGTGTTCTTCACAACTATTTGTTGACAACAAACCCGGCGACTTACGCTCCGAGCACATCATTCGACCAATAAGATGCTGAAGGCAATATAATAAGCCAAGGCGATTGCCGACACTAGAATATACCGACGACAACGTTACACCCTCTCGAAGCACCATGGCAATGCGCAGATAATGCTAAAGAACTCCAAAAAGAATTCACTACATACTTTGTTGAAGAAGGAGAAGTCGAGTGACAGTATAAACATATTTAACTTTATTTAACAAAAAACATTCATAAAAAGTATAAAAACAAACATAAGACATAATAATTTGTACTCTAATAAGGGCCAGTTTCACAGTGCACACTTAACAAAATAAGTGGCACTTAATTTTCCCATTTTGGCACTTAAGGCGCAGTTTTACTAACTGAGTAAGTGGAACTTAAGTGGCCAACATCGGAGACTTAAGTGTCACTTATTCCGATAAGTTTACACTGTGAAATTGGGAATTAGTTTTCCATATTCGGCACTTAAGTGACACTTACTTCACTGTGAAACTGGCCCTAAAATTTATTCGAGTTTAAAAAAACAAATAACAAAAAAATAAAGTTTTGTACTTTAAAATTCACTTGTTGAGTTTTTAATTCATCCTCGCTTTCTTCATTTTCAGTGTTCTGTTGTACTTGTACGTAAACCACACCACGCACAGTATCATAAACTGAAACATTGTTCCCATTAAAATTCCCATGATTTGATTCCTCTGTTCTAGCATCCATAAAATTATATACAACTTGCATTAACTGCCTTCGCAAATCTCGTGACTCAGAATATGAAAGAGTGCGTAGTTCTGCTAAAAGGTGGTCGCAGAAGGTTGAATTTGGGTCTGAAGTTTGCAGAGCGGCTACTGCGCTGGCCAGTACCTATGATACATGTGCAGTGGATGCTTCACATTCTGATTCTGGTTGCATTGTTTGTATCCGTTGACGCTTGTTCCGTTGACCCACTTTAACAAGGGGTGTTAATGGTTGAGGTGAATCTTGTAGCTCATCTAAAATCGAACGATCGGTGACTGATGGTGCCTGTAGTTAAAATTTTCATAAACATAATATGTTATGAACAAACGATCTACTTACAAATTCCATGGATGACACTTCCAGTTCACCGTCTGTGAATCGATTGCACCTTGTCCAGATTTTTTTTCTCGCAATTTTGCCAAGTTAGTTTTAAAGGTAGTGCGGAGCGCTAACCACTTCGTTTTTATTTCATTTACGTCGACTCCTTCATTGTTGAGTTCATCAAAAACTTCGCGCCAGCTACCCATCCTAGAACATTTGTACTCCACAGAAGCAGCATTCCACAACACCGGTCGTGATTCAACGGCTGCAATCAGGGCTTTTATTTCATTTTCTTTCCACTCATGCTGAATTTTTCTTTTGCCTGCAGTGGATTTTCGAATACTTTGTTCTAAATTTTCACTTGTTTTATCCATTAAAAACACAGAAAATTAAAAAACACGACCGACCACACAACAAAATAAGAACACATAGCAAAAATATGTAGCTGTAGGTTTTTGCCCAGATACATAATTTTGACAGTGACATATTTGTGTAGTAGAAGATAAAAATGTAACAAGTGGTATGTGGGACTAGATTAGACGGTATGTATAAATAAACATATTCTTATGCGCAATGGGTTCTACATATCGTTGACATAAATGTATGTTTGATATGCGATTGACATAATAGGCGTTTTTCTTTTTTAGTTCAGAGCAGAGCCTGAACTGTCAAACAAAAAATTGTGTTTCTTTTTTATCTCTGAACTATCAGAGCTACAAATTTGTGTTTCTTATTTCGTTCTGAACGTGTTCTGAGCTCGTTCAGAGCGCGCTCTATGAGCTCAGAATAAAATAACTGAGCAGACCGAGTTGAATGCCTTTTTTTTTTATTGAGACTTTAAATTAAGGTTTACATAGATAAATATACATATAAGATAGTGGTTTGACAGCGGCTATAATGTATTGCCAACTCTTTCAGTTACATATATGTTTGCCTCATGGCGCAGCTGTTGTGGGAGAATCTGCTCTTGCTCAGGAGCTAGAAATACCATTACTTGGCGACGCATAGTCACCTATGTGATTATACAATATTATATAAAAAAGATACAAAATATCTTAAAGCTAAAGTAACTTAAAGCTTATGGGAAAAAAGGGAGAAAGGGGAAAGGAATCGCTAAGGTGCGATGAGTCAGGGCATGGGTGAATATACAAATATACATAACGTTTAGAGATTCTGGATCTTAAAATTTTGGAGCGATTGTTTTAATATGCTTACATTTGTGGGGATAATGACAGGTTTAAAGTATAATATACCTATGATAGTATATAATATACCTAAGGGATAGTGATATGTGTGGACATTTTTGTTAAGAGTCTGTCTAAAGACCCGACAGCGCGTACGCGAAAATGATTTCGCGTACGCGAAATTGAGTGATTCTCACTTCAATGTTTTATTTGCTTGCTTACAGAAATACAGTGCTAGCACCCATCATTATCTCGCATAAACAGTGAGGTATGTATGGGGGGGCATGCTGCCCCCCTGCAACCCCCCTGCTTGGGCTCACTATAGGATTTGGGGTAGGTGCGCGGTTAGGTGTATGCAGTTTCTTTTGCATTTAAAGAATCAGGGGAGTTAAAGCCAACCTCGCAACTACCCCAAATCCTATAGTTTCACGTACGCGAAACTGATTTCGCGTACGCGATAACATTTTCGCGTACGCGCTGTCGGGTCTTTAGACAGATTCTTTTGTTAAAGCGATAGCTTAGTTAGGCAAGTGTGAGTTTATAATTTTGAATTCTTTTATTTAATGAAATTAGGTTAGATATCGTTTTTATTGTCCAAAATTCATTATATGAGGGGAGTCTTTTTTTTTTAGTTTTTAGTTCTTTTTATTTTTATTTTTTTATTTTTTTCGTTCGAGTTGTATGTATATGTATTTATTTATTTATATATTTTTTTTTCTTTTGTCTAGGATTTATTTATTTGCATACAAGTAGTTATAGATAGTTATAAGATACTTTATTATAAATGACAGTTTAAGACTTAGGATAATTTGTACTGAGTGGTAGATAAGATAAATATTAATTAACTTTCAATATGAAAGAGGTAAGTTCTGTCCGCATAAGAAAAGACATTTGAAAAGGTAAACACTAAGTAAGTTTCCACAATCAGTTGGAAGTGATTCGTATCCGGCCGCAGACGCCGCCTCCAACAACCCGAAGCCGGTCAGTGTCCACTGTGTGTGTGAACTGAGGATTAACTGCGGTTTTGGCCCGGAGTGGCCTTCAAGTAAAAGGACGATAGTAGTCCGTCGGGAGCCGTGTTGAGGTCCATGAGAGATATACCGACTGGAGACAGGTAATTAGTATTTTCCCAGTTGAAGCCAGATTGGGATGAGATGACTTCTCTATGTGATCATTGTCAGAAGAGTTTATGCTTGTGATCGTTTTTTTCATTAGAGTTAGAACATATTCTGTGAACGGAATAATGTTGGTTTCGTTGTAAATGTATGAATTCGAAAATCTTTTAACTCTATTTTCAAAGTTTTTGCCAGCGCAAAGACGAAGGATTTTCCTTTCAAGTAGTTCAAATTCCATTGCCAGAGTGGGTGAGATGGTAAACCAAATTCGAAACGCATATGTCATGATAGGTCTTATAAGCGTTTTGTAGAAAAGTAATTTAGATCGCTTCTGGAGCATACTGTGCCTAAGGAAGGGCGTTAAGAGATTACAAACCTTCCTGGCCTTAGAAAGGACTGTTCTGGCGTGTGAGTTGAACTTGAACAAGTTATTTATGTTCACCCCCAGATACAGTTGTTGATTCGTATAGATAGATTATGGCTTTCATTAACAACACCGATAGGACCTTTTCCGCTGGCATTCCGGAAACAGATGAGTTCCGTTTTTGGGTTATTGAGTTTAATTCCCCAGGTTTTATAGAAGTCATTAATGATTTGTATGTGTTTTTCGGGATATTTTAGTGCAACCCAGGGGAATTCATGGCTGGCGTAAGCAATAGTTTCGTCTGCGTAGAGCAGGCCGGTTGAATTTACGCTGTATTCAGAAAAGGTGTGGGGGAAGTCGTGGAAGAAGATGTTATAGAGGGTAGGGCCCAAAATCGAGCCCTGGGGGACCCCGCTATTGCACGCGCCAATGTTAGACTTTGTTCCCTGAATTTGTATGAAAAATTTTCTATTTCCTAGGAAGCTATCAATCATGTTGGAAAGATGGGAGGGAAATTTAGAGATAGAATTTTAAAAAGTAGGCCACACCTCCAGACCCTGTCGAAGGTCTAGGGAGCACGCCACGGTGCAGCGCTTTTCTCTTAGACTGGTGGTGACGTCGTTGTGTAATTTTAAAAGCGCATGCACCGTGGAAGTCCCCCGGCGGAAGCCGAATTGGAAATCGGAAATTGGATCGATCGGAATAACCTCTGGATCGTTTACTTTGTTAAGAACTATCATTTCGAGAACTTTCCCGACGTTGGAAAGTAGTGAGATTGGCCTTGTTGTTTATCTCGTCGATATTTACTTTTTTACGGATGGGAAGGATCCTGGTTATTTTCCATTAGTCGGGGAAATACCCGTTATTTAGGCAATTATTTTATATTATTGTAAGGAATTGGAAAGCAGAAGTGGAAATCTTTTTTAGAGCGAAATTCGTGATACCGTCGGGACCTGAGGATTTTTTGGGTCTAAGTTTGCTAATTATATTCGCAACTTCTGTGCCATAAGTGCACATGTGGATTGCTTGGGATTCAGAGCAGAGTTAACACTATCAAAATTGAACAAGCGGCTAGGTTTGTTTTATCTAGCGAGTTGGACGGAGGAAATCGCTTCAGCAGTGATTTGAGAGTTGAAGTTAGGGACTCTTTCCCTGTATGTATCGCTGTAGAATTCCTCAAACGCTGACACAATCCCTAGCTCATTAGTGATTGTTACGTTACTGACCTCTAATTTGGTACAGGAAAAATTTTCTTTCCGATAAAAGTGAAAATTTCTTTGAACGCTCTTGGACCAGGTTTGATTCGGATAGTTTGTTGCTAAACTGGCTGTTGAGCCAGATCCTGATCTTATCCTGGATAATTTTGTTCAGTAGAGCAATTCTTGAAGAAAGTTCTTTATAAGTATGATTGACTCTGTTGAACGAATTATGATAGATGTTTTTAAGCTTTCTTTGCCAAGCATGCTTGGTTTTAAAGAGGATGTTTATATGGTTAGGTAGGTTACTGTATTTTTTGAAGGACGTGGGAGTTCTGGTAGAGTGGCTGTCCAGGGACTCATGAAGCGTTTCGTTAAATTTGTTTATAAAAACATCAATTTCCGTATTTGAGAGGCAGTTGGAATGAGGGGGGAATCTATCGGCAAGGGAACTGTCCAGGTGTTCTCTAAAGGAGTCCCAGTTGGTGTTTTTGAATGACTTATGAGAGGGGGGATTGTGAGCGCAGATATTTGCATCCTCGAGTTTAATTTCGAGTAATACGGGAAAGTGTTCCGTGAAGGAGGGAAGGGTATGCACTGAAAAATGTTGGTCTATTCGGTTAATCAGATGGTTGTAAATTAAAAAGTGGTCTAAGGAGGAGCTTCTAGGGAAAGAGGGGGTTGGGGAAGCGATATTAGACAGTGACGGGTTGTAATTTTGCAACGAAGCCTCAAGGGTTTTTCCATTGAGATTGTACACCGAGTCGCCCCATTTTGGGCTTCTGGCGTTAAGATCGCCTCCGATAATTGCACCGTCGTAGGAGCTTGCGAGAATCTCAATGTTGTTGAGTTCGTGGGTTAAGGAAGCGGTGGGACTGTTCGTGGGGATGTGGATTGAGCCGATCAGAATTTTTCTCTTGATGTTATTTGAAACTGTGTTTATACTAAGAAAGATGCCCGGGAATTGAGTGGACTGCCAGTCCACAATTTCGTACTCTATGTTGTTACGAAGGGCGATTGCAACCTCTTGAAGGTTATCGTTTCTTAGAATGTTATAGGAGTCTAGAGCTACTTTGTGACGGGAGTTCAAATGCGTCTCCTGGATGAGGGCAAAAGAAATTTTGTTGGCTAGGAGAATTTTAAGTAGTTCAATTCTCCGGGCCTGGTGCACTAGGGACGAAATGTTAAATTGAAGGGATTTTACTAAAACTGTTTGGCTATGAGAAGGTTTACTAGTTCTAGGTATGCAACCTTTTTTGTAACTCTGAATTGAAGTTGTTTATATTAGCCATGAATAGCAATTTTGGAAACTAAGGAGTTCAATTCAAGACCAAAAAGGTCCTTTGAAGGTTCCATAAATTGGTTAAGTGCACTAGGCCCGGATTTGTGTAATGAAGGGGTGGCTTGGTTACTAAGGCTGGTTAGGTTAGCCTTTTGGGGGGTTGTGCGTTCTTTATTGAAGTGGCTTGCGAAGGAAACGCCGGGGGTCACCCAGTTACCGTTGGAGATTGCGTTAGAAAGAGCTCTGGCATTTGCTTTTCTATCATGCGCGACCTGAATAATCTTTTTCCTATTAGATTCATAGGACCGGAAGGCGACGCAGCCTCTGAAATTTGCTGTGTGGTTTTCTCCACAGTTTACGCAAGTAACCTTGCTCCCAGCATCCCTGGAGACTGGGCAGTCTCCGGGCAAGTGCTTGTTCGTGCACTTTACGCAATTGTAGTCGAAAGCGCAGTTCTTGGCTAAGTGGCCGAATTTTTGACAGCGTCTGCATTGCAGCGCGCCCTTGTTTCCCCTGGGTTTCTCCCAGTACACCCTGGAGTTAAATAGGTATTTAATTTTTAGAATCAGTTCCGCGCTGGTACCAGGTTGGAGTCTGACGAGGAACAGGTTATATTGTACTTTCTTAGCCTTCAAACCTTGAAACTTTTTCGACATTAGGGACACGAGAATTCAGTTCTGTGTGTATCTCAGATTCGGAAAAGTCCGTTGTTAGGCCCCTAAGGACAATATTTGTCGTTTTATTTTCTTTTGAAGTGAAGGTATATGCCTGCACCACATTAGACTCCCGCATGGCATCAAGCAGCCCCCGATGGACTACCGCGTTGTCGATATAAATTTTAATTTTTTTGCCCCGATTGGCTATCTTGTAATTGAAGGCTACATCGGCGGCCTTTTCTTTTAAATCACTAATTAACTTACGGATATTAATATAAAAGTAATGATGGGCGGACAGAACTTACCTCTGGGCAGTTTATTGTCGTTTTCCCAGCTGTTGCCATTTAGGTTGTCATTGGTAGGATGGTCCTGTTGATTGGAGATTGTTGATTGATGACTTGTAGATGGTGATGGGTCGTCTTCGGTGTACTGCTCCTGGATGATTCTGGCTCGTTTTCTTGGAGGGTGGCCAGTGATTTTAATGTCACTTAGAATTGTGAACTTGTTGCTGGGCTCCGTCGTGGAGGCTTCGATTGAGTAGCTGGGGGGGGGGTTCACGAAGGCAGTGTGCCTTTTGTCAGGGAACTGCCACCCCGGTGCTGGTATGGCGACTGCCTGTTTCGGTGAATTCGTGATCTTCAGTGAATTCGAGATGGTGGCGGTGGAATGAGAAAGGTTGGTGTTGGACGTTGGTGTTGCTGCGTTTTAATCCAGCATTTTTGCAGGAAGTGGTTTGTGTTGGTTGGGCACGTGCCGTGCTGCGGCTTAGGTATGGCCAAATTTTACGAAGGTGCTCGCTGATAGGAGAGTCGGGGAGTTGCGAAGGATGTCGAGTTTTGTCGCAGTTATTGCGCTGTTGTCTGGGTGCGCTCTCCGCCGATCCCTCCTGGAGAAGCGTGTTCGAGGAATTGGCCGTGGTGTAAAGTTAGTCCAGCGAAATTATCGCAGGACTTAGTGATCCAACTTTGGCACGATAATTAGGTTAATGCTCACTTTATGCGGCGTGGTTTGTATTGTTTATTTTTGTGTTTAAAGTATGTTTTCATACAAAATTATACACTTAAACTTTTTATTTGCTGAGCAAAATGCGCACCACCGGAAACCAACCTCACTCTTCGACACACAGAAAAAGAATCCCCGATTTGAATGCTGAACTCAAGCATTTGACAGGTGAAATTGAAAAAAAAGTTAAGTGTTCAGGTGTGTTTCAAAAATAGTTCAGAGCGCTCAGAACACGCTTTGTTCAGAGGATGTTCAGAGCATGCTCGATATGCTCGGACTCTGTTCAGAACTCTATTCTGATCTAAAAAAGAAAAACGCCTAATAATGTATATTAGACGATATGTAAATTAAAGGACATTGTTCTGACGTCTAATTGACGTCACAGGTACATAACTATGTAGTTTTTACACGTCGTCTAGTCTTAGCTTTAGTTTTTCAAATGAGTGATGAAAGAATACCCAAAATCGTTCTGAAGTTCTCAATTATGGCGACAGGCCATATGGCAATGGAATGGGAAAGTTTGGCTGCTACATGCAGTATGAATCTAGTGGTTACTCAAAATGAACAGCCTACCCTGCTGAGGAAAAAGTTTGATATTCTCTTAGAAAATTATGGCCATATCTTGTACGACAGAAATGCATCAGCATTATTTTCAAAGCCAGAGGAGAATTACTAAAACTTAACTTTATGCCTCATCGACCTGATTTGCCTTTACTTTGTAGTCTTTGCAATCTGAACATCCGTGAAGATATTCATCATTTTATTGCGATTTGTCCAATCATGAAAGAGTTTAGGGTGAGATATTTTGGCAAACAAAGCCTTAATGAAGTCGAGCTTATTGATATACTAAACGGAAATGGATGGAATGCCCTATATAGTTATATTGCCGCTGCTCTTCGTTATAGGAGTTGTATAATAAATGAAGATTTTTAAGATGCAAATCAAGATACAAATACTTGTAAATGAAAACTGTTTTTTTTTGCAATAATAATGTATATAAAGTTAAACTCAAAAATGTCAGTCTGATAGACGGCCATAGGCCAAACCATATGAACTTAAGTAAGCTTTTTTTTCATATTATATGAGTATGTACAAATTGTTATTATATATCTAATGAAATAATGAGTCAACTAAAACTAAACTAAAACTAACTAGTTGTATGACTTTCAGCAGCTGGTTTTTCAAAGCATGATCGTATATACATGACTTTTGACTTTGCGGTTCAAGAATGTGACTTTCATTATAAATACAGGGACTTTAATGCAATTGATTACGTCGGACTTGAAGAACATACTCGAAGTATAGATTGGAATAACGCTTATTATTTAACGAGTGCGAATGATCGAGTAGCATTTTTGAACTCTAAAATAATCGACCTTTTTAAAAATTTTGTTTCTCTACGTACAAAAATTCGAAAACCTGGCCAAAGATCATGGTTTACACCTGAAATTCGTTTGCTCATTAAGCGTAGAAACGAAGCGTTTTAATAACTGGAAACGTTATAGACTCGAGGAATTTAAACAAAATTATCGAGCTCTTCGTAATCTTGTTGTAAGCAAAATACAATCTGCTAAAAGGTTATTTTACAGTGCCAATCTCAATTCATCTCTGAATGGGCGAAATCTTTGAAAAAACTTGAGACAGTTAGAATAGGAAGCAAAAAAAGTCTATTAGTCTCGGATGACATTGACTGTAATATTTTAAACCAAAAATTTGTTGCACTACCCTTCCCTTCACTTCCTGTTTCTTCTCCTTTTCAATATGAAAATTTGCCTTTCAATGAAAATAATTCATTTGAATTTTCAAGAATAGAGAGTGCAGATGTCGTTAAATGCTTCTTGTCGATCAAATCAAATGCTACCGGAATAGATGACATATTCCCGAAGTTTTTGAAAGTTATTTTGCCGATCTTATTGCCACACATCACGCACATATTTAATACAATTTTACTAACTGGGTTTTATCCTAATGAGTGGAAAATGAGTAAGATTTTACCTATTCCAAAAAATGCGCATGACTTTGACCAATATCAAATTTTCTATCAAAGGTTTTCGAAAAAGCTGTACAAAACCAAATAAATTGCTATCTCAGATATAATAACATTTTATCACAAAAGCAATCTGGATTTAGACAAAAACACAGCTGTTCTACAGCACTTATAAATGTCATAGAAGACATAAGGGGGGCTTTAGATGAAGGCAATGTAACATTTTTAATATTACTGGATTTTTCAAAGGCATTTAATACAGTTGATCATTTGAATCTTTGCAAAAAGCTATCGCAATTGTACAACTTCTCAAACTCTGCAGTTTAACTGATTTATTCCTATCTAACCGAAAGAAAGCAGGCTGTAATGGTGAATAATAAGCTATCAGATTTTCTCTCAACATCAAGAGGCGTACCTCAGGGATCTATTCTTGGTCCCCTTTTGTTTTCCATATATATAAATGAACTGCCAAAAATTATTTCACAAACTAATATTCAAATGTACGCTAATGACGTTCAATTATATAAAAGTTGTCCTCTCGGGTTGATTGAAGATTCTGTCTCAGTCTTAAATGAAGAATTAAAAAGAATCTAATCTTTCGGTAAGAACAATGGTCTGTTTTTAAATCCAAGCAAATCTAAATGCATTATCATTTCCAAAAAACTGGTAGACATTTCATACTTTTCACAAATCTATCTCGATGGTCTTGCTTTAGAATATGTAGATACCGTGAAAAATCTAGGTATGGTTTTTAATAGGAAGCTAACTTGGGATACAAATATCAACATAGCTGTAGGTAAGGTCTATGGAGTGCTCCGTACGTTGTGGGCCACCCAATATTATACTCCACTCAAAACTAGAATAATGCTCTCCAAAACGTTAATTATTCCTATATTGATTTACGGATGTGAAATATACGGAAACTGTAACTCCATCAGCAGAAGAAATTTAAACGTAGCATATAATAGCATTGCTAGATATATCTTTGGTTTAAAAAGATTTGATAGAATATCCTCATTTTGAAAAGCTATATATAATCTCACATTCGATAATCTCGTTCGTTATAGGGCATTAATTTTGCTGTTTAGGGTAACGCAATCACATGAACCTTGGGGTAATGCAATCACATGAACCTTTATAACAGATTGCATATGTCTTCATCAGTAAGGTCACCACAACTACTACTATCTCGATTTACGTGCTTAACCTCTGAGCGGCAGTTCTTAATTTTTGCGACTCGGTTATGGAACGGACTACCTCAAAATTTAAAACGAATTAATGATATAGGTATCTTCAAGAAAGAGTTAGGGGTACACTTATCCTAAAACTTAAAATATTAATTCTTTCTTTTTTGTTTATATTTTGCTCAGAGTAAAAGGGAAAAGGAGTGGTTAAGAGAGGGGAGGATACCTGAAGAAGTTCAATAGTAATGAAAATTTCTCTTTTTTTTTTCTTTTTTATAAATCAAATTAAAGTAATTAAAGTTCTCCAATGGATTAGAATAAGTAATTTGAAAAGCTGGTAAAATATTTGAATTTAAATTAGCTTAGAATAAATATTTCATTATAAAACTTGTATTAGTTTATAAGATAATGTATCTTAAAATGCAAGTATGCAAATAAATAAAATAATAATAATAATAATACGCAGCTGAAGGGAAATGAAAATTGTCTTTGTCTCCGAATCGATACCGAAAACGTAAACGATAACACTATATTAATAGAGGGTTTTATCAGATTATGGGAAACAAAATATGTCTGCAGAACAAAAATTAGAACGTTATTTTTCGTTTATTATTTCGTTTTGTCAATTTTTGTATAAATATTTTCGTCCCGTCTTAGCTGCCTACTATGCTTTATTATAAAGTACAGAACTTCTTGTTTTGAATTGGCGTGTTCAGAAAAATGAGATTTCAGAGATTTTTCTCACTCAAAAAGTGAGCAAGCGAATCCAAGATTTTTTTCCTCAGAGTTTTGACCGCAGAGCTGAGAAATTTTGTTGAGAAATCCTGTTCAGGTAAATGAGATTGCTGACATTTCCGAGATCTCATTTTCCTGAACATGCCTAATTGAAAACTGAAAAACTCACGTTTTTTACAATTCTTTGCTTTCAAGAAAACTATGTCGTGTATGCGATCACATTTGCGGACACGTCATGATATGCGAGAACCTTGATCGCAAATGCATTTGTGACTCTCGTTTTACGTCATCATATGCGACTTTGGTCGCATATTGTCTGAACACCCTTTTGGGACCACATATGCTCGCTAAAGATTTGCGGACTATATGCGACACCCATTTCAAATATACCTAAGTTTGCGACTTTCTTGCATATCGTGCGAGCATATGCGACAGTATGCGCATTTGCGATGGGATGAAAACCATATATCCCCCACATTTGCGAGCATTTCAGTTGTTGTTATTCTTCATTTTACTAGTAAAACAGTGGGTTAAAAAAATAAAGGTTTCAAAGTTCGAAGGAACACAAAAAAAATATAATTTAAATTATTTATCTTATTGGGTGTCCGTTATTTCCACATTAGTAAAAAAAATTACTGACAAAACAAATTTTGTCTGGGGTCATTAACCCGAAGCCCATTCTTATCACATATTATGCATACACCTAAATCGATTATATATATTAATATATATATATTAATATATATATATATATATATATTAATATAGGTAATATAGGTAGTTTTTTTTATGAACATTCTTGAATAAGGTCTTTTAAATGGCTGAATGCACAATAAAAATGATGTTAAAATAGCTTTAGTCTAAAAGCCAAAATTTCAACCCTAAAAGTAATGTAACTACTTCAATTAAAAATGTGATCATTGTAGGTATTATGGTGAGATGAAACACTCAATTACATTTTGGCGAAAAGAATTTTTAAGATTTAAATATGAATTTTCACTGAGCCGGCTAAATACATATTAAGGTACTCACAGTTTATTGCACAAGTCACATTCGTACGGAGTAAATTCAATATGAGTCACCAAATGTTCTTCCAAATTAGCCCTTTGTATGAATTTTTTCCCACATTGGTCACAGACGAAATCTTTCAAGCCTTAAAGGATCAAAACGCACAAAAGAATAGATAAAATAAAATAATTGAAAATTTTTGTTTTTACCTGCATGCATCTTCTGATGGAATTTCAAATTGGATGAACTTCGAAAATTCTTGTCGCACAAATTGCAACTGAACTTTAATCGCATATCATCTGGTAGATGGCACTTGCTATGAATTTGAAGTGAATTTGTATTATTGAAACCTTTTCCACATTTTGAACAAATCAGCATTTTAAAAACCACATCATTATGCGTACATTGGCGGTGACTATTCAACTCAGCGAAAGATTTACAGTTCTTATTACAAATATCACAAAGCAATCCCAAGTGCTGTCGGTGACGTTGACGTATGTGATTAATTAGGCTATAGTAGCGTTGGAAGATTTTTAAGCAATCGACGCAAACCCATGCAGACGCCTTTTCCCCAACATCGTCACAGTGCTTTGCAAGTTCGTGAGCAGAAAAAAATATTTCCGAACAGTGTACGCATTTCCAAATATAATCACTCCACGTGGTGTTCATTCGATCAAGGACAAAGACTGAAGAACTTGCATCCTCTTCTTGAAGACAACTGAGATATTCCGACCCAAAATACGGAGAATTACACAATGGTTCGATCACGTCTACACCACTGCCTTCTTCCTGTTTACTTTGATTATTTTCTATGACTTCAATTATCTCGTATTCTCCATCAAAGACCTCTCCAACTTCATCTTCTACGTACCCTACTGCCGTTTCAAGTTCCGAATCCCCAGGAATGACGTTTTCCTTGGTTTGTGCTTCTTTAACTTTTTCACCGGATAAGACTACTTCAAAGGTTTTTCTGTTTGGTCTTTTTATTTTTATTTCAACAACTTCCTCCTTTTCAGACCATAGAGCTTTCTTTGACAGATGTTCTCTTTTAACTTCATAATCATCGAAAGAAACATCCTCATCATCGACATCGTTCGACCATTCGGACGGCGTTAAGGGATCAACATTATCAGAATTATCTATTGGTATTTCCTTCTCGATAGAAGGTTCCTCCAAATTAGAAGCAGTTGCAGTGGTAATCAAATCAAAAGACTTTCTTTCCTCGAAAAGTTTTTCCTCTTCAGAAGTGGTTACATATCCAGTTTCATTTTTAAATTGTTGAACATTCAAAAGTTTTTCCAACGATTGTTGAGATTCGTGTACCTTACCGTAGAATTCGAAAGAAGCATTTAAATTTCGAATACATTCTGGACACACTCCTCGAGGCAAAACATTATTTAAATCAATTTTCAATTGGCAGCACTTTAGCAATTTCGTACATAAATCATGATTGTTGTCTCGAATAAACGTCAACGTTTCCGATTTCTTCAATGAAGCACATAATCGACAAATTGCAACCATTACTATAATTGTGACTGAATTTTTTCACTTTATTATTAAATTATATTTTTCAAACTTTATTATAAAAATTCGGTCTAATTGTATGCAGAACCAATTATTCTATTCTTTTTTCTTATTAAATACTAATAGTTATTGAATGTTTAACTCGAACTGTACAGGTAAAGAGCGAGAAATTTTGTTTATAATTATGAGTTTAGTACAGACCAAAGATACTGAATTATAAAGATTAATTGGAAATGGAATACTCGGCTGTCATTCTGGTTTGCCAACAAGCTAAACAAAATGGCGGCCAGTGGTGAGTTCATATTTTTGCACTGGAGTTCGTTAAAACACGCACACTATTGCAAAAATATGAATTCAACACCTTTCATGAACAAATTGGCAGTTATTTTGAAAATCTCAAGAGTTTAATGGCTGTACTCAAAAAGTATGAAAAAGTGATAATCGAATTTTAAAGTGCTCTCCTCACCTTATATAATTTGTTTCAAACTAAAGCCTAGTACGCTGCTGATGCGAAACGAAAAATCCCATACAAAAATGACACAACGAAATCATAAACGGAAAATTTCGTTCTGCTTTTCGTTTTGCAGTACGCTGTTCGAAGAGCGAAATTCATAATTGTAGCAGATTATTTGGAGAAGTCTCCGCTCCTTTTTCGCACTGAATTAATTATACAAACTATTTATTGTGTGCGGAAAAATGACATTTGGGTTTTATTTGGGTTTTTTTTTTGTTTATCATTTTTTTACATCATGGGTTTCTCTGATTTTTTGCGTTTATGTTTGATTTTGTTTTTGGAATTAGTGAAACTCTCCAAGAATATTTTCCGTTGTGTTTTCGCAAGCGTTTCGTTGTCTGTTTGGAGATCACAGGAAATTTTCGTTTCGCATCAGCAGCGTACTAGGCTTAACATGGGTGATTTTGAGAAACTTTAAATAAAAAGAGAAAACTGTAATGAAAACAATTGTAAAATCATAAACAAAGGCAACAGCACAATTTTTGTCTGCAGAAACCAGTATTTTACCTTTTCGAAAGTATTTGATGCAATGAATTCGAATTTGTTGATTTCAGAATTGGTGGATTGATTCTGGAAAGGAATCGGCTAGGTTTATTTGAAATTATTATAGTTTTGATTGCCAGATGTGTCTAATAAAATTTTTTCGACCGGAAAATGATCACCAAAGCTTGGAGTTACTTTAACAGAAAATAAAAAAAACATTTGTTATATAACTTTTTTCTTCTGCCAAATTTTTTCTTTTTCTGTGACTAGCTAATATATTATATTATGTATGTATATTTTGTTTAATTTTTTGAGTTGAAGCCTAGTACGCAGCTGAACTCAGAAGCGAAATGAAAATTTTTCTGCGGTCTCCAAATCGATAGCTAAAACGTTTACGAAACGACTACGGAAAAAACTAATGTCACCAATTGCTAAAAAAATAAAAAAAAAATAAAAGAAACAACAAATAAAACTCGAATGTCACTTTTCCTCAAACAATGGTTGGTGCAAATTATTCAGTACGAAAAAGAGTTAACCAAATTATCTGCCTCGTTGTACAGCGTACTTGTAGAACAAAGATGAAAACAAAAATTTTTCGTTTATGATTTTGTTGTTTCAATTTTTGTATAGAAATTTTCGTTTCGCTTCATCCGCGAACCATGCTTTAAAGCATAGTACATATTTCCTCGTGAAGTGAACAACCATCAGTGGAAAAAATGAATTTTTGACACAATTTGCTTGAATTTTGCAGCTTATGGTCAAATTGTCAAAGCTACACCAAAAATCAAAGAGTTCCCGTACATTTTGCGCGTGAATATGGTTCACCGCTCGTGAACGATAACTCTCCACTTTTTGTCATGGCTTCACGAGCACGCTCACGGGTGAACAAAAATGTAAATTTGTATGGATTAAAAAATACTAAACATTCTTAAGGTCTAAATACATTCAGGCGTATTTATTTCATTTTTTAAGACAGTGGCTAAATATGTAGTTCAAAGCTTGAAGTAGGAAAAAAGCGTTATTTGATTAGCATAATATATATAAAATGTTGTATTAGCCAAGATTTAGACAACATCCAGATTAAATCTCAAATCTAGAAGTTGTAATTTGTTGATTTTCTTACGGCCAGTTGTACAATAGTGGTTCAGCCTCGGTTCAAGATTTTAAGGGCCAGTTGTACAAATATTTAAACCGTGGTTCAGCAATTTGTATCCACCGATAGGGCCCAGTTGTACAATAGTGGTTCAGCCTCGGTTCAAGATTTTAACTCACCGATTTCGGCGGATTAACTAAGGATCAACGCTGGTTCAAGTATGTAATTGGTTATTATCACACACTTGAACAGTAAACCACTGTTGAAACTCAATTAATCCGCCGGAATCGATGAATAAAAATTGCTGAACCACGGTTTAAATATTTGTACAACTGGCCCTAACTCACCGATTTCGGCGGATTAACTAACGTTCAACGCTGGTTCAAGTATGTAATTGGTTATTATCACACACTTGAACAGTAAACCACTGTTGAAACTCAATTAATCCGCTGAAATCGGTGGATAAAAATTGCTGAACCACGGTTTAAATAATTGTACAACTGGCCCTTAAGCTACGCGCAAACCGACGCGATGGCGGTGGCGATGGCGATAACAATGTGGATGCCGCACACGTAAATCAATGGAGGGGCACACATCGACGCGATATGTGGATTGCGTTCACATTCCACTGCTGCGTTCAGTTACGCGACTTTTCTTGAACGCTGCAAGCACAATTTGATCGCTATATCGCCTGAAGAAAAATTACAGTCTAAAGCCTCAACTACATAAGCCAAAAAAGTGAAAAAGTGCAAAAGTGAAAATTTTTAAATTGATTTTGTGATAGTTTTTCTGACTAGAAAACTTATAAAAATGATGCAGAAAGCTTAAATTTTGGTTTAAAAACAAATTTGTGCATTCTTTTTCACAAAACAACGGCGCTAGCGGTAAAAAAAATATTTTTACTTTTGTACTTCAGTACTTTTTGGCTTATGTAGTTAAGCCTTAAAGGCTTAACTACATAAGCCAAAAAAGTGAAAAAGTAAAAAAGTGAAAATTTTCAAACTCATTTTAGGATAGTGTTTCTGACTGGAAAATTTATAAAAATGATGCAGAAAGCTTAAATTTTGGTTTAAAAACAAATTTGTGTATTCTTTTTCACAAAACAACGGCGCTAGCGGTAAAAAAAATATTTTTACTTTTGTACTTCAGTACTTTTTGGCTTATGTAGTTAAGCCTTAAAAACGAAAATTTGAGAAACTGAAAAATTAATAGAAAACATTAGAGGAAATTCCATTTTATATGTTTTTTTTTATTAAACTTCAAAAATTAAACGTTTGTACTGTCGCTGACAACTTAGCCCGCTACGCAATATATCGCGTTGATGTGAGCAATTTTTTGAACGCATCTTTATCGCGCGATAAAAGTTATCGCAATCGCCACCGCCATCGTGTCGGTTTGCGCATAGCTTAAGGTAGAACCGCACTAGGCAGAACTGCACTTCAGCGACACCGTGCGCACTTTCGCACGAAACTGAACGAAACTTCAGGTCGCGACACAGTTGGTCAGATTACGAACTTTGTCGCATAGTGTCGCATAGTGACACGTCATGATATGCGAGAACCTTGATCGCAAATGCATTTGTGACTCTCGTTTTACGTCATCATATGCGACTTTGGTCGCATATTGTCTGAACACCCTTTTGGGACCACATATGCTCGCTAAAGATTTGCGGACTATATGCGACACCCATTTCAAATATACCTAAGTTTGCGACTTTCTTGCATATCGTGCGAGCATATGCGACAGTATGCGCATTTGCGATGGGATGAAAACCATATATCCCCCACATTTGCGAGCATTTCAGTTGTTGTTATTCTTCATTTTACTAGTAAAACAGTGGGTTAAAAAAATAACAATGGTTGGTGCAAATTATTCAGTACGAAAAAGAGTTAACCAAATTATCTGCCTCGTTGTACAGCGTACTTGTAGAACAAAGATGAAAACAAAAATTTTTCGTTTATGATTTTGTTGTTTCAATTTTTGTATAGAAATTTTCGTTTCGCTTCATCCGCGAACCATGCTTTAAAGCATAGTACATATTTCCTCGTGAAGTGAACAACCATCAGTGGAAAAAATGAATTTTTGACACAATTTGCTTGAATTTTGCAGCTTATGGTCAAATTGTCAAAGCTACACCAAAAATCAAAGAGTTCCCGTACATTTTGCGCGTGAATATGGTTCACCGCTCGTGAACGATAACTCTCCACTTTTTGTCATGGCTTCACGAGCACGCTCACGGGTGAACAAAAATGTAAATTTGTATGGATTAAAAAATACTAAACATTCTTAAGGTCTAAATACATTCAGGCGTATTTATTTCATTTTTTAAGACAGTGGCTAAATATGTAGTTCAAAGCTTGAAGTAGGAAAAAAGCGTTATTTGATTAGCATAATATATATAAAATGTTGTATTAGCCAAGATTTAGACAACATCCAGATTAAATCTCAAATCTAGAAGTTGTAATTTGTTGATTTTCTTACGGCCAGTTGTACAATAGTGGTTCAGCCTCGGTTCAAGATTTTAAGGGCCAGTTGTACAAATATTTAAACCGTGGTTCAGCAATTTGTATCCACCGATAGGGCCCAGTTGTACAATAGTGGTTCAGCCTCGGTTCAAGATTTTAACTCACCGATTTCGGCGGATTAACTAAGGATCAACGCTGGTTCAAGTATGTAATTGGTTATTATCACACACTTGAACAGTAAACCACTGTTGAAACTCAATTAATCCGCCGGAATCGATGAATAAAAATTGCTGAACCACGGTTTAAATATTTGTACAACTGGCCCTAACTCACCGATTTCGGCGGATTAACTAACGTTCAACGCTGGTTCAAGTATGTAATTGGTTATTATCACACACTTGAACAGTAAACCACTGTTGAAACTCAATTAATCCGCTGAAATCGGTGGATAAAAATTGCTGAACCACGGTTTAAATAATTGTACAACTGGCCCTTAAGCTACGCGCAAACCGACGCGATGGCGGTGGCGATGGCGATAACAATGTGGATGCCGCACACGTAAATCAATGGAGGGGCACACATCGACGCGATATGTGGATTGCGTTCACATTCCACTGCTGCGTTCAGTTACGCGACTTTTCTTGAACGCTGCAAGCACAATTTGATCGCTATATCGCCTGAAGAAAAATTACAGTCTAAAGGCTTAACTACATAAGCCAAAAAAGTGAAAAAGTAAAAAAGTGAAAATTTTCAAACTCATTTTAGGATAGTGTTTCTGACTGGAAAATTTATAAAAATGATGCAGAAAGCTTAAATTTTGGTTTAAAAACAAATTTGTGTATTCTTTTTCACAAAACAACGGCGCTAGCGGTAAAAAAAATATTTTTACTTTTGTACTTCAGTACTTTTTGGCTTATGTAGTTAAGCCTTAAAAACGAAAATTTGAGAAACTGAAAAATTAATAGAAAACATTAGAGGAAATTCCATTTTATATGTTTTTTTTTATTAAACTTCAAAAATTAAACGTTTGTACTGTCGCTGACAACTTAGCCCGCTACGCAATATATCGCGTTGATGTGAGCAATTTTTTGAACGCATCTTTATCGCGCGATAAAAGTTATCGCAATCGCCACCGCCATCGTGTCGGTTTGCGCATAGCTTAAGGTAGAACCGCACTAGGCAGAACTGCACTTCAGCGACACCGTGCGCACTTTCGCACGAAACTGAACGAAACTTCAGGTCGCGACACAGTTGGTCAGATTACGAACTTTGTCGCATAGTGTCGCGCCGTGAAGTGCAGTCGTCGCTTAGTGCGATATAGCTCATACAATTTCCTACAAATAAAGGTTCCCCCACACCAACGCGAATTTTCGGTGGCGACGACGAAAACAATAATAACAACGTGTTGTTTTCATTGACAACCACTTGTTGTTATTGTTGTTTTCGTCGTCGCCACCGAAAATTCGCGTTGATGTGGGGGAACCTTAAGTCGTGAGTTCCGCCGAGTGTGGTCTTAAGGTAGAACTAGAATAGGCGGTTGCTGTTGGAAGCTAGTGTCAAAAGCGAACGAAAAGTTGCTTTCCAAAACGTCAAATTCATAAGTCACCCATAATGCACTTGAGTGGTTGGAAGTGATTTTTTTGATTTTTGAAGCTAGCTGTCAGTCCACGTACGAAAGAGCGGTCGGTGAGCGCTCTCATGTCCGACGGCGAAAGTTAACGAAAACTAAACGAAAAGTTCCAAATCGCAATTATGTGCGCGTTATATGAATTTCTTGTTTTCGCTCGGTTTCGTACGACCACGTACGTTGGCTTCCGCCTATTCTAGTTCTACCTTTAGCTTTAAGCTACGAGCAAACCGACACGATGGCGCTGGCGATGGCGATAACAATGTGGATGCCGCACACGTAAATCAATGGAGGGGCACACATCGACGCGATATGTGGATTGCGTTCACGTTCCATTGCTGCGTTCAGTTACGCGACTTTTTTTGAACGCAGCAAGCACCATTTTATCGCTATATCGCCTGAAGAAAAATGACAGTTTAAAAAATAAAATTTGAAAATGACTTCAAATACAGATAGATTAATTGAAAAAATTCGGGAAAATTCAATTTTATATGATCTTTCAAATAAAGACTATAAAAATATAAAAAAAGGATAAGATATGGGATACCATCGCTGAATCCCTGGGGGAAAAAGACGATATTCTAAAATAGGTGTAAAAATGATGCCTGTCCGCCCGGAGTTCCGCAAACATTGTGTGAAACTCGGCGTTTGTTTCACGGGCCAGGTTTATTTCATGGACCCATATTCTGCTGCTGAAATAGGTGATGGAATTAAAATATGCAATTTCTCTTTGTTTATTATGATTTTACCTTTCCGCTACTTCTTCCTCATCTATGAGCAAAGCTAAAAGCAGAGCCTCTTCCATTTTCTTTTAAAAGATTAGATTTTTTTTATTTAACTTCAAAAATTAAACGTTTGACAACTTAGCCCGCTACACAATATATCGCGTTGATGTGAGCAGGTTTTTGAACGCATCTTTATCGCGCGATAAAAGTTATCGAGATTGCCACCGCCATCGTGTCGGTTTGAGCATAGCTTTAATGTTCACTTTAGGAATTGCCATTGACCCTGTTTAGATTGTGACATGCTCACTACGTAGTGAATAGTCATGTCGTGTCTACACTCGAAATTTCTCAGTCATGAGTATCGCCGAACTCTGATGGAATATCTCTGAATTGAAACATTTGATTCTGAGCACCATGAACCATGAGTTTAATATTAAATAAATAAGTAGTTGCAAAATATAGCAGAAATTGCAATTTTAATAATTAAATCTGCTTCAGCATCTTTGCTGTTATCAATCTACCAATTCAATAAGCATTTTTTGCGTCTAAGCTTGATTAATTACACATTTTTAATTTTTATTCTCATCTACCTTACCCTTCAACGAACATGCCAAAAATAAAAAAAATGGCATTAAATGGAACATGTCGGATATGAAACATGACTGCTCACTACAATCTTTATGTTTTCTATTATGAAAGGGAGGCGACAGTCAGGAAGAAAACATAAAGATTGTAGTGAGCAGTCATGTTTCATATCCGACATGTTCCATTTAATGCCATTTTTTTTATTTTTGGCATGTTCGTTGAAGGGTAAGGTAGATGAGAATAAAAATTAAAAATGTGTAATTAGTCAAGCTTAGACAAAAAAAATGCTTATTGAATGACAAGGTCATTTTGGAAGGGTTTTATTTGTATTCTATTTTCTACATATGTATGAACATTGTACATACATATTAGCTGCGTTTTATTTTCCCCCAGATCCAATCCAGATCAGATCATGAAAATAAAACAACCCAGGATCTCAGTGACAACTTGTTATATACCCAACTCTTTTTTCCTTTTGTTTTTTTTATTTGTATACACCCGTTGTCTTTTTTCTTTACACTACTGACGACATTTACAAATTAAGGGTGTGTGTTCAAAACGGATTTGGAAATCCAAATCCAAAACAAAGTTGGATCTTGTGTTGTTTTTGTAATACATGTATTTTCGTAAGCAAATCCAATCTGGTTCGGATCTCGGGGAAAATAAAACACAGCTATTGGCAAGTTATGGATTCGTAAAAAAAATCGAACTCGGGATTTTGATCAAAGTTCACATTACGATGATAGCGAAGTCGAAAAAAGTGGGTCTCGCAATTCTGTCCGTCTGTCTGTCCTTAGGCTGCAGCCTAAACGGGTCGGTCGATTTTCTTCAAAGTTGGTAGGTACCTAGCGTTTTTAGGCGTTCACCCACACGTTATTTTTCATTTTTTTAAGACCAAAAATAACGGTACCTGCCATTTTTTAGCAAAAAATTTAAATACATATTATTTTTTTCAATAACGTGCCCACAACTTTAAAAAAAAAACTTCAGTAATTTTTTTTACAAAAATGCAACCATTTTATTTAAAAAATTTCCAAAAAATTATTAAAAATGGTACCTCCAATAGAACCATTTGTTTGATTTTCGATTTTCTCAAAAACAGTTCAACTGATATTGATCAATTTTTTTATACAAAATGTTTGAAAATTTTTAAAAGTTTTGTTTACCAAAATTTTCAAAATGTTTTTTTTTTTTGATTTTTAAAAAAAGTTTCAAAATTTTTTTGAGAACTTAATAATTCGCAAACGACTATGTCAATTTTTATTAAACTTGGCACTCAGCAGTTCTTTAACATTATCTAGCAGATCTAAATGAAAATTTTTCTTATAACCTAAAAAGACGGTACCTGCCATACAAATGTTTAAAAACTGGTATAGAAAATCTCATTTTTCTCAAAAACGGTTCATACGATTATGATTAAAATTTTTGTGTGAAGTTATACCTATGCGATCTACTATTTTTTTGGGACAAAAAATTATCTAACGTTTAAAAATGGTATCTCTCATAGAACCATTTTTTTTTTATTTTCGACTATCTCATTATCAGTTGAACTGATTTTAATAAATGTTTTTTTGCACAAAAGCTCCAAATAAGTTCTAATAATATTGCATACCAAAATTTTTAAAAAAATAAATTATTGATTTTTAAAATAATTTTCAAAGTTATTTTTTGAAAATTCCATATTAGTCCAGTCAATGAAGTTAAAAAAAACAGTCAAATTCGGAAATAATCGCCGGGAAGCTGGGTTTTGCTTACATAGCTTCCTCATGGTGTTCTTAAGAAACTGTCAAAAGTTCCCATCGATATGAGGCCCGTTAACAATTTTATGCGGGGTTGAAGGCCCCCCACAATGGGTTTTCAGTTATAACTCCCAAATGATAAGTTGTACAAAAAAATGTCGAAGACTAATTTGTAACTTGAAATATTTCCTACAAAAAAGATTAACATACTTTTTTCATACAAATAACGGTTTTTGAAATTCGGCTTGATCCAAAATTGTGCATTTTGTGACAAAAGCAGCAATTTTGTATTTATATTTGGTACATTATATGGACGCGATTTTAAGATATCGTTCCACTATATTTATCCACCCCTTAGGTGGGAGGGGCAAATTAAAAAAATTTTCTAAAATAGAAAATGAATATAAAAACATCAAACACACAACGCCAGCACTTACAATATTATGTTATAGCTTATCTTATATATTCCAGATATTCATTCTTAATGCATGTCTTTAAATAAAGTTATTTTAGCGCTTAGTTTTTGAACAAATGATTTTTAAACTCAAAATTTTAAAAATGAAATTTGAAAAAAATATAATAATAATTTTGGTAATTTTCAATTTTCTCGAAAACTAAAAGACTAGCAGTCTGGTTTTAACGGATTTTAATTATTTTTTTTTTTACAAAAGCTTCAAATAAGTTCTCATAATATTGCGTACTAAAATTTCAAAAAAAAATAAATTTTTGATTTTTGTTTGAAATGACTTAA
This sequence comes from Epistrophe grossulariae, assembly GCA_929447395.1. Classification (NCBI taxonomy): domain Eukaryota; kingdom Metazoa; phylum Arthropoda; class Insecta; order Diptera; family Syrphidae; genus Epistrophe; species Epistrophe grossulariae. The sequence continues at coordinate 26,078,497 of OV839567.1, forward strand.
AAAAAATATCATCTACCCATTTTCGAAATATGGAATTTTCAAAAAAATAACTTTGAAAAATCAGTAAAACTGATAATGAGATAGTCGAAAATCAAAAAAATAAATGGTTCTATGAGAGATATATACCATTTTTAACCGTAAAAAAATTTTTTTTCATTAATATGGTAGATCGTATATATAGGTACATTAGATTACACAAAATTTTTAATCAAAATCGTATGAGCCGTTTTTGAGAAATATGAGATTTAAAATACCGGTTTTTAAACATTTTTATGGAAGGTACCGTTATTTTCGGTTATAAGAATCATTTTAGTTAAAAATCTGCTAGACAATGTTAAAAAACTGGTGGGTACCAAGTTTAATAAAAACTGACCGAGTCGTTTTAAAATTATTAAGTTCTCAAAAAATAATCCAAAAAAATTTTGTTTTTAATTTTGGTATGCAACATTCAAATATTCTAGGTGAATGGTTCTATGAGAGGTACCATTTCTAACCATTTTTCGGATTTTTTTTTAACAAAATGGTTGCCTTTCTATAAAAAAAATTACTGATTTTTTTTTTAAAGTTGTGCACACGTTTTTGAGAAAAATAAGATTTTCATTTTTTGATAAAAAAAATTTGTATGGCAGGTACCTACCCACCGTTGTTTTTCGTCTTAAAAAAAACAATGAAAAAATGTGTGGGGTGGGGTCGTCTTAAAAAAAACAATGACAAAAATGGGTGGGTATAATGCCCAAAAACCAGTTTAGTCTGCAGCCGAAGGGACAGACAGACAGATTTGCGAGACCCACTTTTTTCGACTTCGCTATCATCGTAATGTCAACTTTGATCAAAATCCCGAATTCGGTTTTTTTTTACGAATCCATAACTTGCCATTACATATGTATATGTATGTATGTAGTTCCTATATATCGCAAGTAAAAATAGAATACAAATAAAACCCTCGCAAAATGACCTTGTAATACCGTTTTCCTTAAATCGGAGCATACACATTCACACCATCAATGGAGGGGCACACATCGACGCGATATGTGGATTGCGTTCACATTCCACTGCTGCGTTCAGTTACGCGACTTTTCTTGAACGCTGCAAGCACAATTTGATCGCTATATCGCCTGAAGAAAAATTACAGTCTAAAGCCTCAACTACATAAGCCAAAAAAGTGAAAAAGTGCAAAAGTGAAAATTTTTAAATTGATTTTGTGATAGTTTTTCTGACTAGAAAACTTATAAAAATGATGCAGAAAGCTTAAATTTTGGTTTAAAAACAAATTTGTGCATTCTTTTTCACAAAACAACGGCGCTAGCGGTAAAAAAAATATTTTTACTTTTGTACTTCAGTACTTTTTGGCTTATGTAGTTAAGCCTTAAAGGCTTAACTACATAAGCCAAAAAAGTGAAAAAGTAAAAAAGTGAAAATTTTCAAACTCATTTTAGGATAGTGTTTCTGACTGGAAAATTTATAAAAATGATGCAGAAAGCTTAAATTTTGGTTTAAAAACAAATTTGTGTATTCTTTTTCACAAAACAACGGCGCTAGCGGTAAAAAAAATATTTTTACTTTTGTACTTCAGTACTTTTTGGCTTATGTAGTTAAGCCTTAAAAACGAAAATTTGAGAAACTGAAAAATTAATAGAAAACATTAGAGGAAATTCCATTTTATATGTTTTTTTTTATTAAACTTCAAAAATTAAACGTTTGTACTGTCGCTGACAACTTAGCCCGCTACGCAATATATCGCGTTGATGTGAGCAATTTTTTGAACGCATCTTTATCGCGCGATAAAAGTTATCGCAATCGCCACCGCCATCGTGTCGGTTTGCGCATAGCTTAAGGTAGAACCGCACTAGGCAGAACTGCACTTCAGCGACACCGTGCGCACTTTCGCACGAAACTGAACGAAACTTCAGGTCGCGACACAGTTGGTCAGATTACGAACTTTGTCGCATAGTGTCGCATAGTGACACGTCATGATATGCGAGAACCTTGATCGCAAATGCATTTGTGACTCTCGTTTTACGTCATCATATGCGACTTTGGTCGCATATTGTCTGAACACCCTTTTGGGACCACATATGCTCGCTAAAGATTTGCGGACTATATGCGACACCCATTTCAAATATACCTAAGTTTGCGACTTTCTTGCATATCGTGCGAGCATATGCGACAGTATGCGCATTTGCGATGGGATGAAAACCATATATCCCCCACATTTGCGAGCATTTCAGTTGTTGTTATTCTTCATTTTACTAGTAAAACAGTGGGTTAAAAAAATAACAATGGTTGGTGCAAATTATTCAGTACGAAAAAGAGTTAACCAAATTATCTGCCTCGTTGTACAGCGTACTTGTAGAACAAAGATGAAAACAAAAATTTTTCGTTTATGATTTTGTTGTTTCAATTTTTGTATAGAAATTTTCGTTTCGCTTCATCCGCGAACCATGCTTTAAAGCATAGTACATATTTCCTCGTGAAGTGAACAACCATCAGTGGAAAAAATGAATTTTTGACACAATTTGCTTGAATTTTGCAGCTTATGGTCAAATTGTCAAAGCTACACCAAAAATCAAAGAGTTCCCGTACATTTTGCGCGTGAATATGGTTCACCGCTCGTGAACGATAACTCTCCACTTTTTGTCATGGCTTCACGAGCACGCTCACGGGTGAACAAAAATGTAAATTTGTATGGATTAAAAAATACTAAACATTCTTAAGGTCTAAATACATTCAGGCGTATTTATTTCATTTTTTAAGACAGTGGCTAAATATGTAGTTCAAAGCTTGAAGTAGGAAAAAAGCGTTATTTGATTAGCATAATATATATAAAATGTTGTATTAGCCAAGATTTAGACAACATCCAGATTAAATCTCAAATCTAGAAGTTGTAATTTGTTGATTTTCTTACGGCCAGTTGTACAATAGTGGTTCAGCCTCGGTTCAAGATTTTAAGGGCCAGTTGTACAAATATTTAAACCGTGGTTCAGCAATTTGTATCCACCGATAGGGCCCAGTTGTACAATAGTGGTTCAGCCTCGGTTCAAGATTTTAACTCACCGATTTCGGCGGATTAACTAAGGATCAACGCTGGTTCAAGTATGTAATTGGTTATTATCACACACTTGAACAGTAAACCACTGTTGAAACTCAATTAATCCGCCGGAATCGATGAATAAAAATTGCTGAACCACGGTTTAAATATTTGTACAACTGGCCCTAACTCACCGATTTCGGCGGATTAACTAACGTTCAACGCTGGTTCAAGTATGTAATTGGTTATTATCACACACTTGAACAGTAAACCACTGTTGAAACTCAATTAATCCGCTGAAATCGGTGGATAAAAATTGCTGAACCACGGTTTAAATAATTGTACAACTGGCCCTTAAGCTACGCGCAAACCGACGCGATGGCGGTGGCGATGGCGATAACAATGTGGATGCCGCACACGTAAATCAATGGAGGGGCACACATCGACGCGATATGTGGATTGCGTTCACATTCCACTGCTGCGTTCAGTTACGCGACTTTTCTTGAACGCTGCAAGCACAATTTGATCGCTATATCGCCTGAAGAAAAATTACAGTCTAAAGGCTTAACTACATAAGCCAAAAAAGTGAAAAAGTAAAAAAGTGAAAATTTTCAAACTCATTTTAGGATAGTGTTTCTGACTGGAAAATTTATAAAAATGATGCAGAAAGCTTAAATTTTGGTTTAAAAACAAATTTGTGTATTCTTTTTCACAAAACAACGGCGCTAGCGGTAAAAAAAATATTTTTACTTTTGTACTTCAGTACTTTTTGGCTTATGTAGTTAAGCCTTAAAAACGAAAATTTGAGAAACTGAAAAATTAATAGAAAACATTAGAGGAAATTCCATTTTATATGTTTTTTTTTATTAAACTTCAAAAATTAAACGTTTGTACTGTCGCTGACAACTTAGCCCGCTACGCAATATATCGCGTTGATGTGAGCAATTTTTTGAACGCATCTTTATCGCGCGATAAAAGTTATCGCAATCGCCACCGCCATCGTGTCGGTTTGCGCATAGCTTAAGGTAGAACCGCACTAGGCAGAACTGCACTTCAGCGACACCGTGCGCACTTTCGCACGAAACTGAACGAAACTTCAGGTCGCGACACAGTTGGTCAGATTACGAACTTTGTCGCATAGTGTCGCGCCGTGAAGTGCAGTCGTCGCTTAGTGCGATATAGCTCATACAATTTCCTACAAATAAAGGTTCCCCCACACCAACGCGAATTTTCGGTGGCGACGACGAAAACAATAATAACAACGTGTTGTTTTCATTGACAACCACTTGTTGTTATTGTTGTTTTCGTCGTCGCCACCGAAAATTCGCGTTGATGTGGGGGAACCTTAAGTCGTGAGTTCCGCCGAGTGTGGTCTTAAGGTAGAACTAGAATAGGCGGTTGCTGTTGGAAGCTAGTGTCAAAAGCGAACGAAAAGTTGCTTTCCAAAACGTCAAATTCATAAGTCACCCATAATGCACTTGAGTGGTTGGAAGTGATTTTTTTGATTTTTGAAGCTAGCTGTCAGTCCACGTACGAAAGAGCGGTCGGTGAGCGCTCTCACGTCCGACGGCGAAAGTTAACGAAAACTAAACGAAAAGTTCCAAATCGCAATTATGTGCGCGTTATATGAATTTCTTGTTTTCGCTCGGTTTCGTACGACCACGTACGTTGGCTTCCGCCTATTCTAGTTCTACCTTTAGCTTTAAGCTACGAGCAAACCGACACGATGGCGCTGGCGATGGCGATAACAATGTGGATGCCGCACACGTAAATCAATGGAGGGGCACACATCGACGCGATATGTGGATTGCGTTCACGTTCCATTGCTGCGTTCAGTTACGCGACTTTTTTTGAACGCAGCAAGCACCATTTTATCGCTATATCGCCTGAAGAAAAATGACAGTTTAAAAAATAAAATTTGAAAATGACTTCAAATACAGATAGATTAATTGAAAAAATTCGGGAAAATTCAATTTTATATGATCTTTCAAATAAAGACTATAAAAATATAAAAAAAGGATAAGATATGGGATACCATCGCTGAATCCCTGGGGGAAAAAGACGACATTCTAAAATAGGTGTAAAAATGATGCCTGTCCGCCCGGAGTTCCGCAAACATTGTGTGAAACTCGGCGTTTGTTTCACGGCCCAGGTTTATTTCATGGACCCATATTCTGCTGCTGAAATAGGTGATGGAATTAAAATATGCAATTTCTCTTTGTTTATTATGATTTTACCTTTCCGCTACTTCTTCCTCATCTATGAGCAAAGCTAAAAGCAGAGCCTCTTCCATTTTCTTTTAAAAGATTAGATTTTTTTTATTTAACTTCAAAAATTAAACGTTTGACAACTTAGCCCGCTACACAATATATCGCGTTGATGTGAGCAGGTTTTTGAACGCATCTTTATCGCGCGATAAAAGTTATCGAGATTGCCACCGCCATCGTGTCGGTTTGAGCATAGCTTTAATGTTCACTTTAGGAATTGCCATTGACCCTGTTTAGATTGTGACATGCTCACTACGTAGTGAATAGTCATGTCGTGTCTACACTCGAAATTTCTCAGTCATGAGTATCGCCGAACTCTGATGGAATATCTCTGAATTGAAACATTTGATTCTGAGCACCATGAACCATGAGTTTAATATTAAATAAATAAGTAGTTGCAAAATATAGCAGAAATTGCAATTTTAATAATTAAATCTGCTTCAGCATCTTTGCTGTTATCAATCTACCAATTCAATAAGCATTTTTTGCGTCTAAGCTTGATTAATTACACATTTTTAATTTTTATTCTCATCTACCTTACCCTTCAACGAACATGCCAAAAATAAAAAAAATGGCATTAAATGGAACATGTCGGATATGAAACATGACTGCTCACTACAATCTTTATGTTTTCTATTATGAAAGGGAGGCGACAGTCAGGAAGAAAACATAAAGATTGTAGTGAGCAGTCATGTTTCATATCCGACATGTTCCATTTAATGCCATTTTTTTTATTTTTGGCATGTTCGTTGAAGGGTAAGGTAGATGAGAATAAAAATTAAAAATGTGTAATTAGTCAAGCTTAGACAAAAAAAATGCTTATTGAATTTGTGGATTGATAACAGCAAAGATGCTGAAGCAGATTTAATTATTAAAATTGCAATTTCTGCTATATTTTGCAACTACTTATTTATTTAATATTAAACTCATGGTTCATGGTGCTCTGAATCAAATGTTTCAATTCAGAGATATTCCATCAGAGTTCGGCGATACTCATGGCTGAGAAATTTCGAGTGTAGACACGACATGACTATTCACTACGTAGTGAGCATGTCACAATCTAAACAGGGTCATTGAATATAAAACCTATAGTACTATCATGAACAACATTCGATCGTTGCGCCTCTATCGAGCTAATCTCTATCTACTTTTGTATACAGCAATATGTTGATATATTATGCTGCCAGTAAACATTGTTTATATACTATGCTCCCCGTTTTTGTTTCTATACAACTTCGAAATTGTCAAAAATAGCCATGAGAGAGCACGCGATATAAAAGATAATAGAATACAAACAAACATAATAGAATACAAACAAAGATAATATAATACATAAATTGAATTTTTTATGAAGCGATGCCGGCCTTGTTGGTGGCGAGTGGAGGAGACATGCGGTGGTTGTTTTTTTTTTTTAGTGTTTTGCTTATCAGTGGTAATGGTGTGTATCTGTATAGATAGACATGCAGTAACTTTTTTGTTTGTTCGTCGCGAATTTCGAGGAAAGGGTAGCAAGGATTTTCTTTTGGTGTTTTTTTTGTGAGGTGTCTAGGTAGGTATACCTATGTATGTAGGTTCATACATAGTTGGTTATTTTGTATTCCCTTAGAAATTAAAGAAAATTATTGTTCATTAATTTATTTACGTTTGAGTTCAAAAGTCGTGAGGTAGGTATACGTGTAGGTAGGTATATATGTAGGTGTAGGTATGTAGGTGTGAAATGTGTATTCTACGATTTAATGAACACGGTATGACAAGGTCATTTTGGAAGGGTTTTATTTGTATTCTATTTTCTACATATGTATGAACATTGTACATACATATTAGCTGCGTTTTATTTTCCCCCAGATCCAATCCAGATCAGATCATGAAAATAAAACAACCCAGGATCTCAGTGACAACTTGTTATATACCCAACTCTTTTTTCCTTTTGTTTTTTTTATTTGTATACACCCGTTGTCTTTTTTCTTTACACTACTGACGACATTTACAAATTAAGGGTGTGTGTTCAAAACGGATTTGGAAATCCAAATCCAAAACAAAGTTGGATCTTGTGTTGTTTTTGTAATACATGTATTTTCGTAAGCAAATCCAATCTGGTTCGGATCTCGGGGAAAATAAAACACAGCTATTGGCAAGTTATGGATTCGTAAAAAAAATCGAACTCGGGATTTTGATCAAAGTTCACATTACGATGATAGCGAAGTCGAAAAAAGTGGGTCTCGCAATTCTGTCCGTCTGTCTGTCCTTAGGCTGCAGCCTAAACGGGTCGGTCGATTTTCTTCAAAGTTGGTAGGTACCTAGCGTTTTTAGGCGTTCACCCACACGTTATTTTTCATTTTTTTAAGACCAAAAATAACGGTACCTGCCATTTTTTAGCAAAAAATTTAAATACATATTATTTTTTTCAATAACGTGCCCACAACTTTAAAAAAAAAACTTCAGTAATTTTTTTTACAAAAATGCAACCATTTTATTTAAAAAATTTCCAAAAAATTATTAAAAATGGTACCTCCAATAGAACCATTTGTTTGATTTTCGATTTTCTCAAAAACAGTTCAACTGATATTGATCAATTTTTTTATACAAAATGTTTGAAAATTTTTAAAAGTTTTGTTTACCAAAATTTTCAAAATGTTTTTTTTTTTTGATTTTTAAAAAAAGTTTCAAAATTTTTTTGAGAACTTAATAATTCGCAAACGACTATGTCAATTTTTATTAAACTTGGCACTCAGCAGTTCTTTAACATTATCTAGCAGATCTAAATGAAAATTTTTCTTATAACCTAAAAAGACGGTACCTGCCATACAAATGTTTAAAAACTGGTATAGAAAATCTCATTTTTCTCAAAAACGGTTCATACGATTATGATTAAAATTTTTGTGTGAAGTTATACCTATGCGATCTACTATTTTTTTGGGACAAAAAATTATCTAACGTTTAAAAATGGTATCTCTCATAGAACCATTTTTTTTTTATTTTCGACTATCTCATTATCAGTTGAACTGATTTTAATAAATGTTTTTTTGCACAAAAGCTCCAAATAAGTTCTAATAATATTGCATACCAAAATTTTCAAAAAAATAAATTATTGATTTTTAAAATAATTTTCAAAGTTATTTTTTGAAAATTCTATATTAGTCCAGTCAATGAAGTTAAAAAAAACAGTCAAATTCGGAAATAATCGCCGGGAAGCTGGGTTTTGCTTACATAGCTTCCTCATGGTGTTCTTAAGAAACTGTCAAAAGTTCCCATCGATATGAGGCCCGTTAACAATTTTATGCGGGGTTGAAGGCCCCCCACAATGGGTTTTCAGTTATAACTCCCAAATGATAAGTTGTACAAAAAAATGTCGAAGACTAATTTGTAACTTGAAATATTTCCTACAAAAAAGATTAACATACTTTTTTCATACAAATAACGGTTTTTGAAATTCGGCTTGATCCAAAATTGTGCATTTTGTGACAAAAGCAGCAATTTTGTATTTATATTTGGTACATTATATGGACGCGATTTTAAGATATCGTTCCACTATATTTATCCACCCCTTAGGTGGGAGGGGCAAATTAAAAAAATTTTCTAAAATAGAAAATGAATATAAAAACATCAAACACACAACGCCAGCACTTACAATATTATGTTATAGCTTATCTTATATATTCCAGATATTCATTCTTAATGCATGTCTTTAAATAAAGTTATTTTAGCGCTTAGTTTTTGAACAAATGATTTTTAAACTCAAAATTTTAAAAATGAAATTTGAAAAAAATATAATAATAATTTTGGTAATTTTCAATTTTCTCGAAAACTAAAAGACTAGCAGTCTGGTTTTAACGGATTTTAATTATTTTTTTTTTACAAAAGCTTCAAATAAGTTCTCATAATATTGCGTACTAAAATTTCAAAAAAAAATAAATTTTTGATTTTTGTTTGAAATGACTTAAAAAAAATATCATCTACCCATTTTCGAAATATGGAATTTTCAAAAAAATAACTTTGAAAAATCAGTAAAACTGATAATGAGATAGTCGAAAATCAAAAAAATAAATGGTTCTATGAGAGATATATACCATTTTTAACCGTAAAAAAATTTTTTTTCATTAATATGGTAGATCGTATATATAGGTACATTAGATTACACAAAATTTTTAATCAAAATCGTATGAGCCGTTTTTGAGAAATATGAGATTTAAAATACCGGTTTTTAAACATTTTTATGGAAGGTACCGTTATTTTCGGTTATAAGAATCATTTTAGTTAAAAATCTGCTAGACAATGTTAAAAAACTGGTGGGTACCAAGTTTAATAAAAACTGACCGAGTCGTTTTAAAATTATTAAGTTCTCAAAAAATAATCCAAAAAAATTTTGTTTTTAATTTTGGTATGCAACATTCAAATATTCTAGGTGAATGGTTCTATGAGAGGTACCATTTCTAACCATTTTTCGGATTTTTTTTTAACAAAATGGTTGCCTTTCTATAAAAAAAATTACTGATTTTTTTTTTAAAGTTGTGCACACGTTTTTGAGAAAAATAAGATTTTCATTTTTTGATAAAAAAAATTTGTATGGCAGGTACCTACCCACCGTTGTTTTTCGTCTTAAAAAAAACAATGAAAAAATGTGTGGGGTGGGGTCGTCTTAAAAAAAACAATGACAAAAATGGGTGGGTATAATGCCCAAAAACCAGTTTAGTCTGCAGCCGAAGGGACAGACAGACAGATTTGCGAGACCCACTTTTTTCGACTTCGCTATCATCGTAATGTCAACTTTGATCAAAATCCCGAATTCGGTTTTTTTTTACGAATCCATAACTTGCCATTACATATGTATATGTATGTATGTAGTTCCTATATATCGCAAGTAAAAATAGAATACAAATAAAACCCTCGCAAAATGACCTTGTAATACCGTTTTCCTTAAATCGGAGCATGCACATTCACACCTACATACATACTTACCTACCTACACATACATACCTACACTTACCTACCTATAACCTATCTTCACCTACCTACATACCTCACAACTTTTGAACACACACGTAAATAAATTAATGAACAATAATTTCTTTAATTTCTCAGGGAATACAATATAACCAACTATGTATATGTATGAACCTACATACATAGGTATACCTACCTAGGCAGAGAGAAAGAACTAATAGAGAGAGCCAAATTTCCTCTTCTCCGTCCCCTCGAAACCTTTTGTTTACATTTTTTATAACGTGTTGAATTCCTATCGGTGTGTACATGTTTTCACCCCGGGCAGTGCAAAACAAAAACAAAGGTGGTGAGTATGCACATCTTCTTGCATATGTGTTTGTCCCCACATTTTTTTTATATGGAGTTAATAATTATACATATGCAAGATGGTGCGCAAGTCGCCACATCGCAGCTTGTAGGCTAAAAGAGAGCCACCGTCGAATTTGACTCTCTCTATTAGTTCCTTCTCTCTGACCTAGGTACCTCACCAAAAGAAAATCCTTGCTACCTACCATTAATTCGAAAATCGCGAGGAACGAACAAAAAAGTTACTGCATTATAATATTTAAGTACAAAATTGGATACAAAAATATTAATGTTTATATGCAATAAAAGTGATATCAGCTCCTCCATGGGAAATGACGAGCTAATCTCGCAACTTAAAATTCAGTTTCATGATAGTACTATGGGTTCTATATACAATGGAATTGCTCAAAAAAAACTCTTTAGCTTTAGGGGCGTTCACATTCAACGACATGTTCATCAACACGTGTCGTGTCGTTAGATTTTTGTAATGTGAACGACTGTCGATCAAGCAAGCTGTGTAGTTAAAATTTTTTTATAATTTGCCCTGTCGAACGACCGGTGTAGTAAATGTGAACTCCAGTCGGACGACCGAAAATTTAATTTTATATCTTATTTCTATTTTTTTCGTAAAATAAAAAGGGAATAGGTTAAAATGAAAGTAAAGTAATTAAACAAAAGTCGAAACAAATAAAATTAATGCGATAGTATTGGTGCGAATAATGAAATTCTCGCCATGTTTGCTCTTTGAAAAATTATTTTCAAATGATGTCGGTACGAAAGTCGTTAAATGTGAACGCTAGCAAAACGACTCGGGTCGGACGACACGTCGTTGAATGTGAACCCCCCTTTTCCATTTTCATTAAGACATTTCGCATCGGAATATTGGCACTATTTGCTCGGGTCATTTGCCCCGGTATAAAATAGTGTTTCAAGATTTTATAACAATAAAATAGTGAACAAAGCTTATTAAACTAAATAAAAAACTGAAATAAAGTAAAAATAATGAATTCTTGTAATACTTTATTTAAAAAATATTAAACAACATGGGGTTCTGTGTTCAATCGTGTATAAATACCTTGATACATATAATAAGGAGTTAATAATTTTGTTGTCTCATATTCTACATAAAGTAATGTAAAGTAATGTTTTTTAGTTAAAAACATTTTCGTAGAATACTTTTAAAATGATATATCATAGCATTTCGCTATAAAAAAGCAAATTTTCTGAATATAAAAACATACTTTAATCACGTGAATTATAGTTAGGTTATATTTGTCACAATTAGAAATTCTGGTCCATAGGCGCATTACATTTTGTTGGCAAGGTGCTCACATCTGTTGAGCGCCCATAGTGTAAAGTTATTTTTCAACGTTTTAAATTTTCTTCCCATTACTTTGTATCTATTGAATATGATACACAATCAGCCAGTGAAATGAAAAAATTGTAAACTTCTTACTATATCTACGTGTTTACAAGATTTAACACCTCATGAAGTTTTATATTTAAATAAAGTATTGCATATATGCACTACATTATTTTTATTTCTTTTGTAAATAATTTAAATAAGTTTTTTAATGATTTAAAATCTCAAAGCACATTCCTCAAAAAACCAGCTTATATACGTATAGTTTATTTTTAAGTAAAGGTAGAACAGCACTCGGCACCTTTGCACGAAACTGAACGAAACTTTATATCGCGACACGGTTGGTAAGATTATCAACTTTGTCGCATAGTGTCGCGCCGTGAAGTGCATTTCCAACCTAATTTCGTGCAAATTTGGTTGAAATTACTTCATTTCGAAATGTGAATTTGTATGGGAAATGAGATAATTTGGAATCAAATTTGGAAATTTTCAACGAAATCACCTCATTTGGCCCAATGAAAACGTAGTATAAACGGTCCATTGATTTCTACGTCTGTGGCTACGTTCTGTATTCCCGCATCGATAAAATTGGTTGAAAAACCTTAAAAAATAGAACAAAACTCATATGATTTGTTTTAATTTCAATCGTCTCTAGACTTATACGAGTTACAGATTGAAGGCGCAGATCATTTGAATGGAGTTTCTTAGAGGAGAAAATGGAATTTTTTTTTTGAGGTTATAAGAACGGGATCTGCCACAATAATAATTTACTTTTTTTTTAATTTCGCCAAAATTTTTGATTGAAATATAACTGGGTTTCAGTTTTTTTCCTAAAAATTCACATAATAGGAAGAGGGTTTTAATATTCTTTCGCCTTATTTTTGGGTTATGGTCGTATATTTCGTTAATGGCTGGACTAAATTTGTTTCAGTTTCCAATCTTTGTCTACGTTCTTAAACTCTCGGATCGCCCAAATTAGTCGAAATACGATGGAAAATGAAACAAATAGGATGAGTTTTGTTCCATTTTTCAGCGTTTATCGACCAATTTTATCTATGCGAGAGTTACAGAACATAGGCACTGATTTAGTCAGTTTGTTCCCAGCTAATCATCTTTGGTCAAGAATTATTGCAACCAGTAAATTTTCAAATCTCGAATCTATAATTTGAAACTTTAATCATCGAATTTGATAATCAGCCGATTCAAGCAGAACCTTTATTGCAAATATGAAAAACTAATTCCCAATATCACAGTGTAAACTTATCGGAATAAGTGACACTTAAGTCTCCCATGTTGGCCACTTAAGTTCCACCTACTAAGGTAGTAAAACTGTAGCTAAAGTGCCAAAATGTAAAAATTAAGTGCCACTTATTTTGTTAAGTGTGCACTGTGAAACTGGTCCTTATGCATTCTGAACTACCGGCACTAAGGGCGGTATTCACCGAACGCTCATAACTTAAAAGCTTCATAAATCTATTCACCAAGCAATAATAGTGAACATTTATTAGCGCTCATAAAATTTATGAGTGCTCCCGACCACTCATAAGTTATAACCGCTCTCTCCGAAAATTTTTAAAATAATTTGTTTTTTTTTTTTTTTCTTTCAAATTGTCAACCTGTCACAATTTTGTATTTTTATTTAATTTTTTTTTGTTGATATTCATTAAGGCCTGTATTCACAGAGCGCTCATATGAGCCTCATAAGTTTATGAGGCTCATAACTTTGTGGTATTCACCAACCACTCATAAATATATTTCGAATTTCGAAAAAGAGAGCCACTCTCTGTCAACCAGCCACTCCCAAACTTTAAAATCAAACTTTTTTACGTAGATGGAGTGGTAGCGATGGAGATGTTTGTGTTTGTGGGGGTGGGGGTGGTGGTTGTGGTTGTGGAAGTAGTATCGAAAATGTCGGAATATTTTTCGATGAGAGCGCTCATAAGTTATGAGTGGTCGGGACCACTCATAACTTTTATGAGCGCTCATAAATATCCACTTATTATTGCTTGGTGAATAGGTTTATGAGGCTCATAAGTTATGAGTGCTCGGTGAATACCGGCCTAAATTTATTTTCTTTCGTTGTTAGAAAATCTTTTCTCCTATCAATTAAGTTGAAAAAATATTAATTGGTCTTGTTTTTGGTGCTAAAGTTATTATTTGTAATGCATTTATGCGAACAAAAATTTGATTTTACAGTTTGGGTTTGCATGGTTAAGAGAGAGTCGCTCTCATTTTCGAACTATCAAAAATACTTATGAGTATTTGGTGAATAGCTCAAATATTATTTGAGTTATGAGCCTCATAAACTTAAGAGCCATTTATGAGCGCTTGGTGAATACCGCCCTAAGGGCCAGTTGTACAAATATTTAAACCGTGGTTCAGCAATTTTTATCCACCGATTTCGGCGGATTAATTGAGTTTCAACAGTGTTTTACTGTTCAAGTGTGTGATAATAAACAATTACATACTTGAACCAGCGTTGAACGTTAGTTAATCCGCCGAAATCGGTTAGTTAAAATCTTGAACCGAGGCTGAACCACTATTGTACAACTGGCCCTCAGTCAAAAACACGTTTTGATGTGAATTCAACGTATTTTACTACCAAAATTAAAAAGAAAGAAAACATCTATTTTTCATGTTCGATAAATTTTTTCATCGCTCATCTACCAAAGCATTTTGCGAAGAACTTAAAGCCCGCATCACACGACGCTTGTTTTCCTGCTAGAAATGCTTGCTGGCTTTCGTGCTGGTTTTGTTGCATGGTGTGGTGCTATTAACTATTGGTGTGGTGCTATTAAACTATTAGAAAATAAATAAAAACGAAATAGAAAAAATGACATTTGAATCCAGCAGCAAAACAAGCAAGAAAAATAGCACCGGTTCTAACTTTGAAATCTAGCAGCGCTTCTATCAAGAGAGCCAGCAGTGACGCCATTTTCCAGCTCAATAGCCAGAACGAAAGCCAGTAATCATTTCTAGCAGGAAAACAAGCGTCGTGTTATGCGGGCTTTATAAACATTTAATTTCGTGTTGTTAACCAGTTTTTATACTTAAAAAGGTTAAAAATATGAACAAAAAGTGATGAAAACACATTTTTATTTACAACAACTGTTTATTTTCCAATAAATCCACCGCAAAATTTTTGTTCCTCAAAATAACGAATGAGTCTTCACGAATGAAAAAAAGAACCATAAAGGTAGAACCGCACTCGGTGGAACTGCACTTCGGCGACACAGCGCGCACTTTCGCACGAAACTGAACGAAACTTCATGTCGTGACACAGTTGGTAAAATTATCAACTTTGTCGCATAGTGTCGCGCCGTGAAGTGCAGTTATCACTTAGTGCGATATAGCTCATACAATTTCCTACAAATAATTCGTGAAGTTCAGTTTCGCTGAAGTGCAGTTCCCCCGAGTGCGGTCTTACTTTAATCACGACGATACGTGCCTGTCAAAAAGACTTAGGCCTGTATTCACCGAGCGCTCATATGAGCCTCATAAGTTTATGAGGCTCATAACTTTGTTGTATTCACCAACCACTCATAAAAATGTTTCGAATTTCGAAAAAGAGAGCCACTCTCTGTCAACCAGGCACTCCCAAACTTTAAAATCAAACTTTTTTAGGTAGATGGAGTGGTACCAATGAAGATGTTTGTGTTTGTGGGGGTGGTGGTTGAGGAAGTAGTATCGAAAATGTCGGAATATTTTTCGAAGAGAGCGCTCATAAGTTATGAGTGGTCGGGACCACTCATAACTTTTATGAGCGCTCATAGGTATCCATTTATTATTGCTTGGTGAATAGGTTTATGAGGCTCATAAGTTATGAGTGCTCGGTGAATACCAGCCTAAAGGCCCAACTATAATAGGCTTAAGCAAACATAAACTAATGTCAGAACCTATGGAAAAGTTTGTTTAAGTTTCAAAAAGTCACAAGCATAGCCATAATAACTTACGCGCGCAAAAGCAGCTGTCAATATCAAATTCACAGCTGTTTAATTTTGTTGAGTGTGAACATTTAATCAACGACAACGAGATAGCAAAGATATCACACATACACTTTCATTAATCTCGAATCATTTACACAGACGATGGGTTTGATGTTTATTTTGTATGTGTTGAACCGTATCCGTCAAATTCACTTATGCGCTAAGCGAACCGGACCGCTCTTGCTTATGTTTGGTTAATTGAACGAAACTTAGAAAAATTGGACGAAACGTAGCTGGACTCCATTGTGGCTACTCAATAGGAATTTCATATATTCGCTCGTTGGCTTAAGCGTGCATAAGCTAGCTCATGCCTATTATAGTTGGGCCTTTAGCCTAGTACGCTGATGATGCGAAACTAAAATTTCCTGTGATCTCCAAACAGACAACGAAACCCTTGCGAAAACACAACGGAAAATATCCTTGAGGAGTTTCACTAATTTCAAAAACAAAATCAAACATAAACGCAAAAAATCAGAGAAACGGCCATGATGTAAGAAAATGATAAACAAAAAAAACACAAATGTCATTTTTCCGCACACAATAAAAATAGTCTGTACAATAAATTCAGTGCGAAAAAGGAGCGGAGACTTCTCCAAATAATCTGCTACAATTATAAATTTCGCTCTTCGAACAGCGTACTGCAAAACGAAAAGCAGAACGAAATTTTCCGTTTACGATTTCGTTGTGTCATTTTTGTATGGGATTTTTCGTTTCGCATCAGCAGCGTACTAGGCTATAAACGCATCTGTCAAAATCGAAGTATTATGGTGGTAAAATGGTGGATTCAGTGCCCCTTTTCTTGTCTAATTTCAACATTTTGTTGTTGTTTCTAATGATGCGCGTTGAGTTCCTGTGGTCACTCGAACAGCCATTTTTGATTTTTTGACATTTCCAACTTTGACAACTTGCGCAATATATTACCTTTAATATGTGTACTGTGCACTGATCTCTATAATACACTAGATAGTGTATTCCCTACAAAGTATAACAGTTTTTTTGACTCCAATTGAAGATGACATTTGGGAAGGCAGCTCCACTTTTTGACATCCTCCGAGCACAAAAAAAATCATTTTGACGTAAGAATTTTATCTGTGAAATCAAAATAAAACTGATTGTTGCTGATGTGATAACACAAGAAGATGAACAGACCTATTTGAACGTGCCCAGATGAAGATGACGAGAAATTGAACATGCCCAAAATAATATTAAGGCCGGTATTCACCGAGCACTCATAACTTATGAGCCTCATAAACCTATTCACCAACCAATAATAAGTGGATATTTATGAGCGCTCATAAAAGTTATGAGTGGTCCCGACCACTCATAACTTATGAGCGCTCTCTTCGAAAAATATTTCGACATTTTCGAAACTATTTCCACAACCACCACCCCCACAAACACAAACATCTCTATCGCTACCACTCCATCTACCTAAAAAAGTTTGATTTTAAAGTTTGGGAGTGCCTGGTTGACACAAAGTGGCTCTCTTTTTCGAAATTCGAAACATATTTATGAGTGGTTGGTGAATACCCCAAAGTTATGAGCCTCATAAACTTATGAGGCTCATATGAGCGCTCGGTGAATACAGGCCTAAGTCTCTTTCTTTTCATATATATTTTATTCTTTCTTTTATATACTTGTGTCATACTTACATTTTGAATTTAACGTTTTTTGTCATTGAAATTGAACGTAATTGTCTCGACACTAATTTTTTAGTTTAGCTTTTCTTTATTGTTAATTTTATAATAGTAATAAAGTCCAGAATACTTAAAAAAGTGTTTTTTCTTGTTACTGAAAGTAACAAATCTAAAAAATTAGTTAAATTTTAATTGAATAGCCTTCGGTGGTTTCCGAAAATTGTTGGGGATTGTTTCTGGTTCCAGAATATTGCAGAATGTCGAAAAAGGGTGATTGCGACGTCTGCACAGATTCCAATTCTGAGGACAACATGGTAAGCTGTGATAAGTGCAATGCCTGGTTGCATTATGGGTGCGCAGGAGTTGACGATTCAGTGGAGAATCGCCAATGGTTCTGCCAAAAGTGTAAACCAGACACACGGAGCACTTCGAAGGCTACAGGGAGCGTCAGGTATGCAGGCACACCGGCGCTGGTCAACGACAACACATTGGTACCAGAAAGTGTTCGCAGCGGTGGTTCTTCTCAGGGCCTACGGTTGCTGAATCTCGAATTGCTTCGACTGGAGGAGCAAAAAGATTTGAAGCAACGTCTGTTCAAGGAGAAAGAACGCAAGGAGCAGGAATATCTCACAAAGAAGTACGAACTACTGAAGTTGAAAGAACAGCATGAAGAGAATGGCAGCATTTTGAGTCACGATGGGTGTTCGGTGGTGCTACGCTCCAAGGGTGGAGCAAATGACGTTGGGCGCACCAGGGACTGGGTCGCACAATCAAAGATGACTGTTCATGCTGATGAAACAAATGGGACACTGACCCAGAACCAAATAGCTTCGAGAAAGGGTCTGTCGAAAGAATTGCCTCTCTTTTCTGGTAAGTCAGATGAGTGGCCTATATTTATAAGTTGCTATCGCAACAGCACATCGTTGTGCAACTATTCGAACGAGGAGAATAGCTGCAGAAAGCTTTAAAGGCAAAGCGTTTGACGCAGTAAGTAGGCAGTTATTGCTCCCTGCATCCGTGCCTATGATTATATCCACTCTTGAAATGCTCTTTGGTCGGCCAGAGCATATCGTCGAGGATCTTATCAGGAAGTTGGAGAGTTTTCCAGCCCCCAAAAGTAGAGCGACTAGAAACAATTATATCGTATGCGTTGGCGGTTAGGAATCTGAGTTCCAATATGGAGGCGTCCGACCTGATAGACCACATAAACAATCCGATGTTGCTCAAGAAGTTGGTTGATAAATTGCCTTCGCCCATGAAAATGTGGTCTTTTGTGGCGGCACGATGAATTTTGTATGCCGAATAGTTACAACATGACACTCAAGCGCTTGAGTTGTTTGGAGAGAAAGACGCGCACAGATCCTGAGGTAATTTCCAACATCAATCAACAGGAAGCTAGTTTGGTGCAAAAAGGCTACGCAAGAAAATGCAACAGAGAAGAGTCGAATGCAGTGACACCGAGGACTTGGTACTTGCCAACATTCATTGTAACTAATATGAATAAACCGGGCAAGATTCGATTGGTTTGGGACGCTGCAAATAGTGTTTCTTTAAACAAGATGCTGTTGAAAGGTCCTGACCAACTGAAGGGGCTTCCTGAAGTACTTTATGGTTTTCGTTCGAATAAAGTGGCCATTACGGGGGACATAGAAGAAATGTTCCATCAGATACGAGTGCGGAAGGATGATCAGTGTGCACAACGGTTCCTTTGGCGTAATGGTGAAGACGATCGTCAGCCAGACGTTTATGAAATGGAGGTACTTACTTTCGGTGCTTCTTGTTCGCTGAGCATCGCATTATATGTCAAGGACACAAACGCTGCAGAGTTTTCCGAAAAATATCCACGAGCGGTGGAGAGCATTTTAGAACATCATTACATGGACGATCTTTTGGATAGCGTAGCTACTGTCGAAGAGGCTGTACAACTGGTAAATGAGGTGCGATATATTCATTCCAAGGCTGGGTTTCGGATGAGAAGATGGGGGTCAAACTCCGCGGAGGTTCTTCAAGCTCTTGGACAATCTGTTGAAAGTGAAGGTCGGGTCATAGACTGTGGCAACGAAAACAATATTGCTAAGGTCTTGGGCTTGTGGTGGCGGCCAAGTGATGACAATTTCACTTTTTCTTTGAGGTTCATCAAGACGCAGGAGGATATTTTATCCGGAATCCGTTTACCAACGAAGCGTGAGTTACTTAGATTTCTACAGCCGTATCTATAAAGAAATTTTAAAGCCATCTTAACTTTAAGATACCTCTAAATAGCTCTTAAGTGCGAAATCGGTATCTATAATCAATTTTCACATTTAAGCACCATGACTTAAAGGCCTCTTAACTTAAACGCCAATCAGGGCGTTTAGAGGTAACTTAAAGCCATTTAATATATATTTTGAGATCTCAAAAGAATTGTTTTTGTGTATTTATTAGAGAAATATGTATAATATACATAATATGTATTCTGTATATGTATGTAGGTAGAATTTTCAGTTTTGTGTTCTAATTAAAGAAAGTAAGAATAATAATTATAAAAAAGATATATTTATATCAAACGGCTGAAAAAAACCAAAGAAATTTGTGAAAATAAAAACACGTCATAAAACAAAATGGAGTCCGGTTTCATTTCTTTTGCTTTGGCCTACATACCATCAAGTTGCTTCTCTTTCCCTCTTATTTGGTAATGAGCTTGTTTTTTGTTTGAATTTTTTTCGAAGCTTTCAATAACAGCCTAAAAGTATGCAATTCTTAGAATACATGACACAATCGTTGTTTAGTTAAGTATCAATCGGAATACGATTATAGATAAAAATTTAAGTAACATCATTTCAAGGCAATTTAAATATTTAAGCAAACTTAACTAAATGGCCTCTAAGAGACGTTTTAAGAAAATCTAATAGATACGGCTGCTAATGTCTATTTTTGATCCTCTAGGTTTCTTGGCCTTTTACTTGGTGAGAATCAAAGTACTTCTCCAAGAAGTATGGCGAAAGAAACTAGACTTGGATGACTATATCGATGGCTCGTCAGCAACCAAGTGGGAGTCATGGCGGCGATTGTTGTCGAATGTAGAGCATGTACGTATTCCAAGATGCTACAACACGTCGATAGTTGATGATGGTGTTTCGGTGCAAATGCACGTTTTTGTGGACGCAAGTGAAGAAGCTATGGCAGCTGTGGCGTATCTGAGATTCTGCAATGGTAACACAACCGAATGTGCACTGGTAGGAGCAAAGAATAAAGTATCTCCACTGCTCCCAGTGTCCATTCCTAGACTGGAGTTACAGGCAGCTCTAATTGGTTCCCGACTGGCAAAGGCAATTATAAAGGGTCATGGTTTGAAGATCGACAAGAAGTTCTTCTGGACGGATTCTAAAACGATATTGTATTGGTTGCGTTCTGATGCAAAAATGTACAAGCCATTCGTAATGTTTCGCGTCGGAGAGATACAGGAGAATACCAAGATTGATGACTGGCGATGGGTACTCTCCAACCTGAATGTCGCAGACGAAGCGACAAAATGGAGTAAGGAACCTTGTTTTGACAAGGACAGCAGATGGCTTACAGCACCTGGGTTTTTGCTCGAGCAGGAGGTAAACTGGCCTATGGAAGTCAGCTATAAACAAAAAGACGTCTGTGAAGATGAAATGCGAGCCAAATACGTTCTAGTGATGAGTGAGAATGTTAGCCGAATGGAAAAGGGCATCCAAGAACTGGTGATAGACTTTAATAGATTTTCTACATGGGACCGTCTGCGGAGAGTAGTTGCATGGATCGTCAGGTATACCCAAAATCTTCAGAAAAAGGCGAAGGCAAGGGCTTTGATTGATCCACTTTCATTGGAACCGTCGAATAATATGAAGCTTGATTTGGAAGTTGGTCCTATCCAGTCAGAGGAGTTGCAAAAGGCGGAGGTTATCCTATGGAGGATGGCGCAGTTGGCAGAGTACGCTGACGAGTTGGTAATGCTGAAAAATGGAAAACGGATTCCAAAGTCCAGTGAAATATACAAGCTCAACCCTTGCATTGACGATGATGGAATCCTGCGACTCGAAGGACGAATTGACTATGCTGATTTTGTGAAGGAAGAAACCAGACGACCAATAATTTTATCAAGAAAAAATAGGGTGAGTTTTCTCATTGTCGATTTCTATCATAGACATTTTAGCCACCTTTGTGATGCAAGCGTATACAACGAGGTTAGACAACAGTATTATATACCGGCGTTAAGAATATTAGTAAGAACAGTTAGAACTCAATGTGGCCACTGCCGCATTAAAGATGCAAAGGTGAGGAATCCTCAGATGGTGCAACTACCTCGGGCTCGACTTGCACCATTTAGAAGGCCGTTTACGTTCGTTGGTGTGGATTACTTCGGACCGATGTTGGTCACACAAGGCAGAAGTCAAGTAAAGCGTTGGGGTGTGTTATTCACCTGCCTCACAAGCAGAGCAATCCATATTGAGGTAGCGTTTTCACTGTCAACCGATTCCTGTATTATGAGTATCCAGCGATTTATAGCAAGAAGAGGAATGCCGTCCGAGTTTTATTCGGACAATGGGACGAACTTCGTGGGAGCAGAAAAAGAGTTAAGAGAACAGTTCCAGCTGGTTAGTAAGGAGGCACTTACTCGAAAATTTACATCTCCACAAACGAAATGGTTCTTCAATCCCCCAGCCGCTCCACACATGGGTGGTAGTTGGGAGCGACTTATTGGTACAGTTAAGAAGATTCTAAAAGAAGTCATGGGAAACAAGCGACTAAACGACGAAACCTTTCAATCAGTGTTAATCGAAATAGAAGCTGTGGTCAACTCTCGGCCACTTACCTACGTTACATTGGGACCAGAAGACGAAGACGATTTTCTTCTCGGTTCGTCAAGTGGAAACAAGGGTCTTGTCGAATTTCATGATCGAGAACTGATGTCACGTAAGGACTGGAGAAAAGTGCAACAGGTTGCAAATATTTTTTGGAAGCGATGGGTACGTGAGTATTTACCGACCCTTACAAGACGAACAAAGTGGTTCGAGAAGGTCGAACAAGTAAAAAGGGGTGACGTAGTACTCATCATCGACGAACATCTGCCAAGGTGCACTTGGCCTAAGGGAATTGTCATCGATACTATCATGGCCAAAGATGGTCAGGTGAGAAGAGCGATGGTGAAGACGGCAAATGGTGTTTTTAATCGACCAGTGGCAAGGCTTGCATTATTGAACATCAGCCATACAACAGAAAGCAAGGCAGCAGTTGGTGGAGCTCCCTTGCTGGAGGGGGAAATGTTGCCTATTTGAACGTGCCCAGATGAAGATGACGAGAAATTGAACATGCCCAAAATAATATTTTAGTCTCTTTCTTTTCATATATATTTTATTCTTTCTTTTATATACTTGTGTCATACTTACATTTTGAATTTAACGTTTTTTGTCATTGAAATTGAACGTAATTGTCTCGACACTAATTTTTTAGTTTAGCTTTTCTTTATTGTTAAGTAATAAAGTCCAGGACCCATGTTCTGTAACTCGGCGATAACTTTTCGTGGCCAAGTGCGGTCTTAGCTTAACTCCTGTTTATATAAATAATAATAGTATGTTTCTTTTTTTCTTATTTTTAGCAAATAAAAAGCACACAAATTGAAATACGTTGGTTCTTAATTCATGGTAGCCGCTGTTTCTGTTGACGGTGCTGTTGCTGTTCTAATCTCTTTCTCGCACACTTATTGGACCGCAGCCATCTTCGATAGTGCCTAGAGAAACGGAGCTTTCTTCTAAGATTTGTAACATCACTACCAGGATGAAACAGTGCATGTCTTTGTTTCTTTTTTGATGGCACTCTCGAAGATGTCAGTGGATTGCAGTGGACCGATAGCTATTGCACCTGGTATGCTAGACACAGTACCTGTTGCTTTATTTTTGTGTGCATTATGAACGGGAATTTGCATAATTCACAGGAGTGTGTTTCAGAAGCGGTCAGCCATTTGCTGATGGCAGGTTTGATAGACGTATTTATAGCTACCTGAACAGTAGCATGGTGTAAGAAGTGATTCTTTTTCAACAAATTTTGATACTTTCAAAAAAGTATCAACCATCACTGTACGGTTACAGTTGGTCAGATACATTCCAAAAGGTTTTTGGTTTTTCTTCATGATGGCAAAAATTAAGAAAATTGAAAAAGCTTTTGGAGTGTATCTAGCCAATGGTAAATCGTACAGAGATGAATGATACCTTTTTGGAATCAACATTTAATGCTGTTAAAATAAGCATTAAAATATTTTACTCAAGAGTTTTAATGAGAAAAAGCACTCTTAAAATACGCATACAAGTTCCAATATGCGAGTCCCAAAAGTAATTTTTTTTTAATGGTGATCCTTTTTTAACAAATTTTGATACTCGTTTTGAAAGCATCAATTGCTGATTTCAAAAAGGTATCAACCATTGTTGTACGACTTACCGTTGGTCAGATACACTCCAAACCGTTTTTGATTTTTCTTCATGATGGGAAAAATCAAGAATATTGAAAAAGGTTTTGGAGTGTATCTGGCCAATGGTAAATCATACAGAGATGAATGATACCTTTTTGGAATCAGCACTTAATGCTGTTAAAATAAGCATTAAAATATTTTACTCAAGAGTTTTAATGAGAAAAAGCACTCTTAAAATACGCATACAAGTTCCAATATGCGAGTCCCAAAAGTAAATTTTTTTTAATGGTGATTCTTTTTTAACAAATTTTGATACTCGTTTTGAAAGCATCAATTGTTGATTTCAAAAAGGTATCAACCATCGCTGTACGACTTACCGTTGGTCAGATACACTCCAAACCGTTTTTGAGTTTTCTTCATGATGGGAAAAATCAAGAATATTAATAAAGGTTTTCAAGTGTATCTGGCCAACGGTAAGTCGTACAGCGATGGTTGATATCTTTTTGGAATCAGCAATTGATGCTTTCAAAACAAGTGTTAGGTAATATTTCTTGAAAGAGAATTACCATTAACAAAAATTAAATTAAAAAAAAACGTAAATAAAAATCGCTTTTTCAAAAATATAAAAAAAAATTGTTTAATTTATTTCCTTTGAAGTTTGAAGTGAAAACTTAAGGTAAGCCAAAATTAGTAGTATTTAGTGCACCTTTATTATGTTCATACCAACAGCACTTCCACATAATTATTGTATTATCCAAATACGATTCTATTTGGAATATAAGACTGTTGCTACGCACGAATGATAACCTTCATCTATCTTAATGATTGGTGTTTAAGAATCATCCACTATCCCACAACACAAATAAAAATTGACTTAGAGCATTTTCAGCAAGAGAGCTTAGGACATCCAAAGTTGACACATTAGTTGCATTTGTTTAGTTCCTAAATATAGAAATTGCATTATAGGCATTAAAAAAGTGTCTTTTTTTAAATCGTGGTTAAAAAGGAGATTAATTCAATTTTTCAGAAGTTACTTTTATATGGAATTTTTTTGAAATCTCTGTTCGATTTGAAAATGGGTTTTAGAAAAACTTAGAGGACTTCTATTCAAACTCAAAAACGTTCCAATAATCTAAATGAAGCAAGTAGTTTGGAAATGACAACGTTGTTTATTTACCAATTTCAGGAAATTTCTATTACTTTTAAGAAATTTCTTGAAATTCGTAGATAAACCACGTTGTCGTTTCAAAACTATGAAGTTTATAAGGATGGTTGGAATGGTTCTAAGTTTCGTTTTAAGTTCCCTAAGTGTTTCTGAAAACCATTTTCAAATCGAAAAAATATTTCAAAAAATTTCCATATAAAAGTAATTTCGGCATTTGCTTTAAAACTGAAAAATGCAGGAAATTACTTTTATATGGAAATTTTTGGAAATCCTTGTTCGACTCAAGTGAATTGAGTTTTAATGCGATGTTTGGCTAACAGTTGTAAAGGTGTAAGGAAATCGGTTGCCTTTTCAAGTCGATCGTCTTGACGTTCGAGCTTTTCGGCGATCAATTCGGCAACTGCGGAGACTCGACCTCGTGATATTTCTTCAGAGAGTCACCCCATTTCCCAGACGCTGATAACCCAATGCACATTCTGTTTGGAACCACATGCATTGAATTTCCACATGTTTTTAGCGCACTTGGAGTTGATTTACCTTAAAAACACATTTATCATCAAAAACAAATACAAACGCCACCTTGTTTTGTTCTCACCTATTTGCAGTGTCGAAGCTTTGTGTGTTCATCCAGCCAAATGTGCGTTTCCACTGGACTACCCGCATGTTTGTAAATTCGTCTTTTGGTGACAAACAACTCTATTTAT
This sequence comes from Epistrophe grossulariae, assembly GCA_929447395.1. Classification (NCBI taxonomy): domain Eukaryota; kingdom Metazoa; phylum Arthropoda; class Insecta; order Diptera; family Syrphidae; genus Epistrophe; species Epistrophe grossulariae. The sequence goes on from OV839567.1 coordinate 26,104,342, forward strand.
GATCGATGGCTATGTTTATGAATTCCAGCGCATCACTTTATTTGAGGCTTCTAAAATGTTCGCCTCATGCCGAGTTGATTTTCTTTCACGAAATTTTCTTTTAAAACTTAGTTTAGTGATGTAACTATCCAAAAAAAGTATAATGTCGTTGTATTTTGGACTTGGTTTTAATGGTTCTTCAATAACGAGCTCAGTGGTAACCGATGTTGGGACTTGTAACTTCCCTGTAGATGGGTTTGGTTAAGATGCGTTGAAATGCGTTTGTGAACAAACATCACTGATTGTTTTCTGGAGTTGCGGATGCACATCCGTAGAATAAAAATTATGTTTCATTTTATTATGGCCATTGCAATTATTAAATTATTACTGCCACCACCACCTGAACTCACAACACAAAAATACGAATGAATTAGCCGACGCGACGTACTCACAACTAACAAATGAGGCATTAATTGAAGATAATACCTTTGCGAAGATGTATTTAAGATTTAAAAATAGAAAAAATTTCAATAATAATGTTTTTTTCTCCTCGAATTTATTTTTTTAATGAAATTTCAACAAACAGAAAAACGTTTCACATTTTCCACTTCTTTGACCTCGTCACTTTTTATATGTTATAAAGTTAAACTGTTATACAAAAAAGTAGGCAGCTCCACTATAACAGTTCTTCAAATGGAGTCAAGTTTCTTGTATGGATACGCTATCCAGTATATTATAGAGATCAGTGGTACTGTGGATGTAATCCCTTGTAAAATCACAGCTGATGACAACAACAACAGCTGATTTGCGTTCAGAATCATACTGGATACTCGTGTATCTTAGATAGGCTATTGGGCTTTTCCAGAAACTATCTTTGTCTTTTCTCTTTCTAATTTTGACAGTTATAAACAACAAAAACAATACATGTGAAATCGAACTTGATAAAATGTAAACAAATGCTCTTTTCAGTGCAATAAAGTGGATTTTTAATATTTTCTGTGATTTTTGATATAAATAAGTTGATTTAAGTTATTGAAATTGGTTTATTGTTAAATTGGCGTTATAACTATCGTTTTATATGTACGTTTTTATTGTAAAAGAAACAAGCAAATTGTATTGTAAAAATATTTGGCAAAATCGAAAGGAAAGTTTTTCAAATTGGAATTAAACTCAAAAACAATTTAATAATTATTGAACATTATTAAGTGCTTCAAAAACACAACAGTAAAGGTTCCCCCACACCCACGCGAATTTTCGGTGGCGACGACGAAAACAATAAAAACAACGTGTTGTTTTCATTGACAACCACATGTTGTTATTGTTGTTTTCGTCGTCGCCACCGAAAATTCGCGTTGGTGTGGGGGAAGCTTAATGAGGCATTTTCACAAAATACTTTCTAGGACGATATTTAGGGCGGTATTCACCGTACGCTCATAAATTAAAAGCTTCATAAATGTATTCACCAAGCAATAATAGTGAATATTTATGAGCGATCATAAAACTTATGAGTGCTCCCGACCACTCATAAGTTATGAGCACTCTCTCCGAAAACTTGTTCGAAAAATTTTAAAATAATATATTTTTTTTTCTTTCAAATTGTCAACATGTCACAATTTTGTATTTTTATTTAATTTTTTTTTTTGATATTCATTAAATTAATTTTTTTTTCGTTGTTAGAAAATCTTCTCTCCTATCAATTAATTTGAAAAAATATTAATTCGTCTTGTTGTTGGTGCTAAAGTTATTATTTGTGATGCATTTGTGCGAAAAAAGTTTTATTTTACAGTTTGGTTATGCCTGGTTAAGAGAGAGCCGCTCTCATTTTCGAATTACGAAAAATACTTATGAGTGTTTGGTGAATAGCACAAATATTATTTGAGCTATGAGCCTCATAAACTTAAGAGCCGTTTATGAGCGCTTGGTGAATACCGCCCTTAGAATTTTAAATTATTATAAGGTAGGTATAACATTAGTTTTAACAAAAGCTTTTGAAGAATTTAATTTTGTTCCAAGTAAATAGCATGCACAATTCAATTCACTAATTCGCGCTCTTAACAGTGTTTGCATTGTATATAAACTCTATTGTAGTCTCATGAAGAGGAACGTCCGACGCGCTATGAGGTGAGCCGATACTGAAGCTTGTTCCATTTCAAACCATTTCAGTTGAGAAGGAACAGATAATCAAATACAAGAGAATACAAATTAAGATTAAAGAAAGAAAATAAGATAGAGAACAATGTATAGGAAATTTATGAAAATTGAAGTGAGACAAGAAAAATCAATTTTGGGACTTTTCTTGTATACATTTCTATAAAATGGGGTAGGATATAGAAAAAATGATAAAAGAATAATGTTCAAGGTCGTTTATTTGGTTGAGGAAAAATGTTATTTTATTTAATATTGATTTTATAATAACTTACTTACTGATTCATTTGTATTTTGGTAAAAATATATAGTAATTTTTTTTAAATTAGCTATTTTAAGTAAATGAGTTCTAAGATGGGGTTATTTTGAAATTCGAATCTTAAGACGGGTAAAAAAGGATAAAACTGGTTTAAAAACTAACTTCTAAACGGAAGGTCGTAGAACATTCATTTATTTTATTTTTTTCAAGTGTATTTCAATCGATTTTTAAAAATTGCAAACCAAATTTACATTTATATAATTTTTTATAAAATTTTCTAACCAACAAAGTTTTTTCCGAAAAAAATAGTTAAATTTTCTTGGAAGAATCTATTTCACATGTACCTATTTCAATGGATTTAAAAAAATTTCAAAGCAAATTCCCATTTTTTTAAAATTTTTATAAAATTTGAGAACTTAAAAAATGTTTTTTCCATTAAAAAATTATTTATTTATTTTTAGAAAAATAGTTTTTACGTGTATTTCAATCGATTTAGAAAATTTGCAAACCAAATTCACATTTTTTTTTAAATTTTTACAAACTTGCCTTTACCAAAAAAAAAACACTTTTTAGAAGAAAATAATTTATTTTCTTTCAAAAATTGGTTTTACGGGTTTTTAAATTAAAAAACCTAATTTCACTATTTTTTAACATAATATGGTTACCACATAATAATACCTACCTAAAACGATATTAAAAACCTAACTACAATTCATACCTACCGACCTATATACCTACCTAGGGAAAAAGCATAATAAATGATAAATATAGCAACGTTGTAAATATTTACCTCACATATTGTGAAATTTAACAACGTTGCTTTGATATATTCAATTTGCATCAAATTTGGAAATTTAAAATATTTCGCTTCAAATAATACCTACATATCTATACCTAAACCTATATATATACCCCTGTCATGACAAAACACAATAAGCTTCGTCCATACGACAAAAAAATTTCATTTTCTTTCCCTTATTTTGCTTTATGCCACGTCAAAAAATATGATTTAACCATCTCCCTTAGTCTCATTATTGTTGTCAGAATAATATTAATATAATCCTCTCGTTCTTACTACTTACCTTCATTTCTTTTTGATTTGTCTTCCTCCCGCCTTTTTATTTCTCCAATTTCAGATTGTGGCGATTGCAGCGCTGTATGAGAGGCGATTCTGAACTAATATTTTTTGTTCCATGAGAGTAGGGTAAAGGCACTAGTATCCGGACAGTGCTAGTCTCCGGACACTTTGTCGTTTAAGCCTAGTACGCTGCTGATGCGAAACGAAAATTTCTTGTGATCTCCAAACAGACAACGAAACGCTTGCGAAGACACAACGGAAAATATCCTTGGAGAGTTTCATTAATTCCAAAAACAAAATCAAACATAAACGCAAAAAATCAGAGAAACCCATGAAGTAAGAAAATGATAAACAAAAAAAAACACAAATAAAACTCAAATGTCATTTTTCCGCACACAATAAATAGTCTGTATAATTAATTCAGTGCGAAAAAGGAGCGGAGACTTCTCCAAATAATCTGCTACAATTATGAATTTCGCTCTTCGAACAGCGTACTGCAAAACGAAAAGCAGAACGAAATTTTCCGTTTATGATTTCGTTGTGTCATTTTTGTATGGGATTTTTCGTTTCGCATCAGCAGCTTACTAGGCTTTATTTGGAAAAAATAAGCATATCATTCATAAATAGTCCCAAATAACAATCAAAATACAATCCTTTATGTATCACAAACATATATGCAAAGTTTCAAGTAAATTAAGGATATAATAGGCGTGTTTTTTTGCAAGCCCGGGGGGAATTGGTTGAAAAAAACGACAGCGGGGATTAGCGACGCCATGACAGTAAAAAACATGGAGTTTTCATACAAACTATCGATAACATTTATGCAATTCATACCGGTAACACAGTTTTTCGGTGCGCTTAAGTTAAGCCCCGAGAATTCTCCGGGATTAGTTGTTGTTGCATTTAACATGTTAATTGTTTAGCATGCACGTCGTTTTTTTCATCCAATTCCCCCCGGGCTTGCAAAAAAAACACGGCTAATATAAAAGTTATGCGACCTTTCAGTTTCTCAGATCTAAGAGAACGATTAAAATTACGATTTGAGTAAAAAAAAATTAATGTGAACATTTTGAAGATTGAATTATTTTACGCAGTATTTATAAGTTTATTGGTAAAGAAAGTGACTTTCATTCTATAAAATATTATAAATTTTAATAATTAAACCATAAAAGTTAAGTAAACTTAGTTTTTGACCAAAATATTTGATGTCCGGATACTGAACACTAAAATTTATATCATTTTCAGTTTCCGGACATAGCGTCCGGATCATTGACTTACCATATATGGACTGCCAGGAGCCAACTTCACGATGGTTCCACCTATAACTAAACGACACTAGCCCTCACGTTTTAAAGCGGAAAACACAGTGAAACACTTTTGACATTCAGTTTTGTATTGTTTTTTTTTTCATTCATGTTTTGTTTTTTTTTTCAAGAAGGTATCGTGGCAAAAGAAATTTTTCACAAATATTCTTATGAAGTGCGACTTTTTAAAAGCGGAAAGTAGATGCCATGTCATAAAAGTGGTCATCTTGTGTATTTCGAGGCAAAAATGGGAGTTCTGGGTTTTCTATGGACAATGAAGGAGCTATGTTCTTATGTTTCAAGAAAACATCCAGTTGGTTTGTTTTTTACTTTAAAATATAAATTATAATCAAAGTTAATAATTTTTGGCTTGTTTTACGGGGAATCAGAGATGAAATCGGATAGAAACAGTTCGCCTAAGGGATCGACCGTTCCAGAAGCCAAACATAGTCGAAGCTTTGATGATGTGAGGATTCATTTATGTTTCATTAATTTCAATAATTTTTCTTAACTTGTGTATAGAGGTTACAATGGTTGTAGAGGGTGGTATCATGGTGAAAAAGAAGAAAAGCATTTTAAGCACTACTATTGCCTTAAGTGCAAAGAAGAAGATCCCAGCTAACAGACAATATTTCGAGTGGTTCCAATTGTGTGCCGATCAAATCGAAAGCTCAAAAACCTCAGCACCTACCTAAAGAATTGGTACTATTAACTACCTCCAGCGATGCCATCTCGAAGAGAAGATTATGCCAATGGCACGTTATCACTTATATGTTCCACCAGACATGCCTGATAACTATATAGATATATATACCAAATTCAGAATCTAAACGAAGCCAAATGAAGAATCCAAGAATCACACTCCATTTGCAGCACTCTAGATCAGTGTTGTACGAAGTTTGGAAACCGTCTCCTTCACAATTGGGTGTGCTCGATGACTTTTCAAAAATAAATATGAGTTTTATAAATTTAAACATAAACTCTTGACTTTATTGCACAAAATCACTCAAAATTTTCCTACAAGAATTTATTGATGACTAAAAAGTCAATTTAAATGCATTTCCATAAGCTGTGCTTACAAAATACTAAAAGTCGTTCAATTTTTCACTAAATGGTATTTTTTTTTATTTTTTAAATTCTAGTGAATTAAAGATGAAGCAACCAACTGTAATCGAACAAAGAGGCAAATGTACGAGAATAAAAAAACTTTGAAGAAAAACTAGAATAATATTGTTTCAGTGCTTGATTAGCCTATCAAAATTTTCTGCCGGCTCTTAATACTACAACTATCGTAAGAAATTTACAAAAGAAAATTTAAATAAAGAATTAAGGCTTAACTACATAAGCCAAAAAAGTGAAAAAGTAAAAAAGTGAAAGTTTTCAAACTCATTTTAGGATAGTGTTTCTGACTGGAAAACTTATAAAAATGATGCAGAAAGCTTAAATTTTGGTTTAAAAACAAATTTGTGTATTCTTTTTCACAAAACAACGGCGTTAGCGGTAAAAAAAATATTTTTACTTTTGTACTTCAGTACTTTTTGGCTTATGTAGTTAAGCCTTTACTAACAGTTTTTTTTTTATAGGCAGACAATTCACTCTAGAATTAGTGAATCCAACTACTATTCGCTCTGCATACATTTATTTTCCTTTTATATCCACGTTTCAAAAACAAAATATTCACTTTTACTTGCGTACTAGTGCTTTAAAATAAATGTTAAATTATATTTCCAATAATTTTATTTCAAATTAATAAACAGAAACATGTATAGGTACATTTATTATATTTATTATTAAATAAAACTTTATAGAATGCATCTTATTACACTGCATTGAATCGTATTTTTTTAGTTTGAAGACCAATTTTTTTTCAAGTTTTCTAGTTTTTCCACTTCACTTTCTATTTTGATTGTTTTGGCGCTGCATATATCCTAGGTGAACATCCTTGCAGGTAAAGTATGAACACGTCTTGTTCGTTCGATCTGTTGCGCTCAACTTTGGAGTGAATAGCACACGATACACATTAATGCAATTTTTCTTACATAAGAGTCCCAGAAGGATGCCTGGATTCAAGTTTTGCACATCATTGTTGATTTCAATAGTACCCTTGGAAATCTTGGCTGGGATGATAATCGGGAGTGGAGCAATGGCACCAGCACGAGCAGGGGGCACACACTTTGCTCTCCAACGTGTCATGGATATCGCAGAAATCCTCCTTGGTGAAAACGAAACCTTCATTTTTCTTGAGCTGGTTGTTGTTCTCCAAGTGTCCGCGGATAGCTTTGTGGATCATGGTGTTTTTACACATGAGAACGACAACCTTTCCACGAAGTGAAGTACGGATATTCTGCATCTGGCGAGAACCTACGTTGTCGGAGCCGTTGCCGATGAAACATTTTAGGTATTCAACGAACAATTGAACGACTTTAAGGAAATAGTTGGCCTTCCAGGCTGTTTTTCACCCTAACCATCCCGAATAATTGTAATTAGGGTCTCTTGAAGAATTTAAAAATAAAAGCAAAAACTTATACGATGATATCTAGACTAAAAAATTACTAAAAAAAACTTTCAAGAGCACATGAAGAAAAAAATATAGCACACAAACGACAAACGTCAAAATGTCATTTCAATTGAAACAGGTGGCTCTGTTTTAATAACAGATGTCAGTAGTTTCTTTGTCTGGACAAGCTTTTTTTTACAAATAAACTACTGACATCTATTATTAAAACAGTGAAAATAATTACTTCTGTTTCCCGTGTTTCTACGCAAGGGTTAGTGTCGCTAAGGAGTAGTGGAACCACTTTTATTGGGGTTTTTGTATGAAAATGAAACTCAACTAGCAGTCCATATATAATAGGTCAATGGTCCGGATACTGAAAATAAGAGAAAAATCTTAAACTCTTATTTTAATGCCCTTAAATGATAGTTATGCCTCATTTACACGAATGGCAAAATGCCATTATAGCTGCCAAATATAAGCCATTTTTCTTTTCACCGTGTAAACGCTCTAAATACTGACATATTTTTTGCCATAAAAAACTGGCAGAGAAAATTTGGCATTGAATGCTGCCATTAAAATGGCACTGTGTAAACACTTTGCTGGCGCCATTTTCCAAATTATGCCATATTCGAAAAAGAATGAACATGTTCATTCTTTATTGGCAAAATGCCATTTCAAATGTCACATCTTTGAACTTGGAATATTGACGGCGTTACAAGGGATTATTTATTCAACAAAACTAAATTTGTAAGTAAATAGAAAATACAGATTTAAGTTTTCAATAAATATACTAATAAATTAATATTTAGGAATTTGAAAAGACATGGAACAAGTGATCTTGATTAAAAAGGCAGCTCGCAAAAGGAAAGTCGAGAGGAAGTGGGTACCACAAGAGGAGCAACTGCTTGTTGAAATGGTCGAGGCTCGGGAAAACTTGTGGAATTTTTGTTCACCCGATTACAGATTATTGTATTAAAAATTGATATTTGTTGTGCAACTTTCTTTCGACTTCAACAAATTAAGTAAATATGGCTCGTTTATGGCAGTCATGTAAATATATTATTTTTTTCCTTGCCATTTAATACTGGCAAAAATAATGCCAACATTTAATCAGCCTTTTTTTTTTACTCGTGTAAACGCATGCCATTATAATTTTATTTCGTCCATTATTTTGCCAGTTTTTTGGCAGAAATATTGGCAGCTTTGCCATTCGTGTAAATCCGGCATTACGTATATTCTACATGATTAAGAAGAAGAGAAATATATTTTTCTCATATAGTTTCAGTATTCGGACAGGGTTTTATCAGTGAGAACAAGCGTTTTATCACTCAGAAAGCTCTGTCCGGATACTAAAAATCCATGAAGTTCAGTATCCGGACAAGTCTATTTTTTATACAATTTATGGTTTTTGTGAATTTAATCTTTATATAATTTAAGGATAAGAGGCTTGCGTAATTTAAGTCCTTGAGCATATGATCAACCATCTAACAGGAAATATTAATTGGACAAAAGCCAAAAAATTGGGATTTAAATTCTAAAAATATTTTTCCTTAAATACGCTTACTTTGAAGGTTTTTTTTTATAAAAAATGGGGGAATTGTATAATGCAATTCTGAAGACCTTCTGTGATTCTATGAAGATAGAAATAATCATTATCCAAAATACTCGACAAACTTTATAGAGACTCAACTGAAATATAAGAAATTTTAAATCAAATATGCATTTACTCATAATTGTAAGGATTGTTTAATATTCAGAATAAAAATAACATTTATCAATCCTATATTTCTATCAATTGATAAGTTTCATAGTTTATCAATTATTGGTATACCTATACTTGGTAGGTATTTGACTACCCTGAGCCGGTTTGGGGTTCAGAAATCATCTAAATACACTGTATTTACATAGTAGGTACCTACATAATGTTAAGTTAACAAAAAGGAGATTTTTTCAATTTTTACTTTTATATTTTACTTAAACTTCATACAAAACTAGTGCGTCCGGATACTAAAATAAATGTGTCCGGGCACTAAATTTTGTTGTCCGGAAACTAGCGCAAATCGAACTTTTTTTTTTTTAAATTGTATAAATTATGCAATTATAAAATTAGTAAGTTATTTAAATGTAACATTATCAACAAATATCCAAACTTTTAGAAAAACCATAACTTGTTTCTTAAATCTTCATAGTATGAAAATAAATTGAGACCAAAGAGAAGAAATGTGTTAAGGGCCAGTTTCACAGTGAAGTAAGTGACGCTTAAGTGCCAAATATGGAAAAGTAATTCCCAATTTCACAAGTGTAAACTTATCGGAATAAGTGACACTTAAGTCTCCAATGTTGGCCACTTAAGTTCCACTTACTCAGGGAGTAAAACTGCGGCTAAAGTGCCAAAATGTCAAAATTAAGTGCCACTTATTTTTTTAAGTGTGCACTGTGAAACTGGCCCTAAGTGTCCGGATCATTGACTTACTATATATGGACTGCCAGGAGCCAACTTCACGATGGTTCCACCAATAACTAAACGCCACTAGCTCTCGCGTAGAAAAGCGGAAAACACAGTGAAACATTTTTGACATTCAGTTTTTTGTGTTTTTTTTTTATTCGTGTTGCTTTTTTTTTATTCGTGTTCTGTTTTTTTTTCAAGAAGATTTTAGTGGCGAAAAAGATGCGTGTCGGATGCCATGTGATAAAAGAGGTCATCTTGATGTGTATTCCCAGGCAAAAATGGGAGTTCTAGGGTTTCCATTCCATGGACGATAAAGGAAAAAAGTTCAATGTTTCAGTGAAAGTACATGAGAATGAGCAGGGAGAAGACGCTGCTTACATTCAGTGCTCGGGTAATAAGTCAACAGGTAAGTGAAGAGAATTCCCAAGAAATTGCCACAGAGACGAGAAATTCCCTAGGATCGCTGCTAAATGAGATCAACTATAAGCGTTTCCTGCTGACCAGTTCGAGCAAAGTTATTGACGATAGACGAGTAACTAATCATAATTTCACTCAGGCATTGTGAAACAGACTCACATTAATAATACATTTATTTTCGTTTAGTTATTTCTCAAGTGGGTGTAATAACTGTTGATGGAAAACCATGCCCTCCACCACCTGCAACTAATGGGCCACCACGCCAGCAGCCAAGTTCGAATATGGCTCCACCTCTGCGTCCAGGGCTTCTGCCTAGTATGACAACAGGGCTATGCCCCGCGGTGGCCCTGTTCCGGATCAATACGTTCAAAATGGACCACCAATGCATAACAGTACGTCACCACAACAGCAATTCAACAATATGCCAATGAATAGAATAGATAGAAATTTTGTAACCTCCTTTGATTGCAGTTCTAAATTGATGTTTCTGTTTTTTGTTCTTGTTCTTTTTTTTGTGTTGCTTGTTGCGGATCCCTGGCGATGAAGTGAGGAACACGAATCCTAAGAAAGAAAATTTTGGAAAACATTAAAATATTTGCAATGGTTTCGTACGAAAACTTACCCTTCTGACAGCACATCCCACTCTTGTTTTTACCGGGAATAAAGATGAGCAAAAACCTGAAACGAAAAGGAAAAGAAAACATTAAAATAATAATAATAATATTTAGGAAAAAAAAAAAAACAAGAGAAGCCTATAAATCAAAACAAAAGAAAAGGAAAATATATTGGTAGATTTTAATAAAGAAATCTAAATTTCACCTACCGGCGTCCATGATGTTTGTTGTTTATGTTCTTGTTTGTTTTTATATGTTTATGGCACTAGAAATAATGACCATTTATATAATAAAGAATAGATTAACAACAGAAAAGGAATTCCCTTTTTTTGAATCGGAAAGGGACATTTAGATAAGAGGGAAGTTTTCAGCAACTGGTATACGGAGGGTATAACACTTTGGTGGTGAGATAAGGTGAACTTCTGAATAGGATAGAAAAGAAATTATGTTATTGTAATAAAACATAGAAATATAGCGGATGGTTTCAAAAGTGATTTCGATAATGCTGGTAGTAAGAATAGCCTTAATAAGAAAAAAAAGAAACGGAGAATACCATCAGCATAAGGTGCGATTATTACCATTATTATGAGGGTAGCTAAACATGCACCATGTTGACCAATCGGTTTTGACGATAGTGACGTCACTATCAGAGAATACCGATTCCGTCTATATAGTTATCCTACCAACACAACAACCAAAGGTAAACAAGCGGATTGTTACAGGAATTGTGCGATTGGAAAAGAGAGGTGGTGTGATTCTTATATACTTTATCCTAATTGTACATAGGGAAATAGATTCTCTGGTTGTCGAATCGGGAACGGTTACTCTAGTCATTCGATTATACGACTTGGTGCAATAAACTTGCCTGTATACCAATTTCAGCCATAGGTATACTAAAGTGATTAGATTGGTTATACGTGCGTAAATAAATTCCCCGGTAAAGTAGAACCAAAAGGCCTTTTTTTTTCTGGTGTTTTTTTTATTCAACAAACCTTTTTTTTTGTTTTAGATTAAGTGTAAATTACATAATTACAAGAATATAAATTACAATTAAATTAACAAGAAATTTAAAGACAATTATAAGATAACACAAAACATTTAAAGATTTGCAACATATACAACGGTGAGTTAAAAAGAAAAAAAAAAACAAAGAAAGTGTGCTAATTACAATGAATTTTTGTTAGGTGTGTTTTTGGCGGTCATAGTCTACCAAAATAGAGACTAGGCCGCCACATCGTTTTTTTTTGGGTGTTAACTGGATACCGACGTTCTCTGTGGGCAACAGTTACTAGCTGGTCGTATTTATTGGAACGTAGAAGGAGTCAGGCGGAATCATTTATATCCACCAAGCACACCCAAGGGCTGATCCTCAACTCCGCTTTGGATAAGAAGAGGGCCATATACGCGCTCAGTGCCCCTGGTGCTCCATTAGATACGTCCAATAGCCACAACGACCTTGAGATAATCAGTGAACCGTATCTCATCAAACAGGTTCCTCCTAAAACGACAGTGAGTCCCGAGAATACGGACACAGGTACCCCTATATTTAAATGTTTAAGTGTTATGTACAAAAAAAAAAAAAAAAAACAACTAAAAATTAGAAGAAGCTGAAGCTGAAGAAGAAATTTTGGAAAAAAAAAAGAGAGAAAGAGGAGAAAGAAGATCCAAAGAAGATACTTATTAAAGCTACACTTATAACTACCTCTGATAAGGATTTTGCATCCAGTTTTCTTTGGCATTGAACTTTAACAGTGCTTATATGTAATGTGTCTTGTCCTATAGTTTAAGTGGCGTTGAAGTTTTTATTTATTTATTTATTTATTTATTTATTAATTTTCATTTTGTTTCAACAAATCAATCCAAGTAATTGTCTTTTGTAAGTGATAGTCTGTGTTTCCGAGGGTATTGTTTCGGGTTAAATGTACGACCATTATCGCAACCGTACCACCTCCAAAGAGCTCTATAGGGGTGGGAGATTTTAGTCCGAGAATTCAATTAAGGAAGTGCCAAAAAGGGTACATGCTGTTTTTGTTAGTTACGCTTGGGAAACGCCGTCTGCACGTTTATCAGTTTTTTTTGTCTTTCTTTTTTCTAGCATTTTGTTTTTTTTTGTAAATCTTGCAGAACATATCTGTAAAGATAAAGAAAAAAAAGGAACTTGAAAATCTTTCAAGTCATAATTATTAATTTCTCTAAATTACTTGTTTATGATTTAATTCTTTTTTTTTGTTTCCTTTTCATATTACGAAAAGTAATGATTTTGAAATTTTATGAATAAAACTTCCTCTGCCTTATATGTATGAAATTCTTGAGTTTCACTGTTTCGTTTTTGAACGGAACATGATTTTTTGAGTTGTTATTTTCAGGGGTGTGGAGGTTAGGCTAAGTAGCCGGTGATGATGGAGTGACGTTTGACGTTTAAGTCCTTAGGTTAGATTTGGGGGAATCCAAACTGAGGCCACCGGATTCCCAGGTAGGGTGGGTATAGGCCGCACTGCTCCAACATCTGCAGTGCCTTCGGTGTGGTAAGTTTCCGTCCGCAGTCGAATTTTTAGGTAAACCGGCCTGATTTGTGTTTTTTGCTGCTGGTGAGGTCTGATTTCGAGGACAAGATCCCCCCCCATCCGACGAGTTAAGCTGCGCACAGCAAGCAGGCCACGTACTCGGAATTAGACATTCCTTCCCTTTCCACACGGTTCCTTTTCCCTCCTTTTTGGTTCCTGCCCTGGTGATTCAGTTATGCTGCCTTACCGACTCTTCCTAATCCTCTATCCCCTCCTCTCCATTTGCCAGCAACATGCTTTGTTGCAGGAGTCAGATTTGCGGGGATGCCACCAGTGGTTATGGAAAGACAAGGCCAACCACATGTCAGCTCATCAACACACCCACAAAATATGGGTAAGTTTTGTGCCATTTAGAGCTTGTAGCTGGTCGCAAATGCTTAAAGTTTTCGCTTATTCCCTTTGCAAATTCATGAGACAAGAATAGAGATAGTGACTAATTGGACAATTCGAGTTTTTATAGTGAGGTTTGGCTTTGACTGTGCATATCTTTTTGGTGGTATTTTCTTCAATTCAATGACTCTATTTGCAACATCTGCTTGGACTTGGTAAAGCAAGCCCGAGACCAACTTGAAAGCAACGAAACTCAAATGATCTTAAGGCAGTGTTTGAGGGATCCTGTCGGCTTATCTTGATAAAACCAATTCAGAAGGAATGTATCAAACTAGCTGATGATTTCATTCCCGAACTAATTGAAGCATTGGCTTATCAATGAATCCTCAATTTGTTTGCTCTGTTGCTGGACTTTGTAACAGTGCAAAAATCGACAAGATGTTAAAAGAGTCAATAACAGTGAGTACTTCGACACCTTTAATACCAGAACTGACACCAACGCCAACACCAAGACCAGACAACTACAAGCGCAGAGCATTGTCTTGTGAAGAATGTGGCTACGTGTCGTCAATTATTTCCACTAAATTTAAAATCGCAAGCCGCGATGATATGCTGGATTCAGTTCTTAAGGTAGAACCGCACTAGGCGGAACTGCACTTCAGCGACACCGTGCGCACTTTCGCACGAAACTGAACGAAACTTCACGTCGCGACACAGTTGGTCAGATTACCAACTTTGTCGCATAGTGTCGCGCCGTGAAGTGCAGTTGTGGCTTAGTGCGATATAGCTCATACAATTTCCTACAAATAAGTCGTGAAGTTCAGTTCCGCTGAAGTGCAGTTCCGCCGAGTGCGGTCCTAGCTTTAATCTGTGCGACCATATGGGATCATTTTAAGTTGGTTATTCAAATATCGCTCTTACTTATTTCAAGACATTGTACGACTATTTAAGCGATGATATGCTGGATTCAGTTCTTAATCTGTGCGACCATATGGGATCATTTTCAGTTGGTTATTCAAATATCGCTCTTACTTATTTCAAGACATTGTACGACTATTTAAGTGAAGTTCAAATTTTGATGCCAACGGCGTTTGCCATCTTTCTGGTACATGCGTTGCCAAATACCATCAGCATCCGGAAGATGTTCAAATCCAGAACTGGTCTAGTGTCATCTTCAAGAAGTACTTACAGCAAACACTTCTGAGCTTGAATTCAAAGAAGTTCTAGAAGGGCTATGCAAACAAACTAAAGGTTTCAAGGCAGAGTGCCTCAGCATTGCTGACCAATATTACGATCAAATTTACGATATTGCTAATTAGACTTGAATATGCGTACCTACACCTCAACCCCTTTCACTTAATTATTTATACATATTTTGTTCTAGTCTTTAAACAAATATAAACAGCGAAATTTATAGTAAATGACTGTCTCCAAAACAAATCTATACGAGTATTTGTCACATTATCTCTCACATGTATTTAAATGGCAAAGAATAAATATACAAATGGTTTATAATTTTATGTTCACCTACTGATATTATTAAATTTTATCTCGCTATCCAAATACAATTCTACACGAAAGATTATACCTAACATCTTATTCTATACGCAAGTTGTTTCATTGCTGTATTTCATTCTCGAAGTATTTAGCCGCAGCAGAAAATGGCCCAGAACACCCTTGCTCTAGTATTGATTTTCTTCCAATTGCATCTTGTTCCACTTACTAGTTAAATTCTATGGCTTCGCATGCATTCGATAATATCAATCAAGTAGAACCTTCTTCTTTTTGTGTTTTACCTTTCGAACTGAAACAAGGATACTGTGTAAGAAAAATTTGATAAACTATATTTTTTATTTGAGTTAATAAAAGAAAAACTAAATTATTTTACTTACTTTACTTACTTACTTTTATTTTACAGGGGGAGGTGCGAACGAAAGTGATTTGTCTTTAATTCGAAAAGATCTTCGCTTTAATTAATTTTTTTTTATTTCCAACAAAATAAAAAGAAAAGAAAAAACCAAACAATAAAATAACCAATTTAACTTTGCAAAACCAATTTTGGAACATCTCAGCTGGTTTTGTTTCAAAGACTACTTCAAAAAAAGAATTCAACAAAACAAAAGCAAAGAAACAACAACAAAACTCACAAAAAATGGCTCACGTGGGACGAACAGTAAAAAATCTAGAGGCACAACGTCCGCTCAAGTCTCAATCGAGACCAAATCTAAAAAATATCTACATGCTCATCGCAGAACTCATTCAGTTAATTGAAAATGTTGCCTTGAATCTGGCCTCGGGTATTAATAATCCGGAGCCAATGGTGTCTCTGGTGCAGAACCTACGAGTTCATGGACCGCAATTGGAAAATGTTTCCAAAGATACGCTCGACAGAGCATTTGTAGTGTTTCGAAATGCTTCACAAGATGAGTGACTGAACATTATGACCAGACTGATTCTACTTGAACTGATCGAATTGCGAGCCAAAGGTTGGCAAGACAACGGCTTCAATTTCTATTACAAAAGCAAAGCAACAAATGTTGAAGTAAGTTATTTTGATGCAACTCATTACCAAAAAAAAAGTATTCGGTAATTAATCTGCTTTCTTTTAAATCTCATTTTAGCCTGAAAATGCAAATAATCACACAGTAGTTATTGCTCAATCATCAGAGTATTTCAGCACCTCCCCCACAATGGGTGGAGTTAATACAGCTCGACTACAACAAACACAGCTCCTTGGTCCGGGCGAAATCATCCGTAACTCTGGCAAATTCCCCAAGCCCACAAAGATCCCTGGTAAAACTTATTGCAAAGATGAAATTGTCATCCGCTACGCGGTCATTGGGTTAAAATTATTTGCAGTTTGGTTAAAGAAAAGTGCTAATGCTGCGAATTAAAAAGTGAATCTACAGTATCAAATGGCTTTTTACATAAATAGAAATGAAAACAATTTGTTTCATATTAAAAATATGCGCTATTAAGCTGCATATTTTATTAATTATATAAAATTATGTTAAAAAATGATGAGTCGTCCTATTTAAATTTTGTTTTCACTGCAAATACAAAAATTGTAATTATTTCTCCATTTGGTTACTGATATGTGTTTATAAGGCTTGTTTTTCATTTCTTAGCCCAACACAAAACTTACTTTACTTTACTTTACTAGAATATTAATTTTCTTGACTAAATAACAAAATATCACTTTATCCATTTAAAGGTTCAGATCAATTGAAAATTTGACTTTTGTTAACTTTGTTTACCCATGAGCCGTCATCAAGCATGTTATGTTTGGTGTTGTTGCCTAGAAAAGCGCATGCATATAATGTCACCAAAATATGAGTTTTTATCATCCGCACGCACCCTCATATCCTAACATCCAACTTTAGTGACCTTCTCAATAAATAAAATACATAAAAAGTAACTAATTGAGCGAATTAAATTGAAAGTAGCCTTAGTGAAAATTAATACAATGCAACATTAAGTGGATCTTTAACAAATTTAAATTTTTCAAAACCAGTTATATCTATGGTTATTACATCTTTTTATATTATTTTTACAAAGGCTAGTTATTTAAGCCTCTCAAACAGTTCTTTCATCTAAGTTTTAAAAATTGTATGTTTAAAAAAACTCAACAAGTGATTTGTTCTAAAATTTAATTTGTATGTTATTATTTGGCTCCTTATAGACAAACATCTTACCAATCTTATAGTCAGATAGACCCCAATATATATTAGGTTTAATAAATAACAGCCACACATGTAAAAAAAAGACAAAGTAATTTCTTCGACCACTTGCGCAATAGGATCTCTATTGATAAATATAAGAAAATAATTCTAATAAATTTTTTTTATTTAAAACGTTAAGTTTTAAATAATTTCAATTAATTTAAATAAGAATGGTGAACGTAAAATTTGCGTCGACTGCAGAGACCAAAAGGTTCCTGAAACCATTGGCAACACCGTGTGGCGCGGAAGCAATAGTTGGGTATCCAACTTCCAAACATACAGCAGCCAAATTGGCAACACCTTGTTGGAACTTGGAACGCAACTCCTGGGGCTTGATTGCCAAGATTTCTGGTGAGAAAATTGAACCAGAGTCGTAAACTTGCTTCACAATCAAAACGTATGACAACGGAGAGGTTCAACAAGTTAAGCAAAGTGGCTTCGGAAGCACCGACTTTGTCGCCTGGATTCAAGTTTGGCACATCATTGATGATTTCAATTGTACCATGAAAATCTTGGTTTGGATGAACAGAGCCTGGAAGAAAGAAGTCTTCTCGGGTCCCAAACCGGTGTTCTGGGCTGGGATGATAACCGTGAGTGGAGCAATGGCACCATCACGAGCAGGGGCACGCACTTTACTCTCCAACGTGTCATGGATATCGCACAAATCCTCCTTGGTGAAAACGAAACCTACATTTTTCTTGAGCTAGTTGTTGTTCTCCAAGTGTCTGCGGATGGCTTTGTGGATCATGGTGTTTTTTTACATGAGAACGACAACCTTTCCACGAAGTGAAGTACGGATGTTCTGCATCTGGCGAGAACCTACGTTGTCGGAGCCGTTGCCGATGAAACATTTTAGGTATTCGTCGAACAATTGAATGACTTTAAGGAAATAGTTGGCTTTCCAGGCTGTTTTTTTTGTCACCCTAACCATCCCGAGTAATTGAAATCTCTTGAAGAATTTAAGAATTAAAGCACAAACGTTTACGATGATATCTTAGACTAAAAAATGACTAAAAAAAACTTTCAAGAGCATGAAGAAAAAATAGCACACAAACGACAAATGTCAAAATGTCATTTCAATTGAAACAGGTGGCTCTGTTTTAATAACAGATGTCAGTAGTTTCTTTGTCTGGACAAGCTTTTTTTTACAAAGAAACTACTGACATCTGTTATTAAAACAGTGAAAATAATTACTTCTGTTTCCCGTGTTTCTACGCAAGAGTTAGTGTCGCTAAGGAGTGGTGGAACCACTTTTATTGGGGGTTTTTGTATGAAAATGAAACTCAACTAGCAGTCCATATATAATAGGTCAATGGCCTTTACCCTTCTATCATTGACTTACTATATATGGACTGCCAGGAGCCAACTTCACGATGGTTCCACCTATAACTAAACGCCGCTAGCTCTAACATAGGACAAGCGGTAAACACGGTAAAACATTTTGACACTTCAGTTTTGTTTTGTGCTTGTTTTTTTTTCATTCGTTTTTCCATTCATTTTTGTTTGTTTTTTTTGTCATTTTAGAAAACTTTATTTACAAAAATAAATAAAAGATTATGAATAAATTAAATGTATTAATTCCACCGCATAATTTTGAACGCATATCTGTAAAAAAAGTTATAAAATTCTGTGAAACTCAGCGCTTTGGCTGTTCTCACAGAGCATGAAGACCTAGTCAAGAAGGTTCTGGTGACCAAAGAAATGTATCCCCAAGTGCGACTGGTTATGGATCGGTTTCCGGCCGTGTAGACATCCTCCTTAGTTAGAATCTGTCCTACGACACTCATGCTAGCTAGAATTGCGTCCAAGTGCCTTCTGGCACTTGGCACAAGTAAATAATAAATATTTATGTACTTGAAAAAATTATCTCCAAATGCTGTTGAATCACCATTTGTTATCCAAATTTAAACAAAAAATATAATTATAAAAACAAATTTACCACGCACGACGCAAAATGTGAAATGAAAATTAAAATTATACAAAAACGTCAAAATATAAATTTTAGCAAAAACAGATGGCTCAGTTTTTTATAAGAAATAACAATAGATGTCCGTAGTTTCTATGGCAAAAAAAGCTTGCTCAGACAGAGTAGCAACAGATGGCACTGAAAATAGTTACTTCTCTTTGCCGCGTGTCCTACCATAGCGCTCATGTCACTAGGGAGAGGTGGAACCATTTTCATTTCGGAATTTGTATGGAAATGACGCTCGACTAGCAGTCCATATATAATAGGTCAATGCCTTCTATAGACGGTGTTCACATTGGACTGCCTCCTCCGACTTTTTTTGACGTCTCTGTACTTTTTCTCACTCCCACTTCATGGCGAGAAAGAGATGGCCAAGGAAGGCAGGATTTTTTAAATTTTTTAAAAATTTCTGGATTTTTTTTGACATTTGCTGTTGTGACATTTGTTTTGGCAACTGTGTAATGGTGTTAGTTTATTATTTGTCTGTCATCAAAAAAACACGGCAAATTAATTTTTTTTATCAAAATCGACAAAATTTTATTTTCTACGTATATTATTAGTGTGAATTGACAAAATATTGTGAAAAAATGTTAATAAATATATTTAGAATAAATTTTAATCAAAATACTTTGGATTAATCGTTGTTTATTCAAGCAATAAGACTATTTATCACAATGGACCCCTTTGCAAAGCAGATGCTTGAAAAAGTCGAACAATTTTGCAAAGCGTTGGGAATAAGCTAAAGCGAACCAATTTTACCTTCCTCAAAATGAAAATACAATTCCTGTTTTTAAGAAGGCCACACAACAACGAAGTCTTTGGTTCCTAGAATTTCAGGTGGAACACCTTTACAACAAAGCAGCTCTGCACAATCTTATTCATCAAAAAACCGATTGAATGTTGTGCAAAAGAATTTCAACGAAGAGAACAATAAGATGATGCATCCACATAAAGTTCTTAAACAATTCTGTGTGGACAGAGAAAATATAGATTTGGACAAAGAGGTAAACATTACAGCAAAACATGATGAAGTCGAAACTCGAAGTGCAAGTCGAAGAACAAGAAACTTGTGATGATAGTGAATCTACGGACTACGAACCAACCCATCGCAAAGTTACGAGATACATCTCGTAATCGACTTCAACGACTTGGTGCATTATGGCCAAACCACAACCACGCTTCGGGCGCTCGGGCTTTTGACAGGCTTTTCACCGACTTTACGATATTTTACGATATCATGTGTCATAAAGCGCGACCTTAAGAATTTGCAAAACGAAATGTAGCTTCAAACCTCGGGCGTTGAGATATGAGAGAATAAAAGTTCTGTTTCCTTAAAATAACACTGCGCAGATTCTTCGCAGATAATAAGGAACTAAAAATGTCCCTGTTTTTATGGTTTCAATTAGGTACTAATAACAATTTAAAAAAAAAGCTTTGCTAATGAAAGTATTTATTAATGTCGATGTTTTCTTTTTGATTTCAATGAAATATGAAACAACCGTCTTACGACATTGACACAATACTAGTTTACGAAAAACCTTTCTTCAAGCATATTGAACTTTGACAAGTAATTCGAAGAATGACTTTGTATTTGCAATCGGGATGTCAAAAAATAATTAATTATTATTACTATTATTATTATTATCCCTAGTTGTATTTTATGTTCCCAGATCAAATCCAGTGCCTATACAATTTTTAACTCTCGCATCGATTAAATTGGTCAAGAAACGTTCAAAAATGGAACAAAACTCATACGAGATGTTTCAATTTTCGAAGATGAACATTTAACAAATGTAAATTTTAATCTTACATGCTTTTTTTTTGCAGTACTCGCATGAAGATGAATGTAAATCCACCATCATATGGTTTTCACAAAATCTTGGATTTCGGCAACAAGATCACGAAATCCGTTCACACCACACATAAATTAGATTTTGTTTGACATTTCGAACAAATTTCACTATTGAAGAAAACTATCGAAAAATATATGCATGTAGTTAGGTAAAAGTCCCAAAACAATTACCTACACATATTTAATTTTAATTTTCTTTTCCTATTGAAAAATTCACAAAACGGAATGAAATGCCTCTGCCTGTGAACACTTCACTCAAAACTGTAATATGAAGAGATAAAACAACGATCCCAGTGACAACGTTGTTATATACCTATCTCTTTTTTACATTTGTTTGTTTAATTTGTATGTTCTCGTATCTGTTTCTTTACACTCCTGCGCCATTTTGCAAATTAAAACAGTCATCTACCCGTAAAAGTAGGATCTTGTGTTGTTTTTCCTAGCACACAAAATAAGACAAGTGAGAATTCGGCATTACAGGTACGAAAACCAGAGAAAATTCACTCTCCGGAACCAGACAAAAATTGCCTAAATCAAACAAGTCCAACCAAACAAGGGTACTTCCAAAACAGCTGTTGAGCATTAAATTTTTTTTTTGTTGGAATTTTAGAGTGAAATAAATAAAACACAAGCAGATTTCACTTTAAATATGATTTATTTGTTATATTTTTACTGTATCCAATTAATAAAATCTTATCTACAAAGGTGTGTGTATCTACTGGAATAATAAAAACATGCAAATTAATTTCCAAGAATCCATAATATTCAATTGAATCTGGATCTTGAACCAAAATTTAACAAACCACACGTACATAGGAATAATTTAATTTTTAATACAGCAATTGTTGCATTTAACACTTATTTTAGTCACTCACACACAAATATTCCAATGGTTTTACTGAAATAACATATTTTTGTATTTTTATTTTAATAAAAACTTTCACATCCAAAAGAAATGGAATAGCAAATTAAAAAAACATTGATTGCTGTTTGCTGAGCTGTCAAAGCGCGACCAGAATAGAAAATAGATCTATTCGGGCGTTGCGCTCAGGCTTACGATATTTACGATCTAAAGCGAACGCGAAGCGTGAGGTAACATTTCAGATTGCTTCATAAGAGTCCATTGTTTCTATTCGATATGTCAAAGTCAGAGCGACCTGACGCGTGGTTGTGGTTTGGCTATTATATTCAAACAATGAAATATATACGGGATGATAATGTCGAAACAATTCTTTGGAAAGATGACAATCGTGCGGCAACTATTATCTGCCGACACAAAAGAGGAATGCGCAGAATGGTGTGCTTAAGCTTTGTCTTTGCTTCGAGCATGGGGTGGAGTTCCACCGCAAAATTAAATTTGTGGCAATATGTATTATAAAAACTTAACCAATAATAAGGCGTGTTTTTTTGCAAGCCCGGGGGGAATTGGTTGAAAAAAACGACAGCGGGGATTAGCGACGCCATGACAGCAAAAAACATGGACAGCCGTATCTATAAAGAAATTTTAAAGCCATCTTAACTTTAAGATACCTCTAAATAGCTCTTAAGTGCGAAATCGGTATCTATAATCAATTTTCACATTTAAGCACCATGACTTAAAGGCCTCTTAACTTAAACGCCAATCAGGGCGTTTAGAGGTAACTTAAAGCCATTTAATATATATTTTGAGATCTCAAAAGAATTGTTTTTGTGTATTTATTAGAGAAATATGTATAATATACATAATATGTATTCTGTATATGTATGTAGGTAGAATTTTCAGTTTTGTGTTCTAATTAAAGAAAGTATGAATAATAATTATAAAAAAGATATATTTATATCAAACGGCTGAAAAAAACCAAAGAAATTTGTGAAAATAAAAACACGTCATAAAACAAAATGGAGTTTCATTTCTTTTGCTTTGGCCTACATACCATCCAGTTGCTTCTCTTTCCCTCTTATTTGCTAATGAGCTTGTTTTTTGTTTGAATTTTTTCGAAGCTTTCAATAACAGCCTAAAAGTATGCAATTCTTAGAATACATGACACAATCGTTGTTTAGTTAAGTATCAATCGGAATACGATTATAGATAAGAATTTAAGTAACATCATTTAAAGGCAATTTAAATTTTTAAGCAAACTTAACTAAATGGCATCTAAGAGACGTTTTAAGAAAATCTAATAGATACGGCTGGGAGTTTTCATACAAACTATCGATAACATGTATGCAATTCATGCCGGTAACACAGTTTTTCGGTGCGCTTAAGTTACGCCCGGAGAATTCTCCGCGATTAGTTGTTGTTGCATTTAACATGTTAATTGTTTAGCATAGACGTCGTTTTTTTCATCCAACTCCCCCCGGGCTTGCAAAAAAACACGGCTATAGTCAAGTAGTTTCTATTATGAGAAATTTATTTAATCTAAAGAAATTATTAAACATATCAAGTGTTTTACAAATATGTTATTTTATATCTTGACTTACTAACTATGTATTATGTTTGAACTTAAAGTCAGATTAATGAACTGGCACTCGAGTATTTAACTTATTTTAGTAAACTTAAAATTAAATGATTTCGATATATTGTTTTTATCGATTTCTTCTTTACATACGTACAATATATTGAAATTATATAAAATATTTTAAATTCTTATGAAAAGTATTACATTATTATGATGTAGTTTTAAATATCTAAGAAACAAATTGAAAATTCTTAAAAATGATCTTTAATTTACAATACATTATGAATAAATTTATAAAGATTTCCAAATATAAAAACAAGAACGAAAGCTTTTTTATTTTTTCATTAAAAAAAAACTGAAATGTATTGATTTACCATGGGCCTTCGTAGGCAAGTTTCTAGTCTGAGAGAGCTTAAGCTATCTTTCTGCAATTGAAAGCAGCTTGTTAGATCGATTGAAAGATCTCATACATAGTTAAGCAGCTTGTATCTTTTTTTATTCTCAGAAATATTTTAAGTTAAAAGTAGGTAGGTAGCTAATTGTAACTCACTAGTGGAAAGAAAAGATTGACAGCTTTTTTTGACTGAGGACGTCAAAGTGAGTCGCGGTGTGTACACACTTCTTTGTGTCTGAACAAGACCCAGACTGACCTACGTCAAAAAAAATCGGAGGAGACAGTCCAATGTGAACACCGTCATAGTGTTCATATACAAAGGCGTTTGTTTACCTTTTATCGAGTTCAGACCAGCTGATTCATACTTTTTTTTTTCTTGTTTGACACTGACGTCTGGTGGAAAAGCCCAATCCTAGTGCAACTGAACGCGGCCGTTGTTTGTTGCCACAGTACACAGTACACATATTAAAGGTAATATCATTAGCGTTTTCATTTTTGTTCAGTTCTGCGCATCTGTCAAAATCGAGGTATTATGGTGGTAAAATGGTGGATTCAGTGCCCCTTTCCTTGTATAATTTCAATATTTTGTTGTTGTTTCTAATGATGCGCGTTGAGTTCCTGTGGTCACTCGAACAGCCATTTTTAATTTTTTTGACATTTCCAACTTTGACAACCTGCGCAATATATTACCTTTAATATGTGTACTGTGGCCACAGTACACATATAGGTCCGTTCGCTTACGCGCCAGAAACTACCCAAAACTACCATTTTTTACCAGATTTAGTCCGAAGGCGTTCGCGTACGTAAATTTTGGGTAGTTTCTGGCAGGAGAGAGCGCTCATGAGAGAGAAAATAATTTCCCCTTCTTGCCAGTTTTAGTCCGAGGAATTTCTTCTGGCTATTTCTGGGCTGGATGTCAAATGCCTGGTTGCCGTATGTCAGATGACGTAATTTGTCAGTTGAGTACAAATAACAATGCCGGACAAGGGTTGCCCAAGTGTTAATTTTATTTTGATTTTAGTTTTGAAAGATAAGCATACTTTTTATCATTTTATTAATCTTTTAACTAATCAACTAATTACAAAAAATTTACGCCAATAAGCAAAACTATTTCTTAAAAAGAAAATTTAAAATTGACAATATTGAGTAATACTTATATTATATAGTGCTACTTGAAGAAAAACACGCTTAAGCTTCATAATTTAATGTATAATTAAAGATTTGTTTGTTTGTATATTAATATAACGGGTGATTTTTTAAGAGGTTTAGAACTTTTTAAAAAAAAAAAAACACAAAAAATTCAAAAAAATGAATGAAATATTTATTTGAATCGATAGTTTGAACCTTGCAATTTAATTTTTAAAGATAATTTCATGCAAATGTTGACCGCGGCTGCGTCTCAGGTAGCCCATCCACTGAGTCCAATTTTGGCATACTCTTTCACACATATCGGCCGGTATCTCACAAATGAATGCATGGATGTTGGCTTCCAGTGCGTCAATCGAAGCGGGCTTGTCCCTATAGACATTAGCCTTGACATACCCCCACAAAAAATAGTCTAATGGTGTCAAATCGCACGATCTAGGCGGCCAATTGACCGGCCCGAAACGTGAAATTAACTGTTCACCAAACTCGCCTCGCAATTGCGCCATTGTTTCGCGTGCTGTGTGGCATGTGGCACCGTCTTGTTGAAACCACATATCATGCAAGTCAAGAACTTCCATTTCGGGCAAAAAAAAGTTTGTTATCATCGCTCGGTAGCGTTCACCATTGACAGTAACGCTGCGATTCGCATCATCTTTGAAGAAATATGGCCCAATAATGCCGCCGGCCCATAAACCGCACCAAACAGTGGCTTTTTCGGGATGCATTGGTAGCTGTTGCAATGCTTCTGGCTGATCTTCACTCCAAATGCGGCAATTGTGCTTATTTACGTACCCATTCAACCAAAAATGAGCCTCATCGCTGAACACAATTTTTCGATAAAAAAGAGGATCCTCGGCCAGCTTTCCAAGAGCCCATTCACCAAAAATTCGGCGTTGTGGTAGGTCGGCTGGCTTTAGTTCTTGCACCAGCTGTATCTTAAAAGGCTTTACGCCCAAATCCTTCCGCAAAATTTTCCACGTAGTGCTGTAACAAAGGCCTAACTGCTGGGAACGGCGCCGAATCGACATTTCGCGGTCTTCTGTCACACTAGCTGATACGGCCGCAATATTTTCTTCACTACGCACAGTACGTAAACGTGTTGGTGGTTTAATGTCCAACAAAGTAAATTTGGTGCGAAATTTGGTCACAATCTTCCGAATAGACTGCTCAGAAGGTCGAGAATGCCGACCATAAAATGGAAGCAGCGCGCGATGAACATTTCGAACCGAGCACGAATTTTGATAGTAAAATTCAATAATTTGCAAGCGTTGTTCATTTGTAAGACGATCCATGGTTAAATTGCAAACCAAACTG
Source organism: Epistrophe grossulariae (assembly GCA_929447395.1). Taxonomy (NCBI): domain Eukaryota; kingdom Metazoa; phylum Arthropoda; class Insecta; order Diptera; family Syrphidae; genus Epistrophe; species Epistrophe grossulariae. The sequence goes on from OV839567.1 coordinate 26,130,810, forward strand.
AAGCTGTTTGACAGTGACACAAGGTACTAAACACACGTCAGCTGTCAAAACCAGTGTTGCCAAAACCAAACCAGCTAAAAAATCACCCGTTACTTGATGTAAGCTTGTACGTTTATTCTCTGTTAACATTTTATTTTCTTGGGATGTGATTCTTGAAAATTTTGATTAAGATTTATCACTGATCTACGGCAACCATAGTCGAATATATTTTTTGACGTTTAAAAAGTAGTCCAATTTAGTGCGAAAACCGTTCCAGACATTTTTTCAGTTTTCTTTCTCTTTGAGAGCATTTCATCCCCACTCCTCAAATTTGACATTTGACCAACTTTTAGTGCGAGAAATCTTGGGAACGGACCTATTTATGTTTGTTGCTTGTTTGACATTGACGTATGGTGGAACTTCAAAATTAAGTTTGTTCGTGTACTTCTCGGACTAAATCTGGCAAACTGTCAAATTTGGAGGAGTGGGGGTGAAATTCTCTCAAAGAGAAGCGAAACTGTCCGAGAATACACGAACGCCTTAAACCAAAATATTTTCCAGTTTTTAAACGTCAACAAAAAGTAAACAAAAGTAAAAAAGTAAACAAAGCAACAATATTGAAATTTTCATTATAATTTCATATTCTTTATTAAATTTGATGATGAGCAAATTAAAATGAACGTTTTAAGTATTTACAAATGTAAAAACGACACTAAACAGGAACATCACTTAATTTTTTTTTTATTAATCCCAATTCTATGAAGAAATCAGAATTACATAAGAAAGAATTTAAAAAAAAACAGTGAATTAAAGTAGGTACACTTCTCAAACCAATTTTCTTAAATAATTTATTCATTTTTTTTTATCAAAGTCACTTCTTTTATTAAAATAATTCATTTTTGTAAATGAACGAATTAAAAACTACACTTTTACTAAGATAAAACAAAAAGTAAACAACAGCCATTTTGTAATTTTGTTGTTGTTCTTTGTCTTTCAAACTGGCTTTTGACACAACACAGCACTTACCAGTTTTTGCCCGAAGAAATTTCTCGGGTAAAAACTGGCAAGAAGGGGAAATTATTTTCTCTCTCATGAGCGCTCTCTCCTGCCAGAAACTACCCAAAATTTACGTACGCGAACGCCTTCGGACTAAATCTGGTAAAAAATGGTAGTTTTGGGTAGTTTCTGGCGCGTAAGCGAACGGACCTATTGTGAACCTCATTAGTCATTTGGCTGATGGCTTGCATGGGCTTGTTTGGAAAAATTGCTCAAAACTAAATTTATTTATTAAATTTCAATTTAGAATTTCAAAGAAAAAACCATGTCATTTGAAGTTACAAAAATCTGTCGAACCTGTCTAGGGTTAGATGGAATCTTGCTTTCCATTTATGATAGCAAAGGTTCCAATGGTAGTGGATGTATCGCTGATATGTTAAGAGACATAACTAGAGCAGAAGTGAGTTCTTTATAAATATTTGTGTTTCTTAAATAAAAATGTTGTTTCTACTAGGCTAAAAAGTCGGATGGAATGCCAGAAAAAGTGTGTCTTATGTGCATCAGCGAAATAAATCGATGCTATTCTTTCAAAATGAAATGTGATAACTCTGATAGAACCTTAAGGCAGCTTCTTAATATCCCCGAAGAACCTATAATATTGGCAATGCAAAAATTTAACCAAGAAAAACCATCTGAGTCTTCATTAAATGAATCAAACTCTTTGCACAAAATTTGTGATGAAGAAAATAAAAAACAAATAAAGCTAAATTTAGAAGGAGGAAATCAAGATGAACATAACAAGCGAGATTGCTCCTCGTCAGTGATTGAAAGCAATACAATTCAAACCGAACAGATCGAAGACGAAGGATCCTCCTTTTTCGCTGTTCAGTCAGAGGATAACGAAGTAATAGAAAACAAGAACGAAGAAATTCTAGATTATGAACAAAATTCCGGCGACTACAGCATCATTTTTACAAAATTCGTTCACGAAACACAAGATGAAGAAGCGCAAATGATTGATGAAAGAGAAGATCTTCAAAAACAGTCGCCACATCCTCTAATACTTGAATGCTCTTCGAAAGAAACAAAGCTCGAATCAAAGTGCGCTATGTGTCCGATGTCTTTTGTACATATCAGAAATCTTAAAAAGCACATGATCAGAGTTCATAATACAAGCGAGCCAACGTCCACCGATATTTCAAAAAACGACAATCTTGTGCCATTCTATCAGGAAGAGCTGGAATTCTCAAGAGAAGAAATAGAAAACAGAGATGAAGAAGAATACGACTTGCAGTTGATTGAAGAAATGGAAGAGAGCATAGTAAAGCAGAAACCCCAACCTGTTTGTCAGAATATAGAAACCCAGGTGAAAGAATTACGTTGTCCTCGCTGTAAAGCTCTATTTGCAATGAACTCTTCCCTGAACATTCACATTAAATTGAACAAATGCACAAAACCGCAGTTTACCTGTGGAGACTGCAAGAAGGTCTTCATCTCACAGAATTCTTTAAAAGAACATATGAAAACACACAAGTTTTTCTGTGAGACCTGCGGTGAAAATTTAGACAGCAAACATGAATTAGCTCAACACCGTGAGGAACATCAAAGTGTCAATCCGAAGAACCAATGTCCTAATTGCCGAAAAGGTGAGTTTTTTTTATCTGTAACCCTGCAATTATCCCCTTTGAGTTTTAAGCACGTAGCATAGTGTGATGAATCGCAAATCTAGCTGGACAAAATTATAAAATCATGTTAAGTGGGCTTCTTACCTATACATTTGTTGCTAAATGAGTTCAAGTAGATAAATGGTGATGTAAAAAATTTAAGATTTTTTTTTAAAGACTGAAGTATTTTTAAAAAGAGCCAAATAAATCTGCTTATTCATTGTCAAGAAAAAAGACATTTTTAAGTTTTAAAATTTGTCTGTTTAGTATTTCCTTCGAGAATTATTTATAGCTGTAAATTATACGTATGTATATGTAGATTGAGTGTATGTTAGTAAATAAATTTATGAAGTGACTATTTTGCGGAAAGGAGTCAGAGAAAATCATTTTTATTCGTTTGATAGCCAAAACCACGTCTTGGCGATGTACTTTGTCAGTTTTTTTCCATGTTTCAAAAATTGACATTTTCGACACATAGGGAGTCATTCTGGAAAAGTGAAAAAATTGTATGGCGGTCGCAAAAACTCTCAAGATGTTTTCGGTTTACCTTAAACTAAGGGAACACTCTACAGAATAATATGAATGCAGTTTCAGACCTGAATTATGCGGAATATTTAACTTTAACACTACTTGAAAAAAAAAACAATATTTTATTTTTTGCAGTTTTTGACCTCACAATTTTTTTTTTTAAATTGCTGCAATGGAAATAATTAACTAAACATTACAGTTATTAACCTTTTAATAAAGCTTAATAATAATAAAAAAACATTCCAATAAAATCACCGTAGCGCTTTAAATTACTAACCAAACTTACACAAAAATTCGCTATTCGGTGTCATGCTCTATGGGCCCTACCAATATCAAAATTTAGAGACAACTTAAATATTTAAGTAGATAGATAGATAGATAGATAATTTGATTTATTTTTTCAATCATAATTTTGTTTACAATTATCAGTTCTTAAATCATTGAAGCATGACTTTAAAATAACTTTAATTTTGAATCTACACTACTACAATATGAAATCTATAGAAAATGACATTATGAAAATAATAAACAAACATAGAAAAGCCAAAAAAAAAAACAATAGTAACATCATTATCGCCGCTGACATCAAAGAATCAACGATTATCAATTGAGTTTCATCCAAATATTTTTGCCAAACTAAAATCGATTTATAAACTCTTTAATATTGATTTAATTCCGAGGAGTTCAACTAAAATCAAGAACATGCTTCGCTCAACAAAAGATTCTATACCAGATGAAGAAAAAGTGCAGAGTGCGGCACAGCTGACTGTGGCAAAGTATATGTGGGTCAAACTATTCGCCGCTTAAAAACGAGAACAAATGAACACCTACGTCATATTAAAAACAAAGAATCATACGCAAGCGGGATAGCTGATCACATACTCTCAGAAAAACACACAATTGATGCCTCAAATTTTAAGCTATTGGAATCATCATCATCATCATCATCAATATAATAAAACGACAAACACGAATTTTGGGGTACCATTTACGCGGTCTACAAAAGCCGAAAGTATATAAATTATATATCGATGGAAAGGTTTTTTTGCACAGAAGTGCACAAAGCAAAAATTTATTAAATAATTTTACCACAAAGACTGAAAAACAATAAAGTAAAATTGCATTATAAGTGCGAGGAGATCGAGAACCATAGCAAGAGCCAGAGCGAGACCGAGTCACAACAATTATTATATTTTCGTTAAATGCAATGGTTCGTGCATTTAATATATTCGTTAAGATGGTTAGTGAATTCGAGTAAGGGATTTTTGTGGGAAGAATTTTGTTTCTGAGGATTTTTATCTGTTGTGTTGGATTTTCGGCCATTGGTCGATTTAATGAGAGGAAGCATAAATTATGTATAGTTGTAGGTATATTAGTTTTGCATGGAAATATTCTGCAATCTATTGTGTCTCTCGCTCATTGGGTGTTGTTTTTAAATTGAAATAAAATGTGAGCAAAAAAGGAAGAATGCTTTCAATTTGTAGATGTAGTGTGAGGGATGTTAAAGCTGAGGCGTGGAACAATAACTTTTTATTTATATTCCTCGCTCCAATTCACTAACCATCTTAACGAATAGATATATTAAATACACGAATCAATGTATTCGACGAGTTTTATTTTCGATATAAATTTAATTGGTCTTTATGACTACTTCCGGGATGGTCTTGGGACCAGTGGTTCTGGGATTGGCTAAACCCAGCCCGGCAGCGTTCAGTGCTACAGGAAATAATAATAAGTAGCTCATATAAAATACCTAGCTCAGTTTTTCTCCACGCCGCGCCGCTCAAGACTGCTTTTAAACGATGGAATTATTCTTGCGATTTTTTACTTAATGTTGGAGTATCCACATCCAAAAATCGTATGCATCGAAAAAATAAAGTTTTCTAGAATTTCATGTGAATTACAATATATTTTCTAGAAGTTGTTTTTCAATTAGACGATAATGTTATTAGCACTCGAGTTTCGGGGGCTGGACGTACTAGTCAGAATCAAATAGACGTCGCTAAATGTATTGGAATCAATACATATCCACAAAAACAATAACAACGCGTCAACAGAGATGCAGGTCCAGCTTTTTCATCACTCTTTCACACTCTTTAAAAATAAATTTATTTACGTAATATAATGGAGTTCTAATTAAAGTTAGTTCTCTTTTAACTTACATACTTATTAATCAATGTAGATTTCTCTTGCTATTTTCAACCTCTATTCATTAAACCGCAATCTCTATTCTTCAAATAGTGCATAATCATTTCTCTCTTAATGTTTACATTAGTCTTAAATTCGCTGATGATGACACCGCGACGGTGTTGAAACAATTGTCCGTTTATATATAAAAAAAAGCAAAATAAATGTAAAAAAAATAAAATAAAAATCGATTTTAGTATTTATGATTGCGTGTATGTGACGTTAAGGTGTAGATTCAAAATTAAAGTTATATAAAAAAGTCACATAGTCATTCGCCCTTTAAAAATTCAGTTTTTAAATTTAGTATATATGACTTTAAAAAGCCGTCTGCCAGAGTTTTCACCTTTTTGTATAATATGAAAAATTTTTAAAATTAATAAGTATATTAAAAAAGAAAACAAAGATTATCAAAACAGTTCCTTAATTATTTGCAATCTATATCTTTCTGCTTTTGAAGTGAATTTATAGAGTTTATCCCAATCTTTTCCATTTAGGTAATCCATCATTTCTGCTTCACTCAACACATTTTACCGAAGTAAGCTCTTCTAAATTCCTTCAATACCGGACACACCCCTAAGAAATGGAAGACATCTTCGGTCGTCCTTTGATTACACACTGAGCATTCGATTGTAAGATCACCTCTATGCGGCTGATAGTTGAGATTTTGAAGCTCTCCTCTCATCCTGAATATTAAAGCTATTTTTTGTACACTAAAGTTGATCTAAAATAGTTCTCATCTACTAGGCTGTGCTGAAGATTTGCATAGATTGACCGGTGCATTGACGTACTCGCTTTCCACTGACATTCCTTCATCCAATTCTCATCCAAACTCGACACCATTTCATACAACTGTTTCTTCCATGTGAATATATTCTCCAAGGATAGATTCAGTTGCATGCCGCATGATGTTGCTAAGTTATGCCATTCATTAAACCACAATCATTTTCGTTGCAGTGCATACAAAGCTGTTTTCTTGGTCAACCTTTCATTTGGAAGAAGCATTACTTTAATAATGTAATCCACATGCAATTTAAGTGTTTTCGTAAAGAGTTCCGGAAGCCCCGTTTCTACGTAACGCATATAGTTTGGGGAGGATGATAGTAGACCAAAAGTTCTTTTCAGAAAAAATTTTTGAACTTGTTCCACAATATCAAATTTTTCAAAGCCCCATACTTGCGCACCGTAAAACATGACTGACTCCATGGTGGCTTGGAAGATCTTGTATTTAGTACAATGTGACACGTTTTTATTACCAAGACAGCTTCTCCAGGTGACGTTTAAGGCGTTTTCAGCTGCTGCAAGTTTCTCACTCAGATGATTTGTCAAACTTATATTGTTTGATATAAGGAATCCAAGATATTTGTAGTGTTTGACAATTTCAATACAATTCCCATTGTAAGTCCAATTTTCCGACCTCGCATACCTTTCTCCACCATTTCTAAAAACCATAGCCTTAGTTTTATCCAAATTAACCGATAAACCGCATAATTTACAGTATGTGTCTAGGCGGTTGATCATCATTTGCATTGTCAGGAGTACTCGCAAATAGAACCAAATCATCAGCAAAGAACAACCCGTTGATTCTAGTTCCTGCAAAGTCAACTCCCCCTGCTAAAGTATCAATAAGATCATCAATGTACATGATAAAGCTAATCGGACTTATATTGCATCCCTGTTTCATGCCTATAAACGTTGGAAACCAGTCAGACAGTCCCTCACCATTCCAAATGGCTGTTTTCGTTTCTTCATACAAAGATTCAAGGGCTCTTCCAAATTTATACGACACTCCTTTACCATACAATTTATAGAACAAAGCTGATCGGTTTATTTTGTCAAAAGCCGCCTGGAAATCTACAAACAGTGCATATAACTTTTGCTTTCTATCAATACACGTTTGCGCCATATTTCTAATGACGAAAATGTGGTCGATTGTGCTGCGGCCTGGTCTGAATCCCGCTTGACTTTCATTTATTTTGCCATTTTGATTTATCCATGATAGTAATCTTTTTTCAAGTATAATCGCATAAATTTTCAATGATGCATTTAAAAAAGATATTCCTCTGTAGTTTCCAGGTTCATCAAGACTGCCTTTCTTATGGATGGGGAATAAAACAGACTCTTTGAAACTTTCTGGTATTATTCCATTTTCGAAGATTTTGTTATACTGCAGTGTAAGTTCAGAAATTAATTCATCAGAGGCATACTTAAAAAATTCGGTTGGCACTCGCATCAGATCCCGCAGCTTTATTATCTTTAGTTTTCGCCAAAACAAATTTTACCTCTGCAACTGTGATCTTTGCATCCAAAGTTGCATTCTTGTTGTAAGGACGCGCATATAATGGAGTCGCGATTTTGAAAATGAGACTTTAGCACGTCTACACCTAAATTGGTACTAGTTTTGAACTTAATGCCATTGATTTCTCTTACGTTTTTCCAGAAGTCTTTTACATTTTTACATAGTGAAGAATTTTGTGCTAGCTTTTCGCAGTAAACTTTTTTTTTGAATTACAAAGAGATTTAAATTTTAAGTTTGCTTCCAAATATAAGTTTTTGAAGTAATTTGCACCTGTTTTTCTATAAGTTCTAAGAAGACCAAAGGATGAATTCCTTGCCCTAGTACAATCTTTATCAAACCAGGGACTTTTAATAGTCACAATACTTTCCAAGGAATCCTTTCCTAACTCACCACTTTCTTTTATCATTTCAACTTGAAGGCATTCATTAAGCGAGTACTTATATATTTGAGTGAATGATTGCTTCCAACGAAGTTTAGGCAGCAGTTGTAGTTCTCTTACATTATGTTCTATAAGACCATCAATTTGTAATGTGATTGTTAATGGAAGATGATCAGAGAAAGGCACTTCTTCTACGGCCATGTCCTCAATCAAGGACCGCCAGTCTGCTCCATGGAGGCAGAAATCCACTACAGAGCTACCTCTAGGTCCAATGTATGTCATTTCACCTTCGGGATCTGATTTGCTGCATCCATTAACAATTTTAAAATCGAAAGAGACACACATCGAGTATTTTTCTTCCATTTGAATTTAATATTTTGAGTTTCTAAAACTGAGCATTTTCAAGTTTTCTTGTCCAGATTCTTCACCCATTCTCGCATTTAAATCTCCTAACACCATTATATCTTCTGTTCCACTTTTACATACTAAATAATCATATACTTTGAGAAATTCCGTGTTCCAATTATTTGGATTCAAGTAGAGCGGTACAATGAGTAACTTTTTACTTTTAATTGTTATTTCGAAAACCATAATATCATCATTGGAAGTGAACTTCCACTTGACGAACTTCTTGAGTGAATTTTTGACTCCAAAGCACAAACCTCCTATACCCCGTCCAGCTGTGTGGTTTTTGATTGCATATATCCATATTAATTCAAAATTATTTAATTTTGTCTCTATTATATTTGGCGTTATCCTATCTACTATATGTGTTTCGTATAAAAAAATTAGATCATATTTATTGATAAATTCAAAAAATTCATGGCAGACGGCTTTTACCTATTTCCTTCGAATTCTGGTTAGTGGTTGATGTATTATCTAATGTCGAATTTCTTTCAACAAAAGAATCGAATTTTTTTCTAAAAAGAATCGAATTTTTTCTGTCGTTGAAAGGAATACGAAAAGACGAAAAGAATCGATTTTTTTTTGTGATTGTGTGTGTGGCACTTGACAGCAGCAAATTTTGAAGTAAAATGTCCAGAAAATATTCAATTTGGAAATTATTATTATTATTAATTGAAAAACAACCACAAATATTTACTATATAAAATTCACCGAAAATTCGTTGCAACCAAAAACACAATTTGTTTTCATATTCCTTGCGTTCGGTAAACTATCAGATAGGCTATCCACGCATCCAAAAATTTTCAGATACGTTGGGTTGTTGTTGCATCAGCTGTTTTGTCACCAGGGATTACAACAACACAAACCTATCCGGATAGCTTTGGATTGAATCACGAACGTGGCCAATGACATTTTAAAAATTTCAAATCTTGCAAGTGTGTGTGCAAATCGGTGTAAATCTTTCTTGAATCTTGCAAAATTAGCAAGATTTGTTTTGACAGCAAAAATTCGAATTGTTCAGAAAAAAAATCGATCTGAGATCGATTCTTTTGTTGAAAAGAATTCGACATTAGCAAGATTTGTTTTGACAGAAAAAATTCGAATTGTTCAGAAAAAAATCGATTCTTTTAGAAAAAAATTCGATTCTTTTGTTGAAAGAATTCGACATAAGTCAGCTGCAAAATTCCCCGGTGGTGAAGATCGTGGCGCTGCTGTCACTGCGCTGTCACTGTCAATTGACCCTACCTCGTTGCTACTGTCATCGTTGTTGTTTACAATAATTTGTTCTTGTTCAAAATGAATTCCCAGATTCTTTTCAAGAATTGAATATCCATCATATCCACCGCTTCTCAAACCTGCCTGGAGGCTCCAAGTAAACATTATGCCTCCCACCAGCAACTTATCATCCCTCAATGAAATCTTCACCGAAGGAGCTTTTAGCTTGATTGCATGACCCACTTGACCAAGCTTGGACCTCTTCTTACGGCAGTTATATGGTAGATCCTTACGAATCCCAATGCCTGTATTTTTTAAATTGTTTGAAGCTCTCAGAAGGGACAAGGCCTCCTCACCAGAACGTAGCTTGACCAACACATTTTGGAATTCAGCATTATTTGGCTTCAGCTGACGGATTTGGGATTCCTCTATTACAGTTCCAGCTACAAGGTTAGTACATACATTTCTGGTTCTTTGCTTCACTTCTTCGCCCTGCTGAGTCCTAAACCGTAGCACAACGTTGTTTTCTGTGCGAACCTTTTGAAGCTGATCAATTTGGTCCTCTAGATGCTCACATTTTTTTTCTAAGGATGATACTTTCAGTGCAAGTTGTTTGTTTATTTGCGATATTGCATTGTAGTCCACCCTAAGGACTTCGATATCTTCCTTGGATGCCAAATGACAGATCTTCGTGTCTAGCATAGCGGCGAGCTCAGGGACGGTCATTGAAGAAACCAAGGTACCAGATCTTTCGCTCTGAGACATGGTTATATTCGACAAAAGTTGTTTCCTTTTGGCTGGTCTTGTAGTTTCTGGTGACCGTGTTTTCTCCTCGCTTTTCTTCCTTTTCTCCGACATATATTGCGTCCTTTTTATTATTTTATTGAAAAACTATGTGTACTTTTTTACGTTAAATTATTTTTAAATTTTTTAAATCGATATAACTAATTTAAAATAAAAAAAAACTCGAGATTCGTACTTTTCCGTGACTAGTTAGTTTGACAGTTCGACAAAAACTAAATATTTAAGCAAAATAGACCATAACACTGCAACACTGTGTCCATTTGTGTTTGACGTGTTTTTTTTCACTCCTGAATAAAATTTTTTTTAACTATCATTCAATCCTTTAATTTCCAAGTTTTTGATGATTTTTATTTTTGTAATTGAAATATTTTAGACTGAACCCTGTGTGGATTGTTGATTTCTTGAGAATTTTGACATTGATAAATAGTGTTTTTATTTTGTGCATTGACAAATTATTCTCCGTTCCTGAGTGATTCAGTGTAATCTCTTTACTTGAGTGAAAAAAAAGAAAACAACAAAAAGATTACATGACATTTATAAAATGGATGTTTTTATAATAAATAGCCTCAGAGGTGATATTAATTCCTTAGAGGTTGATCGACTTTTTGACGCTGTTGCTCTTATCAATGAGCAGCTTTCAAAATTATTTATATCTTCACCTAAATCTCCAAAACAATCGATTATTGAAAATTTAAAAAATAGAGAAGTAACATTTCATAAACCTTCACCAAAGTTAAAGGAACCTGCTGGCTCCAGCCGTGTTACCCGCAATACCCTAAAAAGAACAAAATTAAGTCTTACACCACTAACCCAAAAGACAAAGAAAATAACTTCCATATTGAAACCTCAATCTTCACCTTCTACTAAATCATCAATGTTAACAACTTCGTCGTCATCTACATCTTCTATCCCTTCTTCTCAGTCTTCGTCATCATCATCTACGTTATCTACATCTTCATCATTTTCATCACTTACGACATCCAAGGCCCCTACTTCATCTCTGTCTACAATATCAGCATTAACTGTGCCCTCTACATCGTTTGTGTCACAAATGCCTCTTTCATCTACGACATCTACGTTTCCATCTGTATCATCCTCATCTACATCTTCTTCGATATTTAGTTTCTCTTCTTCACTTACTTCATCGCTTTCTACCGAATTTACTATTTCAACACCATCAACATCTATGCTATCTTCGACTTCTTCAGTATCTTCTATCTATTCACTACCATCGAATTTATTTCCAATCACCACGTCTACTTCTTCCTCATCATCTTTAATACTACCTTCTATAACTTCAGATGCTATCACTCATAAGGAAGTTCAACTCAAAGCAGCAGAGCGTATTAAATGCATATTCTTATCTAATTTTGATCCTGAAACAAGTTGTGATGATATATCCAAATACATAAGTTCACGCTACAGTAAAGCCAAGCTAAGGCTGGAACAGTTGCCAACCAAAAGTACGGATTATGCATCGTTCAAATTGTACTGTAATCAGGAAATTTTCAATCAACTCACTGATCACAAATGTTGGCCTAATGACATAATCGTTCACGAGTTTGTAAATAAAAGGAATATGTCCCGCAATCCTTTTCAGAAAACACTGACAAGACAAACAAATCGTCGCCATTAATTGATATATTTTATCAAAACGTTAGAGGACTACGGACTAAGACCAATAAGGTCTACTATTCATCATCCATCTGTTCCTTTGACATTATTGCCCTCACCGAAACTTGGTTATATGCTGGTATCAATGACTCCGAAATTTTTGACAACACTTTTAATGTATTTAGGCGTGACAGATACGCTGATCCCAATATTGATACTGTGGGATACTGATATGGAGGTAGCCATAAAGTCTTGTTTCATAACCACGCAAATTCATGTTCCTGTAGCACTTGACAAAGAATTTATCTGCATTAAAGTCAGTCTAAAAGATAAAAACTTATATGTTGTAACGCTATATATCGTACCTGGGAGTCCCCGTGATGTCTATATAAAAGCCTTCGAGTACCTGAGCTTCATCAACGATTTATTGGAGTATCAGGATGAAATTATTTGTTTGGGCGATTTTAATCTTACCCACGTTGCTTGGATACGCTGTCCAGATACAAATGTTATGTTGCCAACTGGAAATTTGAAATCGGACGATTCAAAACTAATTGATGATTTAACTTCTATTGGACTTCGACAACGTAACGATATTTTAAATACAAATGGAAAGCTGTTGGACTTAGTATTTACCACTATTGAAGACGATATTACATTGGAAAAATCAAGCGAGCCTCTAGTGTCTGAAGACATCCATCATCCAGCGCTGACTTTTTCACTTTATTTTAACTCAGATAATTTTAATATTGAAATTTTAGAAAATTCATACGCTTTTAATTTAAAAAAAACTAATTTTTGCTATCACAAGTAGACTGGTCTTGTCTAAATAACTGTTTAAATGTTAACTCAATGGCCTTTGAATTTTATAATATTTTGTTTGATTGTTTTCTTAAATCAGTACCTCTTGCTATTAAAAAATCGAGATCTTCAGTTCCTGATTGGTACGATAATTAAAAAGTCTTAAAAATCGAAGAAATAAATTTTGGTCCGCTTATAAGCTATTTCAAAGTGAAGCAAATTTTAAAAAATATTGTGAATCAAGAGATATTTTTAAAAGAATTTCAAGTTTAAAGTATTTTAATTATCTTCAGAAGGTGCAAAGAGATCTTAAAATGAATCCGAAATGTTTTTGGAAATTCATAAACAGTAAAAGAAAGTCTTGTCCTTACCCGTCTGTTCTCAAGTCGAATGGCATTTCAAGTCATGACCCTCGAGTTATAACGCAACTTTTTTCTGATATAAACTTTAATATTTATTCTGAAAACATTCAAAGTTTATATCTAATCTGGATGAAAGTTGTGTACCAGGTCCTGATGGTATACCTTCCATTATTTTGAAGAACTGTGTAAATCACTTGTCGTTTCCTTTGTCTATTCTTTTTAACTTCTCTATGTCTTCTTGTGTTTTTCCGTCTACTTGGAAAGATTCTTTTATAATCCCTTTACATAAGAAAGGTAAAAAAGATGATATTAAAAATTATAGACCTATTGCTAAGTTATCCGTTATTCCTAAACTCTTCGAGGCTATTATTTGCGAATCACTATGTTTTTATGTTAAATCAATTATCGCTGCAAATCAACATGGTTTTACAAAAGGTCGCTCTACTGTGACTTTTTTAATGGAATTGGCAGAAAGTTGTATTGATTCGTTTAAAAAAAAAAAATAAGTAGATTGTGTCTTCACCGACTTCAGTAATGCATTTGACAAACTCTCACACCGAGTTTTGTTATTAAAATTGAGGAAGATGGGGTTTAGCGAACAGTTTGTATCGTGGCTCCAGTCTTATTTATTTGATAGATTTTATTCGGTTCTTTTCAATGGTTGTGAATCAATTAAGTTTAAGGTTAACTCTGGATTACCTCTGGATTATCTCCTGCAAATTATTTTCTTAATGGTGTATTATTGTCACGAGTTAGCGATTTAACTGTCCTTGGTATCCTATTTGATCAAAAACTTGACTTTATACAACACATCAACTCCATAACTAATAAAGCTAATTCAATTCTTGGGTGGATAAAGAGAGAGTCAAGGCAGTTTTCTGATCCTTTTGTTATCAAACAGCTTTTTGTGACATTTGTGCGACCCATTATTGAATATACTTGTCAGGTTTGGTCACCCCACTATGACTGTCACATAGCCAGATTAGAACAAGTGCAAAAAAGATTTCTGAGGTTTGCACTCAGAGGATTGGGTTGAGAAAATCCTTGCGAACTCCCCCCTTATAACAACAGACTGAAACTGATAGACATGCCTAGTCTTGAGAGCAGACGCTTGTATTTATCTTTTGTCTTCATTGTGAAACTTATAAACGGAAACATAGACTCTTTGTACCTTCTGTCTCGCATAAACTTTAATATTCCCCAAAGGAGCTTGAGGAATTTGTCCGGATGCATATTTATTTCAAATTATCGGACTAATTACGAACGATTTTCTCCTCTCAATAAAATTATTTAATTTTTTCAACAGTAAATATACTAATTTGTTCAACCAAACTGTTAATACTTCAATTAAATTTAAATCAACTTTTTTTCAATTTTGTAACATGTACATATAATTATAACCTTTAAAGCTAGCAATTAGCTGAGTTAATAATAAATAATGGTACATATATGGGTGATTCTCTGCCAACTGTGATTCTTTGTGTCCAGAGCTTTATTTGTAACTTTATATAAAAATTTTCTTATGAATTTCTGGTTTGAATTGTGGAAATAAGTTTGTACTACAATTTACATTACATAGTGTTTAAAAATTTGCTACCCTTTCCCCTTGACTTGAAAAAGTATACGCAAAATGTCAGTACCGTGGCATGTCCCATCCTTGTTTTTCCAATTAAATCTTCTATTTTCTATTAAAATACACCGTTGAATAAAAATGTTTTTCTCAGAGAAGTTTGAGTACAATAGTTGCTTGATAAAATTTCGACAATATGAAGTCAAAATATTTGCACTCGAATTAAATAATAGTAATTGAGTGGTGTCCCCGGATTCCAATTTATTTTTGAATTCGAAAGATTTCCCGCTGAACCGCCATTTTGTTTTTAGTTTGATGGCATTTGTGTGGTACCGTTTGAAAGAGGTACTCTTTATATTTTGTTAACAAAAGTCAATTTATTTTACTAACGTAATTTTGCTGTAAGAGTGAAGAGTTTTTATTCTAAAATCGTGTGTCACAAAATTATCTGTCAATACCGTTATAGTGTTATCCAAGCGTGTTATGAAATTTTTTGGGGAGATTTTTAGAATATTGCATTTCTTTTTAAGTCATATCAGTTAAAATTATAACGGATTTTATTTTTCTCAGAAGCTTTGACATATGAGGTTATATTAAAGCCTAAATGTCAATACCGTGGGTGTCAGTACCGTGGTATATTTATTTATGATGAACTTAAATTAAATGATTTCAAGCAATTTTGCTAAAAATATTGTTATTTTTTTTATTAAGAATGGTACCAATACTTTGGACAAAACATATAAAAACAAATCCGTGCAATATATGTGTAGTTATAACCTAGCTTCAAAATAAAGACTCCGACCTCAAAAAACAGATTTCAAAAACGAAAAAACATACAATTTTGAATAAAACATTGCCTTTCAAAGTTGAAATCGTCGAAACGTTAGAGGGAATTTAGAAACTCACCAAAAATATTGTCAAAAAGAATTAGAACGTATAAAAATTCAAAAATAAAAAATCAGTCTCTGCACCACGTCTTCGAGATTTAGTACTTTTTACGATATTTTGTGTTCCTTAAAATAAAATAAAAAAAATCAATTTTCAATGACTTTTAATTTTGGCAAAATTTGTATTTAAAAATTCACAGTTGCCAGAGAATCACCCATATACTCTGTATAGCAAACCAAGTATGGTATGACTTAAATATTTAAGTAGACCTTAAATAATGAATATTGCATGGTAGGGACTCTTAAATATGAAACATATGATGTATGGTTAATTTTTTATAGTCCATACCATCACAAATAATTAGATACAAATGTCTCACGCCCATAGAAAAAAGTGTCATATGAAACTGAAAATTACATTTCAACGAGCTTTTAACAAAGCTCTTTTCAAGAAAATATTTTAAGATCTGTGTGGAGCGCTTTTTCACTTTAAAATTTCTGTTGTCCATATTCAAACTTTGTTGCTCTTTCGCTGCCATCTCTGTTTTTCTCGTGCCACATTTTTTCTAGTAAATTTGTTAAAACGCAGATTTCTCATGCGGTAGACAAGAAAAAAACACACTCTTTCGTTATGCAAGTATATATTTTCTGATTGTGTATTTTTTATTGTGTATTGAATATCTATGAGCAAAATTAAATGAAAGAAATTTGTTTCAATGGTTTGTGTCCCTATATTTTCTTCAAGTAGGTACGTAGGAATAAGGAAATCATTGATTTTATTATGGTGAATATTTTTGATTTTAAGATTTCTTTTGAAGAATTTTTTTTAGGTATGTAGCTACCTATCATTTATTTTTTAATGTGCATAAATTATGATATATGTGTTTATTTAACCGTAATAGATATAAAGAAACTTTATCAAATTCGGAAGATGATTTTAAAAATATGTAGATATTTTGTTATATAGTGGATTATTCAACATGTTCACATTAAACTTGAAACAGAAAATGCCACAATAATCGACGGCAAATAATTCAAATAATTTGGTGTGAAAATATAATTTTCAGTTGATAAATTGTTTTTTTTTTTTTTTGATAAAAATGCATTTAGGTATTTATATTCCTGAACTAAATTGATCAAGTAATTAAATATAAATATGTACCTACTTATATTTTTCGCAAAAAAAAAAGGACTAATGAAGAAGGCGTTCGGTTTTTCACTTTGTAATAGGTACAAAGAAAATAATAATTATACATAGTTGTTTAAATAATAATTACATAGTTGACACCCGACTGGAAAGTCAGGGAAAATCAGGGAAAGTCAGGGAACGTGAATTTGGTCAGGGAAAGTCAGGGATAGTCAGGGAATTTCGAAAGTGGTCAGGGAAAATTTGTTGAGCACTGAATTTTTTTTTTAAATTGAAAAAAAAATGAATATTTCGTTGAACTCAGGGACCCTACTCTGTATTTTTTTTCCTAAAGTCAGTTTTCGAAAGTGATTTTTCGTCCCGCTTTTGAATTGGAAATTTGAAAACTTTCGAAGGGCAAAAAATAGTATTTAATACTTTATTCATTTATGGGTTATTTTTTCAGATTGCGAATCTTTTTTCGTCTAGCTCGTATTGAATATTTTTTTTTTGTAAATCTTGGAAAATGTTTTTGAAAATGGGGTACTTAACTCGAGCTAGACGAGCAAAAAGTTAAATTGTTTAAGAATCGAATTTAAGTTATAGTACGAGAGCTAACAACGTCGATAGAAAAAAGCATTTTAACAGTGATGATTTTTTAATATATTGTAACCTTCACTATCTCGAGTGAAATTTAGAAAGTCTGGCTGGTGGGATGCGTTTTTCTGTACGCGTCACTTTTTAAACCTTAAAAATTTAAAGTCATTTAACAGTTTTGGCTTCTTTTTCATTCCGTTCTATAAACTATTTGCCGTATGAATTACAGGTAATGTAGGTGTCAGAAGTTGCAAAATACGTCTGGCAAGCTATTTTTTAATACAAAAAAAATAGAATATGAAGATTTTAATTCGGAAAAAAACGGTAACACAATATTACTATAGCTTTTTGAAATCTATTCTTTTATTTCAAATTTAAATTACTATATTTGAATGAATAGTTTTTTAACATTAATTTTCAAACTTAAAATTAAAAAAAAAACAAAAAATTGTTACACGTATCTACTATTTTTTTGTCTTAAAAAAATGTACATAATATGTTATTAAGTTCCTGTTTTTCTTTTACTATTTAATACTAGTATCCATTTTTATTCGATAAATAAAAACTATAGCTGGTTAAATGTCTTTTATTTTTTCAGATTTTTTTTTTTTAATTTTTGTTCGGGTTCCTAGAGCTTTAAATAGCTCCAAAATACTAGACCAAAACTTTTTTCCTTACTTTTTAAACTTTTTTCCGGTAATTGTTCTGCTAACTGCATTAATTTACAAGAAAAGTACTGGAGCACTAAATTTTGTTGTTGGGTACTTAATTAGCACTTTATAAGCGCAAAATGATGACGTCACAAAAATTAAGTTATGTTTCTCAAAGAGTTACTATTTTAATTTTGTTTAAATTTGGTCAGGGAAATTTTAAAAAATAGTGGCAACTATGTAAATAATAATAAGCCGTATCCATACCTAGTAGTTTTGAACTGTTGCTAAGTTAAAGTAGGGTTTATTGAATTCTATGAAATTTATTAAAATTTTTATGGTTTGTCTAATAGGTACCTATTTTAGTCGAATAATTCAATAAACTTCTAATAACTACAAACCATAATTTGGTTATAAATAGACATACCTATTTTCATTAATCTAATGATCTTAAACTGCAGTTTAGTAAAACATGAATTTAGCAAACTACATACTATGAATAGATAAGCGCCATAATGTTTTAGGATAGAAAATGTGACTTTAAACACCTTATAAAAACTGATTTAAAATTGTAGGTATTTCTTCTGAATAAATTTAATTTATCCAACTATGCCTAAGACATTTGTGATTCATTAAGGTAGGCACCTTAATATATAGGCACCTACCTACTTCAATTTATGGGGTGTTCTTTATTATCATATAGGTACAAAAGATATTACAAAAATGTTAGAAATTAAAGATAGTTACTCTTTGTAAAAAGATTGGCGAAATAAAATGGGATTACTTTTCTGTAATTCAAATTTATCTTTATTCAGAAAGAGAATGAAAAAAGGAGTTTATTTAAAAGTAAACATAGTATGTCGTCAAATTGCGACATTTTTGTAAATATCGTTAATTCAATAGTATATTACAAGGTTGATTTGTCAGATGGGGCAGCATGATAGGAAAACTTGGGTTTGTTCAGCAAAAATAAATTATGAAGAACCAACAGGAACCACACAAAAACGTGATTTTGTCTGGATGCTCGGATCTTATTACGAAAATAGCAGACTGAAATGCATTTTATCATGTTCTACTACTTGCCGGTACAACTGTTAACCATGTTTTAACTTTGTTAGTGAACTGACAAAATCAAATATTTGATAATGAAATAATTGTCTTTATCTTAAACAGCGATATTTTTAAAATGTGTTTCTTTCGTCGAAACGTTTTGTCGAATTCATAAATACACCATTATTCGTAACCTCCAAAAGAACCCAAAAAAAATTTTGATTATCAATCGATCAATCAAATGCCTGTTAATAGAGAGTTGACTGCATTATTAGTTTTATACTATTATAAATACATAATATGTTTTGTAAGTGAAGTATAATTCAATTTCACTTTGAAAAACGGGTAATTGAATTCTTTTTATTTCTTCTTCGGAAATTTCGGGAATGGTTGTAATTTTGGAAGAACGATATTATATAAAATTAACTACCTTTTAATAGAAAAATAATCATTATTTCTTCTGCTTATTTTTATTATTATATTTTTTTTTTTAATAAAATATGATAACGAAGTACGAATTTGAAGTAATACCATGCCACTTTGGGTTAAAAATTTTCGGGTTTTTATCCAAATAACTTCAAAAAATATTTAAATCAAATTACTTTCTTTGATTTAACGTTGTTTTTCCCCTGAGGAAGCAATACTAGTATTACGTTTGAAAAGCAAACAAACGAAACATTTTATATGTAATGTATATCTTTCTTTCTCCCTTCCAAAAATCAAATAAGCTTAATATCGGTCGAACGCCTGACAATCGTTGAGTACGGGAAGTCACTCAAAAATGTTTTTTTTTAATACAAAATTTGAAGGCAAAGGTAGATAAATTTTGAAGTTAAGTTTCGTGTTCATCCTATAACCTATTAAAAAGTTCAAAGCCACTGTAACACAGGTTTGTTCCCACAATCATCTTCTAATAATAAACCAACGTTGAAGTTCCATTGTCATATTGTTACATTTCAGAAACAATCAATTTTAATTAAGTTATTTAAATTTATTTTTAAAATTTTAATTTTAATTTTTTTTTCAAAAACCATTCATTGAAATAAAACTTGGTACAGTAATTTATCAGGCTATACTTAATAAATTGTTAGCAGTACCAAGTGCCAATCTACATCAGTTGTCAATTTAAAAAAATGGTTCCCCTAGCTTAGTAAGTACGTACCTACCTCTTGTTTTTTTTTATTTTTTCCCATGAATTCATATTTACGTAACAAATCAGTAAGCATATATTATATTCATAGGTACTTATAAAATTTGGTTTACTTTCTAAGTTGTTTAATTTCATATGCTTTTTGACATTTTTCTCCAATAACATAATAAATTCATATGAAACGTTTAAAATTCTAAACCACTTGAATTAAATGCCTGCATATTATTTTTAATTACAAATATGTAGGAATATACATTACAATTAAGATAACATTAAGTAAAAGCGGATAGGTATAGTAACTATCTTGTTATTGTTGTCTATGTTTTCTATTGATATATTTTGTTGTGAAAATATCTTTTTAGTACCTAAGTAGATTGATACGTCGTTTTTCAAAATTCTGGAATTTTGTATCTATCCCACCCTTGAGTTATTTTCTTATTGTTTATAAACATCTATTTAGGTATGTACCTAAAAATGAAAATATATTCCCTAAAATGTTGACTGTGTTTTACTGTTTGTTTGTTACTCTACCGATCGTAATTAAGTCACTTCAAAACAAAAAGTTCTTTCAAAACTAGGAATTCATACCTGTACCCACAATTTTCCGTAAAGGCTTACCATCTTTTTCGCATAGATTAATAATTGGCTTTTGTACTTTTTTTAAATAATTAATTTATCTTCAATAGAAAGCATTTCGCAATAATAAATTTATTTTCCCGCAATATTTTACTTTAATTTTAAATTAACTTCTAACAATGCACAGCTTTTCTAACTAAAAACTGAAACTGAGCAAAACCGCATCGCATTGCATCAGATCTGAAAATAAAAGTTCCAAAGGAGAACAGTATCGAATACCTACCAACTATGCTGGCACTGGACAGTAAAAAATAATAAATTACAATATTTCTTCATTTTTTTTTTATTGTTTTCATCCTCACAACAGGCGCAGTCGTAGCCTCAGTCAATCCACATCAAATCATGAAAATAAAACGATCTCAGTGACAACTTGCCTTCACCTTTTCCTTTTGTTTTTTTTTTATTTGTATACACTCGTTGTCTTTTTTCTGTGCACTATAAACTGACGCCATTTACAAATTAAGGGTTTGTGCTTAAATGGATTTGGAAATCCAAATTCTAAACAAGTTGAATCCTGTGTTGTTTTTGTAATTTCATCTTCTGAATTAAAAAATATCTATGAATGTTGAAAGTGTTATCTTGAACATAATAGGAGTGTTTTTTTGGGATTCTATGAGTAGTACAGTATTAAATTCCCAAAAAAACACATCGGCAGTAACTTGGTTTTTTTAATTCACATTTGGTACTACCGAGCATCTGTCAAAATAATTTGAAATCTAGAAAATCTTTCCACAGTGAGATTCTACTTTAGCTTTTATCGGCCGTAATCCTACTGGCGATGTTGTATTTGTAATGCATGTAAAATCGCACTATACAACGGATAGCTTTTCAAATAAAACACAGCTAATGTATGTATGAATGTACATTACTTTCAAAAACTCCATATTTCAAATACTGCCAGATATTTTTGAACAATATTAATTAAATTGATGAGTTATTCCCTATTACAAGGACGAATTCGACAAACAAAGGCTGCTATGCAATAAAGGCACATGTTGTTAATACTCTTGAGTGGACGAAAATCTTAAGGGAAGTTGTTACGTTTTTGCGCAAGAATACGAATGAAATAAAATTCGTAAGTTCATTTCACATAATTCAAAGCGCCAACGGTTTTGCATTGTAAAACTAAAATCAAATTAAAAAATAAGTTATATCGATAAATGATATAAACTTTTTATATTGGTGCGAGCTTTTTGTTAAATTAGGTTTGGTTTTATATTTTATCTCGACTATACCCAATCGAGCTGAACATGATCTGCAAGACCTGGATGATACAGTGAAATTTTTGGGGAAAAAATAATTCCTGTGGTGTAACATAGCTTAGACTTAAGAATGTTGTTCATGCCAAGTTTGTAATAAAAATCGACGGAATTGTTTTTGAAATATGTGTGCTTGCAGTTAGGCTGCCAATCTTTCGCAACATCATAAATTTTTACACGTTTTTCTTTAATAACTTCTAAGTTCTTTGCCCTATGCATAAATGTTGTATATAGATTTGTAGATAATATAAATTGCAACAAAAAATTAATTAATCTTTTTTTCATAAAAAGTAGCACAAATGGAGGAAAACGGCAAAAAACAAAAAATCTTGATTTCATCAACCCCCTACAATACTGCATTCAAACTTGGACCACTTCAAAACTTTTCTCAGATGGTATGAAAAATATTTTCTTTTTTTAATTTGTGTTTCCATTAAATTTTAAATTAATTGCCTTTTTACACAAATACTTTTATGTTACTCCGCAATGATTTTGTTAAAAAAATGTAGCCTGACATTCTATAAATTTTAAGGCCTTAACCTTAACCATTCGATTATTAGAAAAAAAATTAATCAGCCAACCCAACCAACCATAAGGGGACCCTTACAATTATTATGAATGAAAAATACCTACCACAAACGTGTATACCTACATAGCAATTTTTTTTCCGATGTGAAGCCAATTTGCCAAAGTTATGGTTCTTTATTTCACACACTCTTTAGAATAGCTATCTCCCTCCTACCAGTATATTGTTATTAGCAAACTTTTTTTAATTTTTTTTTTATTCCTCTCCTCGTTACGTTTGCCTCGATGAAAATTATTCTATGAAAATTGTTTAAATTTTTTTAGTGTGAAATTTTGAACGGTTTTGAAATTTTGTTTATAGCTGCTACAAGCCTGTCATTCTGGCTTTAGTTTGAATTTTAAATTTTGAAAATCCAACCATTGAGTCCAAAGATATAATCATTTAACTGATCGCATACGGGTGTTTTTAAATTTTAATTGGACAATTCTGCACTGAAACACGTCGGTTGGCAATGAACATCAAAAATGTTGTAAAAAAAAAAATTTAAATCCAAACTTTCTGAAACACGTATAATTTTTTTTCAAATATCTTTCCAATCGTATAAAATATATTTCAATCGGACTTAACCCTGATTTATTGGAATTTTTTAATTTTGAATTTTCAAAAATGTAAATCTCGCTTTGTAGATTTTATAGAATTTTGTTTAAATTAGTGAATGAATGTTCTACGACCTTCCCTTTAGAAGTTAGTTTTTGAACCCTCGAACAGTTTTATCCTTTTTTACCCGACTTAAAATTAGAATTTCAAAAAAAATCCCGACTTAGTGCTCACTTACTTAAAATAGCAAATTTAAAAAAATTTACTGTATATTTTTTAAAAAATGAATGAATCAGTGAGTAAGTTATTATAAAATCTAAATAAAATAAAATTATTCCTCTATCAAATAAACGTCCTTGAACATTATTCTTTTATCATTATTTCTATATCCTAACCCTTTCTATAGAAATGAATAAAGAAAAAGTCGCAAATTTGTTTTTTTCTTGTCTCAATTCAATTTTCATAAATTTCCTATACATTGTTCTCGTTCTTCTTTTCTTTCTTTAATCTTAATTTGTATTCTTTTATATTTGATTATCTGTTCCTTCTCAACTGAAATGGAAAAATGCCTCAGTATCGGCTCATCTTATGGCACGTCGGACGTTCCTCTTCATGAGAGTACTATAGAGTTTAAATACAAAGTCTAACATAAGCCATATTATTCATTCGATACATCCAGATTAAAACTTAAATCCAGATGTAAATCATACAAATTCAATGTAAATACATCCGGATTTAAATTTAAATCTGGATGTATCGGGTGAATAATATGGGAGTAAGGTTTAAAAACATTTCTACAACCGAAAGGAGATCAAAAGAGAAATGAAGCTTAAAAAGTCGCAGTTGTCAAAAAGCAGTCGAAACATATCTAAAGGGAAGGGTTGTTTTTTTACTTTTACTAGAAGTATTAATTATGTCTGTTTGGTAACTTGAAACGTTGCACGACGTCGTACGACTTCCCTTCAAGCAAATTCACTGACCCAACTTTGGCGGTCTTTCTTGGATCATTTCAAAACGGAGGGTCATACACACATTAGCACATTTTTTGTATATGCATGCAAAAAAAGAACGAAAATCGAGAGTAATTTTTTTTTTACTGAGAAAGAGAGAATGTATGCAATACCCTAATGGTGAGTTTTTTTTATGGACTGAAAACAAAGGAGAAGACAACAAAAATAATTAACTTTTTTTAATGTGTTCACGTTCGTGCCCAGCGCAAAAGTTTAATAAAATTCCCTCCAGAAAGAAAATCAATTTAAAATCAAAAGTTCATTATTTAATTATTAATTACAAAATAAATCGTGATGTTTTATTTATATACAAACGATACAAGAAAATAAATTGCATAATATTCTTCAACCACAAAACGCCTTTCTCGTTCGCTCATTTTTTTTGGATCCGTTCTGGATTCCATTTGGTTTCGGTTCTCGCTGAGTATGATGAAATGGGAAGCTCTCTCTCTCACAATACATGCACAAAATGAGTCCGTGGTGATTCTAATTTCCATACTAATTTGAGCCGACAAACGCAGTTTTGCGGATCCATGTTTGGATCCGTATACGGAGTCATCCATACGTTGTTTACTACGTGCGCGGATCCAAAGCGGACTCGTTTGCTTGAAGAGTTAGGACAATTTGCTGTCAAATCCTATAGAAAAAAAATGACAAGTAGCAACTTGTAGTTTTGCATATATGTAGAACCTAGACGCTGATTACACGAGTCTTTTTTTCGTTCGTTTCGTTCTTAGAATAAGAAGATAAGGAAGAGGTGTATATCACATATACAGTGTATGTGAGTGACGCACCAAATAAAAAAAATAAAATAAAAAGGTGCCTATCTGTCATTTTGCCAATCTAAAGGAAAGTGTTTTGAGATTTTCAATCGTTAAAATAGTGAAAAAAGATAATTAAACTAAAAAAGTGAAAACTTGCAATACTTTATTGAAAAAATATAAAACAACATGCGGTGCTGTGTTAAATTGTGTTAAAACACCTATAATATGGAGTTAATAATCTTTTCATTTCACGAGCTGATGTGTATTAAATTCCAAATAAATTAATGTGAAGTGATGTTTTTCATGTAAATACATTATCTTAGAATACTTAAAAATTGATATTTCCATTTTGCTATAAAAAAGGCAAATTTATTGAAAAAAAAAATATACTTTGAAACGTGATATGTCAGGTGCCTATCTGTCAAAATTGAAATTCTCGCTCAGGGTCGAAATAGCTTTTGTTGGTGATTGCAAGGCGCTAAAATGCATTGAGCGGCCGTAGCGCAGAGTAATTTTACTTACTTTATGTGGAATATGAGACACAGCTTACCTGTGAAATGAACAACAATTGCACTGCTTATTGTAGGTGTTCTTACAGGATTTAACGGAACACCGCATGTAGTTTTATATTTTTATTTCAATGAAGAATATCATATATTCACTTTATTTACTTTTATTTCACTTGTTTATTTAATTTACTAAGCATGTTTTTCTATTTTGACGATTTAAAATCTCAAAACACGTTCCTCAAAAAAAAACAGCTAAAAATTTCTTTTGGGCGCCCCATGATTTAGCTGTCTAACTGCATGCCTTCTCTGTGTGAATTCTTTTTGTGTTTGTGTAACTCACACTATTTTGAAAAATGCTTTGTCTTTCGACTTTTTGACAGCTTTGAGGGGTGTAAAAATGTAGGGGGAATGAATAAACGAAAGCAGGAATGAAAATTTGAAGATTTTTTCTGGTTGAACATTGACGTTTATGGTTTGACAACCGAATAGAGATGAGCGGTGAGCAGATGTCAGCAAAAATCGTAGTTGAGAGAAAAATGATGGATATTCAAGTATCGATTTTAAAATAAAATAAATCGACAGCAAAAAATTAATAAAATGCAAATAAAATAGTTTTTGTAAAGAATGAATACTTCACAATAACGTCGATTGTTGTCTATGTGTTCTTTCTACAAAAAAACATAATTCTTTTTGATATGTTGCGAGTTTGGGTAACTTCATGAGTTAAAAAAAATACGGTGGCATGCTTGTTCTAGCTCGGCAAAGCTCGACGGATTAGGGCGGTTCTTGCTCATCCCACTCAGCAAACAAAGAATCATGCCTAGATCAAAGGATGAGGGTATGAAGAGTGGATAGGAATACAGGATAGGTGATTGGGAATGGGAAACAAAAGAAGGAGATTACACAAACCTAGTTACCTATGGTACTGCATTGGTGAAAGGATGAGGCATTAGGTGGAGTCTTCGAAAAAAAAAAAAAACAAAAAAAAGTTTATGTAAATATAAACTAAACCTAATCTAAAACTAAGCCCTAAAATCTAACAATTTATATCGGGAGGATATTATCTTAAATCTAAACCTATCTAATCTAAAACTAATAAAAATTAAACTTTTTTTTTTTCTTCTCCTTGTTTCACCAAAAATCACCAACAACCCCACTGTCCCACCAACACAGTAGTTCGTCGAGTCCTCAAAGACCTGGCCTGGTATTGATGGCAAAAATTTGGCCTACCCTCCCTTGTATCGAAGATACAACCGTTGCTATCTCCTTGGCCAGTGTCTATTGGAGATAGCCCCTAGCCAGAACCTCCAGTCGTAAACTAAGTCATTATCATCCTAGTAAAGTCAAAAAAAAAAATTCTCGTCTACGTATGGTTACATATTTGAGATAGTTGGTAAGTACATGGTGGGTAACGTTAGTTTAAAGTTTGCATTGTCAGTATGGTCAAAAGTTCAGGTAAGTAAGTAAAGTATGTAGGTAGGATCTGTCGGTACGGTAAGTATAGGTAAAATATTTAAGTAAGGTAATCGGGTACGGTAAGTATACATATTAGAGTGCGCAGGTACGGTAAGTAGATAACGTCTCGCATTTATAGTTGTAATATTTGTGTAGTCGGTTAAGTAAGTGGGTAGTGTGATCGGCAACAGTTCAGGTACGTAAAGTCCGTAAGTAAGGTCGAATCCGTAAAAAAGTCATTGTCTAGTCATCGTATGTAGTCACTCTCCATTCATCGTCGGCCCGGCCGAGGCCTCACACACCTCTTTATTTGCTTTAGCACTCCATCATTTGGATAATTATAGGTAACCTCAAAATAAAATTTAGATTTAAAAGATATGATTCTTTTATACATCCAATTTTATTTCATAATAAGTTTTAATTCAAAAATCATTATTTATGTTGAGAAAACGAAGAAAAGAAAAAAAAATCAATAAGAGTCTATTAATCCGTTTTATCTTCTTTTCCTGTTTTAAATTATTTTTTTTTTTAATATTTATTCTATTTTTTTTTGTTATATATATATTTTGATAAAAAATGGCTTAATTTTGTGGTGCCGGAGTGTATGTTTTGAATATCTCCTTATTATATAAAAGTGAAAGCAAAAAAAAAAATATAAGCACACAAAAAAAAAGGATTTAATCCGAAGTGCCGGAGTTTATGCACTTCCTTCCTCTATTAACTTATATCGTGTATTTTATAGCTATATATATATATTTATGGTTATCAAAAATAATCAATATAGTTTACAATCGAACTTACTACTTTTACTCTCCCTCGATGTTCTGTCGGCAGCACCTTTCAGGGGGCGTAGACTGTGGCTTCAGTTTTTCACAGCCAAGATATACCGCGTATGTATGTAAAATATATATAACTATAATAGAGTGCAGACACTCACACTCTTCACATCACAATTTTCTTTGCACTTTTTCTCTTTGCTTTCCTTTTTGTTTTTTTTTTTCTTTTCTTTTTTTTTCTTGTTTGCTTTTTTATTATGTTTTTATCTTGCTCTGTCACTAATATCATCAATTTGTTTATTTTCTTTTTCCTTCACAAAATCTGTAAAAAAATTACAAAAGAAAAGAATTTGTCCAGAAGGGACCAAAAGAGAAAGAATGATCAGAAGGATCAATTTGTCCAGAAGGGACTTTTCACCAGAATAATGTGGTTTTTCTTTTGTCTAAAAGAGACTTTAAAAATTAAGTACACCCTTTGTTTCACCAGATGAAAATTCCTGGAACATCCTTAGGTTTAGTATATGGCCGTATCCTTCGCTTGTGACCAACCCTAACCAAATCCTCAACTAGTTGCTGAGCTCAACTCCCCTCAAACGACTGTAGCAGTTGATGGGGAACCAGCAAAAAGGTTTGCACCAAGCTCGGCTTGGTGACTTAAGAGTTTAGTGAGCCCCTCTTGTGTATGAGTCTCGAAGTAACCCTATATTGGTATGCTTATTTAGCCACACCTGAAAAGATGAGACACCCATGAAGATATTTTCATGGAAAACTTAGCATAATGTGACGTCATACTTCTGTCTGTTGAGAACAGGGTATCAAAAGTTCCTCCAGGAGTTCCTTTTCACCCAACCTATGTAGTGTCTGCTTGTCTTTTGTACTTCGTTTCTTTTTTTTTCTCTATTTTAAAAATTGAAATTTTATTAGTATTCACTTATTTTTTTTTTCTAGTTTATTCGTTACCTCTTTTTTTTTTTTTTTTTTTTCTTTTTTTTCTTTTTAATTTTTATATTTGCTTGATTGCAAAATAAAATTTGAATTCTTTTGACCTTATTCAATAAGTAACCAAATAGAATTTTTGTCTCGATACCGAACCAAATTTATAGTTTTCTTCACTGTACAAAGTCACCTATCTAACACGGCAAATTTTTTTTTCTGTTAATAATACCTCTGATCGCTATAACATGTGATTTCAAATTATGTACCTATGTACCAATCGGTCATTGCCCTATGGCCCATATTTGACTTCTCGTATATGTATATTAATCTTGGTTTGCAGACTGGAATTCGGAATCTAATTTCTCCAATCTATGATGCCTGTGTAAGTAAAACCTATGCTTTAAGCCTATACTTTTGTATGTCAGTATTGTCTATTGTTTTGTATAATATGTGTGTGGGTGTGTACTACCCTAGTATCGAATATTGCACAAAATGAATAAAATTGAATCAATAATTGAAATAAATTGGAATAAATAACATTAAAAAAAATAAATAACTTAATTATAAAAATATCACAGATGAAATACCTATTAACTAGTAATATTGCACTAAATCCCTACTTTTCAGTGTTTTTCTTACACATTTATTACCCTCGCTTGACTAATACTACTTTTCTCATAATGGGAAAGTAAACATTGTAGATTCTTTTAATTCAGTGCAAAGCTTTAGCTGGCAATGCTTTGTTCAGCGAAACTGATACCGAATCTCACATCTGTCACTTGAAAGAATTTCCATTTTTGTAAACTTTTACGCATTCGCGTTGCATTTCCATCATTCTTTCGGTTTCGGTTTTTTTTTTTTTTTTTTAAATAAATTAACAACAAAACGACGTATACCAAATTATAAATAAACAACAGAGATCCAAATTTATACCAGGACAGTGAACCTATATGCAGGGACAGTGAACCTATATGGTGTTGCAACTGCAGAACACAACAAATGATGGTGACTGGTGAGCCATTCGTACCTTCATTCGGTTATTATTATTTAATTTTTTTTTATTTGTTTACTTTTTCAGATCAATCCCCTAACCGTGTGACTTTCATCCCCACAAGGATAAGTGAATTTTCTTACAATGCACATTATCTTATCAACCTGTATTGTTGTGCAAGACTAGGTAACATATTAGGTCTGTTGCTTTACTTTTTGGGAAAAGTTTGGGAAAAAGTTCGGAGAAAAGTTTGTGCTCGAGCTTTTGATGTTGTTGTTGTAATTTTTGACCAGAAATGAAAAGTAAGGAAACGCATTTGGGATGTTTCTGATTTGCTTCTGGGTAAACCTCACATTTGAAAACAGAAATTATCAGAAGAAAACAATTTTTTTGAAAATGACCCATTTGGAAGACGTGAAAACGAAAATCAAGGGATTAATAATTCTAATGAATGAAGAAAAAGATAGCAGTGATGACGATAAGTACGAGTACGAGGACTACAATGTTATGAAGCTCTATCAAAAGAACCAGGAGAAATATTTATTGTTATATTTGCTGCCATGCTTCGTATAATTAATTTATTTATCTTTTAGTTTAGTTTCTTTCTTTAGTTTTTAATTCTTTTAATTTTCAATGACCGTCTTAATGCACACTTATTTGAAAAACTAAAATTGAAATTTTTCGATCAGCTGATTTCTTTTTTGACAAGCAAGAAAAGGCAGTAAGTAAAATGTTCGGGTAGATTCTTGCTGGAGGGGAAATTAAATAAATTAAAAAAAAAGTCAAAAGCTCTGGCATTATCGTGCCAGAAAAAAGTAAAGAAACACATTTTGGGTAGATTTGGGATCCCGTGGGATGGATTTTTCGTTTTCATAAATTCTTTCTTTTTTTTTTTTTTTTTTTTTTTTTTTTTTTTTTTTTTTTTCAGGTAGTTTCTTCTAGGATATGCGATCGAAGTCGCGATGGCGCGGTGCAGAAAAAACCCCCAGAGAAGTTGACTTGGTTATTATTGTTTTTGTTTCCTTTTGTAATTTTTTTTTTTTGTAAAATACAACTTTGTTTGATTGTGAGTTATAATTGCAATCATATTGTTTTACTGGTATCTTAAGGATACCCAATTAGTGATGTATTTTGGTGAGCATAGTGGAATCGGCTACGCAACAGATATTATAGTTGTGAAATTATATTTTTTTGGATTGACTAATGACTGGATGGATTCAAAGGAAATTTGACAAAGAAATCGAAAAGGAATATAAACATAATAATAATAAATTGGTTTTGCCTTACGGTCCATTGATTTTTAAGTCTGTGCCTACGTTCTGTATTCTCGCATCGATAAAATTGGTCGAGAAACCTTAAAAAATGGATCAAAACTCATATGATTTGTTTTAATTTTATCGTTTCTAGACATATTTTATCGATGCGAGCTACAACAGATTGAAGGCACAGATCATTTGAATGGAATTTCTTAGAGGAGAAAATCGAATTTTTGTTTGAGGTTATAAGAACGCGTATCTGCCGCAATAACAATTTACTTTTTTTTTATTTTCTCGAAAATGTTTTATTGAAATTCAACTGGGTTTCAGGTTTTTGCCTAAAAATTCACATACAGAAATAGGGTTTTAATGTTCTTTCGCCTTATTTTTGGGTTATGGTCGTATATTTCGTTAATGGCTGGACTAAATTTGTAAAAGTTTCCAATCTGTGAGAGTTTCTTAAACTCTCGGATCGCCAAAATTAGTCGAAATACGATCAAAAATGAAACAAATAGGATGAGCTTTGTTCCATTTTTCAGCGTTTATCGCCCAATTATATCGATTTTTAAATTTTTTTTAATTCATAAGTCACTTAGTGGGAAGTGAATTAAATTTTTTTAATTCATAAGTCACTTAGTAGGTAGTGAATTAAATTTTTTTTAATTCATAAGTCACCAACTAGCTTATGACTTAAATTGTTTTAATTCACAAGTCACCAACTCACTTATGAATTAAACTTTTTTTAAATCATAAGTCACTAAGTAGCTATAGAATTATTTTTTTTAATTCATAAGTAACTAACTAACTTATTAATTAAATTTTTTTAATTCACAAGTCATCTACTAACTTACGACTTAATGATTTTTTTAATTCACAAACTGGTTAGGAAAAACAACACAAGATCCAACTTTTACGGGTAGATGACTGTTTTAATTTGCAAATGGCGCCAGTAGTGTAAAGAAATAGATACGAGCACATACAAATAAAACAAACAAATGGAAAAAAGAGATAGGTATATAACAACGTTGTCACTGCGATCGTTGTTTTACCTCTTCCGTATTACTGCCATATTATTCACTCGATACATCTAGACTAAAACTTAAATCCAGATGTAAATCATACAAATTCAATGTAAATATATCCGGATTTAAATTTTAATCTAGATGTATCAAGTTAATAATATGGGCGTTACAGTTCAGTCATAAAAAAAGAGACGATGAAAAGAGAGTTTAATATATTTTTTTGAGTGAAGTGTACACAGGCAGTGGCATTTCATTCCGTTTTGTGAATTTTTAATAGGAAAAGAAAGACAAAAAATTAAATGTGTGTAGGTAATTGTTTTGGGACTTTTACCTAACTACAATGCATATATTTTTCGATAGTTTTCTTCAATAATGAAATTTGTTCAAAATGTCAAACAAAATCTATTTTATGTGTGGTGTGAACGGATTTCGTGATCTTGTTGCCGAAATCCGAGATTTTGTGAAAACCATATAATGGTCGCATCTTCAAGCGAGTAGGGTAGGGCGGGGATAGTTGGCCCACTTTTTACTTGAAGTATCATAATTATCAAACTACTCATAGTACAACTATGGAGTTGGTATCAAAAGAAAGGATAAACTTCTGGCTTCTAAATGAAATCTTAAAAATTTGAAAATATGTAACCGCATAAGAATAAAGCTACCTTAAATGGATCAAGTGCAAGTGGGCCAACTTGCCCCTATAGCGGGGCAAGTTGGCCCAGTGTGTGGGGTTAGTTGGACCAAGCCCTGAAAAGTGGCAAAGCAAGTCTCATAAAAGGAAACAAATCCAAAATTTTATAAGGAATTTTATTTAAAACGGTCAAACAAACTAAACAATAAATTTTAAATAAAACTTTAAAA
This sequence comes from Epistrophe grossulariae, assembly GCA_929447395.1. Classification (NCBI taxonomy): domain Eukaryota; kingdom Metazoa; phylum Arthropoda; class Insecta; order Diptera; family Syrphidae; genus Epistrophe; species Epistrophe grossulariae. The sequence goes on from OV839567.1 coordinate 26,163,668, forward strand.
ATAAATATAATAGAAATATATTAAGGTTTAAAATAAGTTTTGGAATCATAATTGCTGTTATAATTGACGCATCGTAGAAGGATCCACATTAGGCAAAAATATCCCAGTTCCTCTTCTTCTTCTTTTGTAAAAAAAAACCCCCTGGGCCAACTAACCCCACACCTGGTTTGAGAAGCATATTTAGTCATAAATATGAAAATACTCAAAACTGTTAAATTTAACTCACAAAATGTGAAAATACAATATATTCACTTATAAAAAAAACTTTGCCACAGTCCTCCATCCTGGATTTTTCACTAGAAAACAAAAAAAAACTATCCTATCCGCATTTTTTACTTTTACACTTGAAAAAGACAAATCTGTGTGTAGTTTCGGAGGGCACTATGCAACTGAAACCGGTATGGCACGTGCTGGTAAGAGAGCACGCTTTGTTCGTAAATGATCATTTTCTTGTAGTACTTTCAGTTTGTGAATAATTCGCGTGGACCAACTTGCCCCGTGGCCCAACTAGCCCCGCTCTACCCTACTGCAAAAAAAAAGGATGTAAGATTATAATTTACATTTGTTGAATAGAGAGAAAGGACCAACATGTTCGTCTTCGAAAATGGAAACATCTCGTATGAGTTTTGTTCCAATTTAATCGATGCGAGAGTTACAAATTGTATAGGCACTGGATTTGATCTGGGAAAATAAAATACAAATAGTAATATTAACAATAGGAATAATAATTAATTATTTTTCACATCCTGATTGCAAATATAAAGTCATTCTTCGAATTACTTGTCAAAGTTCAATATGCTTGAAGATAGGTTTTTGTAAACTAGCATTCTGTCAATGTCGTAGATGGTTGTTTCATATTTCATTGAAATCAAAAAGAAAACATCGACATTAGTAAATACTTTCATTAGCAAAACTATTTATTTCAATTGTTGTTAGTACCTAATTGAAACCATAAAAACAGGGACATTTTTAGTTCCCTATAATCTGCGAAGAATCTGCGCAGTGTTATTTTAAGGAAACAGAACTTTTATTCTCTCATATTGTGGTTGTGGTTTGGCCTTAAGTGCCAATTGTTTCTATTCAATATGTCAAAGCCAGAGTGACCTGCCGCGTTGTTGTGATTTGGCTATTAATTGGCTGCCTGATGTTTGGGATGTTATCATGCAGACCGGATTTGAGTTCATCACTGAACTTCTTTAGTCAATTTAAAAGCAACACTGGACTTACCTTAAACGAGTTTTAAGGTACATTAAGGGTACATCTAATTCAGAGCTAGTATACAAACGAGATGTTAATGTGCTGATTCGGATTGGGGAAATGACATCAATGACCGGAAAACTATATCTGGATACGCTTTCAAGGTTTTGGATGCACGGTCTTTTAGGCAACAAGGAAGCAAAAATCGGTAGCTCTGTCGTCGACCGAGGCCGAATATGTGGCTCTTTGCAATGCGACATGTGAGGCATTGTGGATTTAACAATTTCTTCGTGAAATTGGTATCAAAAACATCACACCATCAACCATTTTCGAAGACAACCAGTCATGCATCGGTATAGCCAAAGAACCAAGAGAACATAAGCGAATGAAATACATCGACGTAAAATTCAACTTTGTTCGACAGGTAATACACAAGAGTAAAATTAATATTTTGTATATTCCATCAGAAGAACAACCAGCTGATATACTGACAAAGGCACTTCCGAGGCTGCAGTTCAACAAATTACGTAACTCCTTAGGGATATGTCAAGTTGAGGAGGAGTGTCGAGATGTGGTTTGGCAACGCCTTTCTTGCTGCTAGCAACTCAAAATATCTACTGCCATCTGGCGTCATTGTCAATAGGATAATTTATGCTCGCAATCACCTAGTGTTGGTTAAACATTGGAAAACTTTACTATCGATAGTACCGATGTTTTTCGCAAAAACTATCGATAGTATCGATGTTTTTCGCAAAAACTATCGATACTATCGATGGTTCAGTATTTAATTTTCTTGCAAAAACGAAATCAACAGAAAGATAAATTTTTCATATATAAATGTAGGTACATAATGTACTTGTATATTTATTTTCATGGAGTGCACTGAACTTGGGTGCAGCAGGACCGATTTGGTGGCTGATTACCATTAAAAGATGGTGACTGATCCTATGGCCTTATGCATTAATTACCTTTGAAATACTTTTGGGGGCATAGCGATTAGGTAGAAAAAACGAGTTTTACTATACGTCTCTTCATAATTCATATATAAATAAAACCCGAAGTCATTTTTTCAACATTTTATTTAAAAAATAAAATCCATTCTTTGAATCTTGTTTTATATTCTTTTTTAACACAGTTATGAGTACAAGGTGGTTTAAAAAAAAACCTTCAATAAAGTTCATAAATAAAAGAATTTTCTTTTTTTTTAGAATTTTATAAGATAACTTTATACTTTAAATTAATAAATTATGTATTAATAATAAAAAGATACTTTAAAAGCCAATATCTGAATCTCAACAAATTGAAGATTGAACTGCTATATGAATTGACTTCATTTTTATAAAATTACCCAACTTCATTAGATGATGTTAATACAAAAAATACTAAAGATTATTTGGCCCACTTTTTCCTTATTCCCATATTCCAGTCATATTCCAATAGTTTCTTTGCTTTTCAATTGGAATTGGAATGCTAAAGTACAGGGTTGTTATAAAAACTTCTAAAGACAAAAAAAAAGAAAATGAGACTGCTTTGTTTTAAAACAAAATGTGGAGGTAGATTTTTTCGATAGTATCGATAGTTTTAAACTATCGGCGATAGTATCGATGGTAAAAAACTATCGATACTATCGATAGACTATCGATGTTTAACCAACACTACAATCACCTACATATAACCCGGTTCCGGTTATGAAACTCTTTCTTTCTTCTTGCCATGAACGCCATACAATCAAGACGTCAAACGTAACAAAAGCGCACGATCGTGAGATGTTGCGACTAAAACAAGGAACGTAGCGTACCGAACGTAGATTGTAGCGTACCATATTGTGTAATGTTGATCTGTCTCACTCTTATTGACGGAAAACAGTGTTTGATTCTAGTGCCTCTGTTAATGTTACGTACACCTTGGTAAAATGGATTTTTGTGTACAAAAAAGCATTATTCTAGTAAAAGTGATTGAAGCGAACTGAGGTGTTTTTTTGCAAATAAAAAATGAAAAATATTTTTTACGAATGAATAAGTAGCAAGTGTTGTACCATTTTGAAATCTTGATGAAACGCGCCAATTTTTTAAAAAACTTGCCAAGGTATTGTAGTAAATTTTTTTTTTAAATATGAAGTGTCAAAGTTCGCTTAAAATTTTTTTTTTGAAACATAACTCAGTCAAACTTTATTTTACTTACGAAACTTACAATATTTATTTTTAAATTTGTGATTGAAGTCAATAGCATGGTTATTTAGGATTACGTAAACAAAATAAACACGTCAAAATTCGGAAATTTGTGACCACAGTACCTAAAAATGTGGTCTAGGGTATCGATTTTCACTATTTTTCTAAATATTGCTATTATTACTTAACCAAGCGAGATAGATTTTTTTTCTTATTTTTTCCAGAACAGGTACAACCTACCCTATCATCCGTTACCCACTTGACTTTGAATTACGGGACACCCTGTATATATATTAAAAACGGTGTTAACGCAGCCGATCCCAGAACCACTGATACCAAGACCACTTATCCCACTCAACTGGTACCAGCATTGTATATTAAATCTATAGTACTATCATAAACACAAATTTTTTAGTCGAACATATGTCCTGTACGCGTCGCTGAGATCGCCACAAATTGAGACCTAGCTAAGTGTAGAGAATAAGTAACAAGAGCGAGAAGAATCTATTATTTAAATTCTGCAAACATAATAAGATTCCTTAAAAGGGTCAAGTACACGTGCATGAAAATATTTTGTTTAATTAAATTTGTGTTTCAATTAAATTTTAAATTAATTACATTTTTTCACACATACATTTATGTTCCTTCGCAATGATTTCGTAAAAAAAATGTAACCCGACATTCTACCTAAATTTTAAGGGCTCAACCTTAACGATCCGATTATTAGAACAAAATTTATCAGCCTACCAAACCAACTACGAGGGGACCTTTACAATTATTATGAATAAAAATACCTACTACATACCTACATATAGAAAATTTTTTTTCCGATGCGAAGCCAATTTGTCAAGGTTATAGTTTTTTATTGCGTTTTTTCACTTCCTCGCACTCTCATAAAATTAGTATACAGCGTTCCCGTTCTTATTGTATTATTACGTTTCTCGTTTTGTGAATATTCGGGATTCCAACCAACACTTCACAAAGAAGTCGAACATATGTCCTTAAGATGTCGCTACCGTCACTCCTCTTCATGATATTACTATAGATTTTATATACAATGATGTAATGGGTTGGGTATAGCCGATCCCGGAACCACTGGTCCCAAGACCACTTATCCCAGACAACTGGTACCAGCATCATTGTATATAAAATCTATAGTAATATCATGAAGAGGAGTGACGGTAGCGACATCTTAAGGACATATGTTCGACTTCTTTGTGAAGTGATGGTTGGAATCTCGAATATTCACAAAACAAGAATCGTAATAATAAAATAAGAACGGGAACGCTGTATGCTAATTTTATGAGAGTGCGAGGAAGTGAAAAAACGCAGTAATCGGAAAAAAATTTGGTATATGTAGGTATGCACGTTTGTAGTAGGTTTTTTATTCATAATAATTGTAAAGGTCCCCTCGTAGTTGGTTTGGTGGGCTGATAAATTTTGTTCTAATAATCGGATCGTTAAGGTTGAGGCCTTAAAATTTAGGTAGAATGTCGGGTTACATTTTTTTACGAAATCATTGCGGAGGAACATAAAAGTATGTGTAAAAAAATGTAATTAATTTAAAATTTAATTGAAACACAAATTTAATTAAACAAAATATTTTCATGCACGTTTACTTGACCCTTTTAAGGAATCTTATTATGTAAATAATAGATTCTTCTCATTCTATTTACTTATTCCCTCCATTTAGCTAAGTCTCAATTGTCTAATTTGTGGCGATCTCAGCGACGCGTACAGGACACATGTTCGACTAAAAAATTTGTGTTCATGATAGTACTATAGATTTTATATACAATGCCAGCAAAAAATTTGTGTTCATGATAGTACTATAGATTTTATATACAATGCCAGCATTGTATATAAAATCTATAGTACTATCATGAACACAAATTTTTTATTCGAACATGTGTCCTGTACGCGTCGCTGAGATCGCCACAAATTAGACAATTGAGACTTAACTAAATGTAGGGAATAAGTAAATAGAGCGAGAAGAATCTATTATTTACATAATAAGATTCCTTAAAAGGGTCAAGTAAACGTGCATGAAAAAAATTTGTTTAATTAAATTTGTGTTTCAATTAAATTTTAAATTAATTACATTTGTTTACACATACTTTTATGTTCCTTCGCAATGATTTCATAAAAAAATGTAACCCGACATTCTACCTAAATTTTAAGGCCTCAACCTTAACGATCCGATTATTACAACAAAATTTATCAGCCCCCCAAACCAACTACGAGGGGACCTTTACAATTATTATGAATAAAAAAAACCTACTGCAAACGTGCATACCTACATATACCAAATTTTTTTTCCGATGCGAAGCCAATTTGTCAAGGTTATAGTTTTTTATTGGGTTTTTTCACTTCCTCGCACTCATAAAATTAGCATACAGCGTTCCCGTTCTTATTTTATTATTACGTTTCTTGTTTTGTGAATATTCGGGATTCCAACCATCACATCACAAAGAAGTCGAACATATGTCCTTAAGATGTCGCTACCGTCACTCCTCTTCATGATATTACTATAGATTTTATATACAATGATGTAATGGGTTGGGTATAGCCGATCCCGGAACCACTGGTCCCAAGACCACTTATCCCAGACAACTGGTACCAGCATTGTATATAAAATCTATAGTACTATCATGAACACAAATTTTTTATTCGAACATGTGTCCGGTACGCGTCGCTGAGATCGCCACAAATTAGACAATTGAGACTTAACTAAATGTAGGGAATAAGTAAATAGAGCGAGAAGAATCTATTATTTACATAATAAGATTCCTTAAAAGGGTCAAGTAAACGTGCATGAAAATATTTTGTTTAATTAAATTTGTGTTTCAATTAAATTTTAAATTAATTACATATTTTTACACATACTTTTATGTTCCTCCGCAATGATTACGTAAAAAAATGTAACCCGACATTCTACCTAAATTTTAAGGCCTCAACCTTAACGATCCGATTATTAGAACAAAATTTATCAGCCCACCAAACCAACTACGAGGGGACCTTTACAATTATTATGAATAAAAAAACCTACTACAAACGTGCATACCTACATATACCAAATTTTTTTTCCGATTATTGCGTTTTTTCACTTCCTCGCACTCTCATAAAATTAGCATACAGCGTTCCCGTTCTTATTTTATTATTACGTTTCTTGTTTTCTGAATATTCGGGATTCCAACCATCACTTCACAAAGAAGTCGAACATATGTCCTTAAGATGTCGCTACCGTCACTCCTCTTCATGATATTACTATAGATTTTATATACAATGGTACCAGCAGCCAACTGGTACCAAGACACCTGGTCCCCAAACTCATCCCGGAAATTATCGCAAAAAGACCAATTAAATTTTTATCGAAGATAAAACTCGTCGAATACAATGGTTCGTGTATTTAATATATTCGTTAAGATGGTTAGTGAATTCGAGTAAGGAATTTTTGTGGGAAGAATTTTTTGCTAGGGATTTTTAAGGATAATTAACGGCCATTGGTCGATTTAATGCGATGAGCATGAGTTATGTATAGTTGTAGGTATATTGGTTTTGCATGGAAATATTCTGAAATCTATTGTGTCTCTCGTTCATTGAGTATTGTTTTTTTTTATTGAAATGAAATGTGAGCAAAAAAGGAAAAATGCTTCCTATTTGTAGATGAAGTGTGAGGGATGTTTTGGATGAGGCGTGAAACCACAACTTTTTGTTGTTGTGATTAAGTTTCTTGCAGGTACCTACCTATTTCTTGATTGGTTTATTTGCACTATCTATAGTTAGGTGAGAGGAGGTAGTGTGCTGTGTGTGGGTTATCAGCTATACAGGAAGGTAGATTGGTCAATGGTTGTATGTAGGTAGGTATTTTACGTTGCCGATAATGAGAACAAATTATGGGTAGGTAAGCAAAGAATTGAGACTTTCAAAATTGTAGCTTATAGGTAGGTACTAGGTACGTACCTACTTTATAGGTATAGGCAGGGCCAGCCCCAGCCAAAATTGCGCCCTGTGCAAGATTTATAGTAAGCGCCACTTTTTATATTTGCATACATATGTACACATAGCAAATGGGGGAACCCGACTAATCCTCGCAAACAAAATCTCTGCACGACACATCCTCGCAAACAAAATCATCGCAAAACCAAATCTCCGCGAAACACATACCCGCAAACAAAATCTTCTCAAAGACACATCTCTGGTGCGACACATCCTCGAAAAACAAAATCATCGCAAAGACACATTTTCGTGGTTGTTGATATATGTACGCAAGGCAGTTGACCGTGGTATTTTTTCGGTGGGCTTTTAAACTGGCAACAATTAGGTAAAATTATGTGGTATAGCAATGGGGTAGGTGATAGTAAGGTTGAACGCGAGATGAGTAGCAAATATAGAAATAGGGCGCTGTTATTTGTGATTTGTCCATAAGGAATCTAAAGAGGTTGGGTGGAATGGGGGATGGGTTTATTTAAGTACGGGGCCGGATAAGAAAAATGTTATTTATTTATTTATTTATTAACAGAACTTAATTGCTAGTTATTCAATTACAATTTTATAAACATACATAGGTGTGAAAAGATATTATTTAATTAATTAATTGCAAATGAAAATATGTTGATTTAAATTTACAAGAATTAGTTATTGATTTATCAAACAAATTGTTTAACTTATTATTGTAGATATTAAATAATTTAAACATTTTATTTAATGGAGAGAATTGTTCATAATTGGTACGATAGCTTGGGATGTGTATGCTGTCCGGTATGTACCTTAAGTTTTTTTGAGGTATTAAAGTTAATACTAGACAGAAGGTGCAAAGAGTCTATTGTACCGTTGATTATTTTTACAATGAACACGAAACATAGATAGGAACGTCTGTTCTCAAGACTAGGTAAGTCAATAAGTTTAAGCCTGTTCTCGTAAGGTGGGAGATCATAAGGATTGTTCCAACCTAGTCCTCTGAGTGCAAATCTAAGGAATCGCCTTTGTACCTGTTCAAGCCTATTTTTATGGCATTCATAGTGTGTTGACCAAACTTGACAGGCATATTCTAAAATGGGACGAACAAAAGCTATAAACAGTTGTTTTGTAACGTAAGGGTCGGAAAATTGTTTTGACTCTCTCTTTATCCAACCAAGAATAGAATTGGCTTTATTGGTAATGGAGTTAATATGCTGAATAAATTCAAGTTTACGATCAAATGTCACACCGAGAACAGATATATCATTTTCACGAGATATTAATGTATCGTTAAACATATAATTAAACGAAATAAAAGACAACTTTCTTGTAAAACACATAGTTTTACATTTATCGACATTAAGAAACAAATAGTTACGTGTACACCAGTCAAAAAACGAATTAAGGTCGCATTGAAGTTCTTCACAATCACGAGAATTCGAAATAGTTTTGAAGATTGTCACATCATCAGCGTAAATTAGACAGTTGGAGTATTTTAAAACAATTGGTAAGTCGTTTATAAATAAAATGAAAAGAATGGGACCCAAATGACTACCCTGTGGAATTCCAGAATTGATCTTGAATTTGTTTGATACGCAACCATTGAACAATATAGAGTAGGATCTATCAAACAAATAAGATTTTATCCATCTCACAAAGCATTCACTAAATCCCAATTTTTTCAATTTGAAAAGCAGAACACGGTGTGATAGCTTGTCAAAAGCTTTACTGAAATCTGTAAACACACAATCTAGTTGTTTTTTATTTTTAAAAGAGTCAATACAATTTTCAGCTAATTCTAATAAAAAAGTTACTGTTGAGCGACCTTTTGTAAAACCATGTTGTTGAGGAACAATAAAAGATTTAACATAAAAACATAACGATTCACAAATAATTGCCTCAAAAAGCTTGGGTATCACAGATAGTCTGGCAATAGGCCTATAATTTTTAACAACAATTAAAAAGAATAGATAAAGGCAATGACAATTGACGTACACAGTTTTTTAAAATAGTAGACGGTATACCATCAGGACCAGGTATACAGCTATCGTCAAGGTTAGATATAAACTTTTCAATGTTGTCAATATCAGTATTGAAGTTTATATCAGTCAAGTATGTACAAGATTTTAAGTGGTCAAAATTTTGAGCCATTTCGTCAGATATATCACAGATTGAGGAATCACAGTTTAAGGTATCACAGCTTAAAGTATCACAGTTTGAAGTATCACAGTTGAAGGCACTTTGAAAGAAGTTAGAAAATAGTTGTGTTATTACCCGGGGGTCATGGCTTGAAATGTCATTTAACTTAACAACAGACGGGTAAGGACAAGTTTTCCTTTTGCTATTAATAAAATTCCAAAAAAAATTTGGATTCATTTTCAGATCTCTCTGCACCTTCTGAATATAATTAAGATACTTTAAACTTGATATTCTATTGAAAATATCCCTTGACTCACAGTAATTTTTGAAATTGATATCTGTTGGAGATTGTTTAAAAATTGACCATAACTTATTTCTTCGATTTTTTAAACTTTTGATTTCGCTATCGTACCAATCTGGAGCATAAGATCTTGATTTTATAATCGATATAGGAACTGATTTCAAAAAACAATCAAACAAAATATTATTGAACTGAAAAACCATAACGTTAACATTTAAACAATTACTCAAACAAGACCAGTCAATTTGTGACAACAATAAATTAAGCTTAGAAAAATCAGTTTTTTTAAAATTAAAAGAATAAAAATTTTCACACATTTCATTCTCGATATTATTAAAGTAGTTAAAAAGTGAGCATATTAGGGATGGGTGATGGTTATCCTCAGGTACTAGAGGCTCGGTCGATTTTATTATTTTAATATCGTCGTTAATGGTAGTAAACACTAGATCAAGCAATTTTCCACTATTATTCAAAACATCGTTTAGTTGAAGAAGTCCAAGTGATGTTAAATCGTCGATGAATTTTGAGTCGTCAGATCTGAGGTTACCAGTTGGCACTATAAAATTAGTTTCCGAACAGCGAGACCATGCGACATTGGTGAGGTTAAAATCCCCAAAGCAGATGATTTCATCTTGATAATCCAATAAATCGTATATATAGCTCAGATATTCATATGCTTTAGAATAAACTTCGTGTGAGCTTCCAGGAACAATATATAATACTATAACATAAATGTTTTTGTCGGTAAATAATATTTTTACGCAGAGAATTTCTTTGTCAAGTGCAATAGGAACATTGATCGGTGAGGTTACAAAGTTAGATTTTATCGCTATTAGTATTCCACCTTGGAGGTATCGATATTTGGATCAGAATATCTATCTCGTCTGTAGACATTAAATGTTTGGTCAAAAATTTCATAGTCACTGATGCCTGCATGTAACCAAGTTTCAGTGAGACAAATTATATTATATGAGCAGATAGAAGATGAATAGTAGACCTTGTTGGTCTTAGTCCGAAGTCCTCTAACGTTTTGATAAAATATATCAATTAATAGCGACGAGTTGTCTGTCTTATCCATGTTTTTTGAAAAGGATTACGATTGCGAACAGCATTTCTTTTATTCACAAATTCGTAAACTATGATGTCTTCGGGGCAAAAATTCTTATCCAGCAGATGGTTAAACATATCAGGTGTAACATACAGCTTAAATGAGGAATAATCTTTGCTTTTAGTTGGTAGTTGCTCAATTTTTAGTTTTGCTTGGTTGAATTCTGAAGTAATGTAAGCAGATATATCCTCACAGCTAGTATTGGAATCAAAGTTTGATAAAAAGATGCACTTAAATCGCTCAGCTGCTTTAAGTTGTATTTTAAGATCCTTATTTAAATTAGTTTCATGAACATTTGTTGACATTGAATTTATAGGCAGTGTGATGGTTGACGAAGAATTAGTAGACAGAGATGTTGAAGAAAATGCTTGAGATGGTGTTGAAGTAATTATAGTTGCCGGGGGAGTTGTTGTTGAAACAAAAGGAGGTAAAGTTGAAGTTGACTCAGATACACTGACAATCGGAGGATGAAGTGATGAAGTAGATGACGTGAGTGAATCAGGTATCGAAGGTATCGTAGCAAGTGTGGTTGATAATGAGGATGAGACTGATGACGTGGATGTAGATGATAGTGAGGTTGATGACGATGAGGAAACAAATATGGAAGATGTTGAGGAAAACGAGTTTGGAGGAGTTATTGATGACGAAGATGACAAGAATGTAGTGGTGGTTGATGATGTAGTAACGTTTGAAGACGATGATTTACTAGGTGAATGTGATGGTGGTGTCAGCTTCTTAGTTTTTTGAATCAAAGGTGTGAGAGCACCATTTGCTCTTTTTAAGGTATTTCGAGTGACACGAGTAGAAGCAGAAGATACATTTATTTTTGGAGATGATAACAATGTTGTTTTCCTTAAATTATCAATTCTTGGTGATTTTGGTGTAATTCCCTTACTCGTGGATGGTTGATGAAGTGATAGGTGCTCTTTTATAAAAGCAACCGCGTCAATTAGTTTGTCGATTTTAATTTCCAAAGAATTAATTTCAGCTTTCAAGATATACATTTTGTAATTTCCAGTTTTTAATTTATTTATTTTATTCTATTTATTTTATTTTATTTTTTTTATTTTATTTTTTTTTTATTTTTATTTTTCTTTCTTTTTTTTTATATTTTTTTTTTTTTAAGTTTTTATTTAATTTTTGTTCAAGTATTTTTGAAGTATTTTTTAACACCACTGTACGAGTTATTATAAATTGGTTTTGTTTTTCGATGATGTGGTAAAGTTTGATTAACAAAAATTTATCAAATTGGTTTGTGTATTTGGTTGTGGTGTAATTCAATAAGTTTATATGAAAGCTTGCAGTGTCGGTAAGGTAGTGTTGATGTTGTTATGTCGCTGTTCATAAACGGGTGGTTCATAAAAATGTCAACTTCGTTGTTTCTTGAGTGATTTCAATGAAATTGACACTAGTAATAGGTAAGATAAAGTTATGAAAGAAAAAAATATTTTCAAAACAGGGTGGTTCATAAATATTGCAAAAAATGCTAACTTCGTAGTTCCTTGGGTGATTTTGCTGATATTGACACTGCTAAGAGGAGAGATAAAGTTATGAATGAAAAAAATATTTTCAACAGGGTGGTTTAAAAAAAATGTCAAATTCGTTATTCCTTGAGTGATTTTAATGAAATTGACACTACTAATAGGTTAGATAAAATTATGAGAGAAAAAAATATTTTCAAAACAGGGTGGTTCATAAATATGGCAAAAAATGCTAACTTCGTAGTTCCTTGGGTGATTTTGCTGATATTGACACTGCTAAGAGGAGAGATAAAGTTATGAATGAAAAAAATATTTTCAACAGGGTGGTTCAAAAAAAATGTCAACTTCGTTATTCCTTGAGTGATTTTAATGAAATTGACACCACTAATAGGTTAGATAAATTTATGAGAGAAAAAAATATTTTCAAAACAGGGTGGTTCATAAATATGGCAAAAAATGCTAACTTCGTAGTTCCTTGGGTGATTTTGCTGAAATTGACACTGCTAAGAGGTGAGATTAAGTTATGAAAGATAAAAATATTTTAAAATTAGGGTGGTTCATAAAAATGTCAACTTCGTTGTTTCTTGCGTGATATCAATGAAACTGACATAGGTACTAGCTGAGCTTGAGTTATGAACAAAAATATATTTTCAAATTGGGTGGTTCATAAAAATTTCAACTTCGTTCAGCTTCATTGTTTCTTGTGCGATATCAATGAAACTGACATAGATATTAGCTGAGCTTGAGTTTTGAAAGAAAACAATATTTTATGTATGATTTAAAATAATGCCATTTATTTATAATAGATAGGTTAATAAAAACAAATTACATGTAAGATTTTGTTTAAATGGTATTTTTTAATTTTTCACCAAAGCCTAATTTGAAAATATTTTTTTTATTTATAACTCAAACTCAGCTAATACCTATGTCAGTTTCATTGATATCACGCAAGAAATAACGAAGTTGACATTTTTATGAACCACCCTAATTTAAAAATATTTTTTTCTTTCATAACTTTATCTCACCTCTTGGCAGTGTCAATTTCAGCAAAATCACCCAAGGAACTACGAAGTTAGCATTTTTTGCCATATTTATGAACCACCCTGTTTTGAAAATATTTTTTTCTCTCATAAATTTATCTAACCTATTAGTAGTGTCAATTTCATTAAAATCACTCAATAACGAAGTTGACATTTTTTTGAACCACCCTGTTGAAAATGTTTTTTTCATTCATAACTTTATCTCTCCTCTTAGCAGTGTCAATATCAGCAAAATCACCCAAGGAACTACGAAGTTAGCATTTTTTGCCATATTTATGAACCACCCTGTTTTGAAAATGTTTTTTTCTCTCATAACTTTATCTTACCTATTACTAGTGTCAATTTCATTGAAATCACTCAAGAAACAACGAAGTTGACATTTTTATGAACCACCCGTTTATGAACAGCGACATAACATTTTTCTTATCCGGCCCCGTAATTAAATAAACCCATCCCCCATTCCACCCAACCTCTTTAGATTCCTTATGGACAAATCACAAATAACAGCGCCCTATTTCTATATTTGCTACTCATCTCGCGTTCAACCTTACTATCACCTACCCCATTGCTATACCACATAATTTTACCTAATTGTTGCCAGTTTAAAAGCCCACCGAAAAAATACCACGGTCAACTGCCTTGCGTACATATATCAACAACCACGAAAATGTGTCTTTGCGATGATTTTGTTTTTCGAGGATGTGTCGCACCAGAGATGTGTCTTTGAGAAGATTTTGTTTGCGGGTATGTGTTTCGCGGAGATTTGGTTTTGCGATGATTTTGTTTGCGAGGATGTGTCGTGCAGAGATTTTGTTTGCGAGGATTAGTTGGGTTCCCCCATTTGCTATGTGTACATATGTGTGCAAATATAAAAAGTGGCGCTTACTATAAATCTTGCACAGGGCGCAATGTTGGCTGGGGCTGGCCCTGCCTATACCTATAAAGTAGGTACGTACCTAGTACCTACCTATAAGCTACAATTTTGAAAGTCTCAATTCTTTGCTTACCTACCCGTAATTTGTTCTCATTATCGGCAACGTAAAATACCTACCTACATACAACCACTGACCAATCTACCTTCCTATATAGCTGATAACCCACACACAGCACACTACCTCCTCTCACATAACTATAGATAGTGCAAATAAACCAATCAAGAAATAGGTAGGTACCTGCAAGAAACTTAATCACAACAACAAAAAGTTGTGGTTTCACGCCTCATCCAAAACATCCCTCACACTTCATCTACAAATAGGAAGCATTTTTCCTTTTTTGCTCACATTTCATTTCAATAAAAAAAAAACAACACCCAATGAACACAATAGATTTCAGAATATTTCGATGCAAAACCAATATACCTACAACTATACATAACTCATGCTCATCGCATTAAATCGACCAATGGCCGTTAATTATCCTTAAAAATCCCTAGCAAAAAATTCTTCCCACAAAAATTCCTTACTCGAATTCACTAACCATCTTAACGAATATATTAAATACACGAACCATTGTATTCGACGAGTTTTATCTTCGATAAAAATTTAATTGGTCTTTTTGCGATAATTTCCGGGATGAGTTAGGGGACCTGTCTTGGTACCAGTTGGCTGCTGGTACCATTGTATATAAAATCTATAGTACTATCATGAACACAAATTTTTTAGTCGAACATGTGTCCTGTACGCGTCGCTGAGATAGCCACAAATTAGACTATTGAGACTTAGCTAAATGTAGGGAATAAGTAAATAGAGCGAGAAGAATCTATTATTTAAATTCTGCAAACATAATAAGATTCCTTAAAAGGGTCAAGTAAACGTGCATGAAAATATTTTGTTTAATTAAATTTGTGTTTCAATTAAATTTTAAATTAATTATATTTTTTTATACATACTTTTATGTTCCTCCGCAATGATTTCGTAAAAAAATGGAACCCGACATTCTACCTAAATTTTAAGGCCTCAACCTTAACGATCCGATTATTACAACAAAATTTATCAGCCCACCAAACCAACTACGAGGGGACCTTTACAATTATTATGAATAAAAAAACCTACTACAAACGTGCATACCTACATATACCAAATTTTTTTTCCGATGCGAAGCCAATTTGTCAAGGTTATAGTTTTTTATTGCGTTTTTTCACTTCCTCGCACTCTCATAAAATTAGTATACAGCGTTCCCGTTCTTATTTTATTATTACGTTTCTTGTTTTGTGAATATTCGGGATTCCAACCATCACATCACAAAGAAGTCGAACATATGTCCTTAAGATGGTCGCTACCGTCACTCCTCTTCATGATATTACTATAGATTTTATATACAATGCTGGTACCAGTTGTCTGGGATAAGTGGTCTTGGGACCAGTGGTTCCGGGATCGGCTATACCCAACCCATTACATCATTGTATATAAAATCTATAGTAATATCATGAAGAGGAGTGACGGTAGCGACATCTTAAGGACATATGTTCGACTTCTTTGTGATGTGATGGTTGGAATCCCGAATATTCACAAAACAAGAAACGTAATAATAAAATAAGAACGGGAACGCTGTATGCTAATTTTATAAGAGTGCGAGGAAGTGAAAAAACGCAATAAAAAACTATAACCTTGACAAATTGGCTTCGCATCGGAAAAAAAATTTGGTATATGTAGGTATGCACGTTTGCAGTAGGTTTTTTTATTCATAATAATTGTAAAGGTCCCCTCGTAGTTGGTTTGGGGGGCTGATAAATTTTGTTGTAATAATCGGATCGTTAAGGTTGAGGCCTTAAAATTTAGGTAGAATGTCGGGTTACATTTTTTTATGAAATCATTGCGAAGGAACATAAAAGTATGTGTAAACAAATGTAATTAATTTAAAATTTAATTGAAACACAAATTTAATTAAACAAAATTTTTTCATGCACGTTTACTTGACCCTTTTGCAGAATTTAAATAATAGATTCTTCTCGCTCTATTTACTTATTCCCTACATTTAGCTAAGTCTCAGTAGTCTAATTTGTGGCGATCTCAGCAACGCGTACAGGACACATGTTCGACTAAAAAATTTGTGTTCATGATAATACTATAGATTTTATATACAATGATTACATAGATACATAGATTCCCGAATTTACTTGAGGGTTCTGGTATCTGTTTCTCGTCCATAGAAGAAGCTTTTCGATATTGTTGAGCTTTGGTATTCGATTTCGAATTCGAAAGATCTCCCAAAGCTCACCTCATGTTGGTCTACAACATCCATAATACACAAGATGGCGCTATAGACTGTAAGAAGTCAAGCTCACTTCAGGTTACTCCACAGTCCACAAGATGGCGCTATAGGATTGACCGTCCCGGGCAAATCCATTACTGCTTTCACCATTATAACGATGTAAACGGTCACTGTGAACTACTTTCAGTTTGCCTCTTAGTCCTCTCTGAATGCGGTAGACGACATCATTTATTCGTAGAAAGATATAAGAGCCTTCCCAATTTTGTTGAAGTTTCGGTGAATGTCCCTTCCGACGGTGGGGATTATAAAACCACACAAGGTCTCCCGCTTGGATTCGTGTTTTGCGGCTTTTGTGTCATATCCTGTCGATCACTTGATAGCTTTATATTTTCCCTTGTCCTTTCATGAATATCAACCTCATTTGCATAAAATCCGAATTTGATTTCACTTGAAAGTCGTATTGTGTTCCCAATCAGGATTTCTAAAGGCTTAACTACATTCAAAACTTTTTGCAAAAAGTACAAATGTGAAAAAATACACACATACTCTAGCGACATCTCCTTTTAGATATTTTTACCAAAACTGCCATTTTGTTGAAAAAACCCTAGCACCATCTGAATGAAAAATTTTGATCCCCTAAAATTTCCCACCCAGTGGTGACATCTGTTAGTCGATTTTTAAACTCATTATTTATGTGTGTTGGTGTTTTACTTTTGTGCAAAAGTAAAAGTTAGGACCGCTTTAACTTTTACTTTGGTAAAATTTGAGAAGGAAGATAGGATTTTGTAGTACGTTGAAAAAGACAGAACATTTTGTTCACTTTTGTACAAAAGTAAGTTGAATGTAGTTAAGCCTTAATAGTGTATGTCCTGTTGAGCTATGTGCCGCATTTTGATAGGCCATCAAGAAGAATGGAATATGCCGATCACAGTCTCGTTGGTTTTCGCTTACAACTTTGGAAAGGTGTTCTTTAAGGGTCCTGTTGAATCGTTCAACCATCCCATCAGATTGTGGATGAAGCGGTGTTGTCCTCGTCTTTTAAATGCCAAGGAGTGTACAAACCTGCTTACCCAGTTGAAAACAATCTGATCGGCGACTGTTTTGGTTTCCTGGTTTGGGATGTCAACCATTCAGCTGCATTGAGAACCATTCAGCTGCTTCCATTGCATCGAAAGTATCGTTGATTCTTGGCAGAAGGTAGCTGTCTTTCTTTGTCACATCGTTCCGCCTCCGATAGTCCACACAGAATCGAGTACTTCCATCCTTCTTGATGACAAGAACAGCTGGTGATGCCCAAGGGCTTTTAGAATTTTCGATTAGCCCATCTTTCTTCATGGTCGATGTCATCTCTGCAACTTCGGCTTGTTTGGCTAATGGAAGACCCCTTTGCTGGTTGACGAATCGGTCTCGCGTCTCGATTCGATTCGATGCTGCCCCAGTTGTGTTCGACCATACTGCCCACTGGGTGAAAATAGTATATCAGCGTACTCGTGAAGGAGGCTTCCAGCAACATTAAGCTGATGTTCACTTAATTTTGAAGACCTGAGAATTTTTGCATTCATAAATTTCAATTTCCCAGGGTCCACAGATTTGTGTGTGTCCGCTTCTGTGATTTTAGTTATTGCGGATACAGATTCACTCCTTCCAACAACTTCTCCCTTTCTAAGCTTGACTTCGTACGGTTTAATATTAAGTATCCGTACGGGCACCATGTTGTTGTTTGGTGCCACAAGAGTCTTCCCTAGGATAATGTTTTGGGAAGACTGCTCAGACTCTGGCTTCACCATCAGGTATCGGTGGCTACCCAAATCACCCTTTATTTTCCTCCAAACGAACACTTCTGAAGAAGGTGGCAGGGAAATATCTTCCTTTATGACAGTCCTTAGTGTTGATGAGTTTTCGTTGCCATACACCATTGGAATTTCCACATTTCGGTACTTAAGAACTTGCTCTCCCATATCAAGGATTACTCCGTGCTCTTTCATTAAGTCGATTGCAATGATGCACTTATATCTGCTACCAGAAACAGATGTGTAAACTCCAGAGCTGCCAAACGGATCATAAGACGAACCTCTCCGTACACTCTGGCTGCCTCTCCTGTTGTAGTTTTGAGACAGTAGGTGTTGGTGTTATGCAGCCATGTCATCTTCACCAAGTCCCTTCGAACAATGGAGGCAGTGGCACCGGTGTCTATCGTAGCCACTTGTTTCTTGCTGTTTAATGTTGCTTCAGACTTTTGTCGTTTCGTTTAGTCTGCGAGACCTGGATGGTGGTTCTGGGGCCATCAATACCAGAACCTGGTTGAGAAACCGGTCGAGTAGGAGTATTGACGTTATTGTTACTAGTTCTGCTTCCACAATGTTGACATGCAGGTCTTCTAGGCGGCAATCTGCACTTGCGTTGGAGATGTCCGGTCTTGTTACAATTCCGGCATCGAGCAAGTCCATCTCGCTTTTTCCTTTGGAACGCTGTTCTCTGACAAGAACACTCCCCGATTTCTATTTCTCTTGCCCGACGGACTCGTTGAGAAGCCTGTTCTGCTGTTTCTATAGTCATGCTTCAGGCAACGTGCGTTTTCCAGCAGTTCAAATCGCTCGCTGAAGGTTGATATCAGATACAGCACGGCGAATTGGTTGATGATTTCATCCCCTGCAGGCGGATATGCTAGGTGCGCCAATCGTTCGATGTCTGCTTGGAGCTGTTGCAGAGTTTCTCTTCTTTTCTGGTCTCTGGAATTGAGTTGGACGTGGAAGACTTCTTGCATATGGCCATCTCCAAAGCGTTTGTCAATGGCCTGAACGAGAACACTGAAGTTGCCATTTTTATCTGCTGGTATGCTTTGTAAAAGTTCAGCAGCAGGTCCTCTGAGGGCAAGCGTTTTGTAGATTAACCAAGAATTTTGCCCATCGAAGGTTGGTGGATGCATCCCTCTTCTCTTTGGACAGTCGCCAGAACTTTCTTGAAAATTCATTTTCATTTTTTTTGTGAAAGGCGTCTAACTTTCCTTCGAGCAGATTTGTCTGTTCTTGAAATTGTTGAAGAAGATTTTTCTCTTGTTTTTCGAGCAGACTCATTTGTTCACTGCGTTGTTGTTCTAGAAGATTCTTTTGTTCTTGTCTTTGATTTTCTAAAAAACTCTTTTGTTCTTTGCTTTGATTTTTTAAAAAATTCTTTTGGTTTTCTTTTGTTCTTGAAGTCTCTTTTCTTGACTATCAAATTTGGCGAGCAGCTGAGACAGCATATTGGTCATGTCCGATGTACTTGTTCTTCCATCCATTATTTCAATATCGAATATAAACGTGTCTAGGTTTTCTCCACGTCTTCTTATATTTTCCTGCAGACGAATTAGAAGATTATTCTTTGTTCCAGCAGTAGGAAGACATCGCTTGTTTAGTTCCGCCTTAAGTTCTACTAAATTTAAATCATTCAGAGTTTTACCCATTGTCTTTTCAATTTCTTTTCTTTTTTGTAATTATTGTCTGTTTACACACTAAATTATCTGAATGCACAGATAAAATCAGCTTTGTCCCACTTCTGACACCAATGTAATAGTTTCTCTGGTTCGATAGATAAAACTTACAGCCCTATTCTGGCAAACCTCACTGATACCTCACAAGTCACAAAAACCTTACAAGGAAAGGTGAAATCGATTTTGTGAGGTTTTCGTACCCTCACAACAGTGAGCCTCACAAAAACTATCGAAATTATGATCTCCTTTTGAGAACCTCACAACAACCTCACAAGAAATCAACCTCAACTAAACTAAAGACCTATGGTGGGTTTTTTTTTTTTTTTTTTTTTATTAATTTTATACTGAATTGGGCCCATAGTTTTTTACAGAAAAAACTTAAAAGTTAATACAAAGGGGCCTTTGGATTATGAGGGGTGATATTATGAGTTGTAGAGGGAGTTTCTGAGAGTGGATAAATTGGTGTGAAAGTCAAGGATTGTTGGTGAGTTATTTGCCAAATGCAACATTCTTGATATCGGCTCGAAGAATCCATAAAGATTTCGGTGGTAAGGAGGGCGGAAGAGTGGGGCAGATCTTAGGTTACGTGGGTTAGTATAGATCGGGATCATTTCCGACAGAATGGGTGAATCAATAGTCCCTGCTAAGAGTTGGTGTACAAAGAGTATATTAGCTACTTCTCGACGTTTTTTAAGGGTTTGCAAATTGATCAGTTTCAATCGATCTTCATAGGGGGGCAAAATAAAGTTATCTGACCACGAAAGGCCGCGAAGGGCAAACCGAACAAACCTATGTTGGACGGCCTCAATTCTAAGGGAGTGTGAGTTATGGTATGGTGACCAGACTTGGCTAGCGTATTCGAGGAGGGGTCTTACAAAAGTAATATAAAGGGACTTAGAAACGTAGGGGTCAGAGAATTCTTTAGACCACCGTTTTATGAAGCCAAGAGAGGAATTGGCCTTGTTAATATTTTGATCATAATGAGAGCGGAAGTTGAGCTCTTTATCACAAATAACTCCAAGGTCTCGGATGGAATAAACAATTGGAATGGCTACGTTACGAAAATAATATAATCTGGGAGGTGAGGGTAACCGTTTACGGGAGAAGGTTATGGATTGGCATTTAGCAACATTGAGTTCGAAGAAGTTAATTTCAGTGGGGGTAGAAATGACCTTCATGATTTTGATATCATCTGCGTAGATAAACAGATATGAGTCATTTATTATATTTACAACATCGTTTGTTGTTAAGACAAAGATTAGAGGACCCAAGTGGCTGCCTTGGGGAACGCCTGAAGTGGCGTTAATGGGATTAGAGATTAAAAACCTGAATATTACCCTGTATTGACGTTGTTCAAGATATGATCTCAACCATGAAATGAAAAGGGGTGGAAAACCAAAAGCTTTAAGTTTCAGGTATACAGTTTGATAACAGATTTTGTCAAAAGCTTTGCTGAAATCTGTAGTTATGACGTCGACTTCATTTCCTCTCTCTAATGCATTCAGTGTCTTTGAAACAAATTCAGTTAGGTTAGTTGTAGTCGATCTGCCCTTAACGAAACCATGCGGTTGGGGAGAAAAGATAGATTTACAGTGAAAATATAGGGAGTCGTAGACAATGCTTTCAAAGAGCTTGGTGATAGAAGATTGTTTAGCAATAGGTCGGTAGTTGGATATATCATTTTTACCGCTTTTTTTGTGAATGGGGAAAATAAACGAATCTTTTGGGAAGATGGCTTGAGAGAATGAAAGACGAAATAAGGCTGTAAGAGAGAGTTTACACATTTTTTGAGAAATATTTAGGGCAAACCATCAGGACCGGGAGAGAAGTCATCTTTAAGCATACTCATCTTTTTGTAAACAATATCAGTCCTAATGTCAATTGAGGCTAGAGAGGTTTGTGGGCAATTCTTCAAGTAACTGAAAAATTCGCAGTCGGGTTTGTAAGAATTATTGCTATACGATTGGCTGAAGAAGGAGGCAAAAAAAATTGGAAATTATTTTAGGGTCTGCAGAAGAAGTATTAAGATATTTGAGAGTAGAAGGGAAGCCATCAAATTTCTTCTTAACATTAATGCTGGTAGAAGGAAAAATCTGTAGCAGACCTGGATTTAAGGAAAGTTTTCCAAAGTCTATTCCTGACATTACGGAGTGTTCTTAATTCCTTGTTATACCAGGGAGGTGAGTATGAACAGTTTTTACGAGGTGCATATGACACAAACTGAATGAGACAGTTAAATATGGCTGAGTAGAAGAAAGGGAGTGTGACTTCGATGGGGGTAGATTTACTTTGTTTAAAACTTCCACTTATTTATTTCGTAAATAAAAACACTTTACTTTCTAACTACCAAACAATTTATTATTCAACACTCAAATATACCGAAACTGATTTCTGAAAACTATTTACTTATCTCTTATTAAAACCAACTTTATACTTTCAATATTAAAAACAAACTGTGTCTTCTGTCCGCCAAACAGGCGCTTTTATACTTATTACATAGATTCCCGAATCTACTTTAGAGATCTGGTATCTGCTTCTCGAACATTCCATAGAAAAAGCTTTTCGATGTTTTTGCGCTTTAGTATTCGAATTCGAAAGCTCTCCCAAAGCTCACCTCATGTTGGTCTACAACATCCATAATCCACAAGATGGCGCTTTAGACTGTAAGAAGTCAAGCTCACTTCAGGTTGCTCCACAATCCACAAGATGGCGCTATAGAGTGTAAGAAGTCATAATTCAAAATAACAGTGGTCCGTTCTTTTTCTATAAAATTTTAACCATGGACGTATTATATATGCACTGCTAGTTGCCAATCTCAGGTTGGTTCCATTTTAGCCTCGGCGACACTTAGCCCTCCTCACTGCAACTAGCGGAAAAAAATGAAACCTCTCAGTGTTGGTATGGAGGTTGGATATTCAAAATGAAACAATTCACCAAAAATAATACAATTGGCCGCGTTCGAATGATAGGCCGATTGGGTATACAAGATCGTTTTGCATCGAACGACCAAAACCGGATTGGATAGATTTGTCTGGTATTTAAATTTTATATTTGTTTTGTATTTTATATATATTTTATATTTTATTTTGTTCGGTAAAAATCGAAATCCATATAAAAATAACCACAAACTAGAAGTTCCGCCTATTGTTTAAAGGATCCAATGCGAATCTGTCGCAGTGAGGACGAGAAAAATAATAATAAAGTGTTGATTTCATTGACAACAACATAGTAGGGGTATTCCCGATCCGATGCAACTGGTCTTGTATCATTGCAAAAATGCAAAAGTGTAAATTTGCTATACCCTAACCCCACTGTAAAAAAAAACTTTGTACTTTTGCAATGATTGAAAGACCAGTTTGCATCGGATCGGGAATACCCCTATTGTTATTAGCAGTTCGAGTAAAATTTAAAAGCAATCCGGATTGGTTGTTGTTGTAATCCTACAGGAAAAAAAAAGCTGATAAACAAACCAGCTGTTTTCCAAAATAAATCTGAAAGGTATCTTAAAATTTTTCGGATTTTTGAGAAAAAAAACAGCTAACATCTGATATACGTGTCAGCTGATTTTCAGCGTCTACTCTCTCAATTTCTTTGGCAATGGCTAAAAGAACGCGCGGGGTTTCTAGTTTGTGGTTTTGTTTTTACATAGATTTTGATTTTTACCGACAAAATAAAATATATAAAAAATACAAAACAAATATATACCAGACAAAACTGTCCAATCCGGTTTTGTTCGTTTGAAAACATATCCGATGCAAAACATGTTGAATTCCTTTCAACCAAAGAATCTATTTTTTTTTCTTAAAAGAATCGAATTTTTTCTGTCCTTGAAAGGAATACGAAAAGAACCAATTTTTTTTGTGATTTTTTGTGTGGCCTTTGACAGCAGCAATTTTTAAGTAAAACGTCATAAAAATATTCAATTTGGAAATTAATTATTATAAATTATTGAAAAACAAAGCATAAATATTTAATATAAAATTCACCGAAAATTCGTTGCAACCAAAAACACAATTTGTTTTCTTAAAACACTTCGAAATTCAATTTGACATTTTAGAAATTTCAAATCTTGCTAGTGTGTTTGCAAATCGGTATAAAATCTTTCTTGAATCTTGCTAAATTAGCAAGATTTGTTTTGACAAACAAAATTCGAATTGTTTAGAAAAAAAAATCGATTCTTTTGTTGAAAGGAATTTCACATTAGATACCCTATCGGCCTATCATTCGAACGCAGCCAATTTTATTATTTTTGGTGAATGTGAATTGTTTCATTTTGAATATCCAACCTCCAAACCAACACTACAAAAAATAAGAGGGAAAATACCGTAGATGTCGCACATTTCTATGCAGGAAATTTAAAAATGTAAGGTTTGGTTTATCGCTAAATACGACTTTTTGAATTTTTAAAAACAGACGTCGCGAGCTTCTATGTCAGAAGTTCATTTTTTTTTCCTGAAGTGGCGTGGGAAGAGCTAGCATCGCTCTCTTATTTTGGCGACATAATTTTGACAATTGTTGTATGAAACTGACATTAGACTAGCAGTCCATATATATACGTCCATGATTTTAACTATTGTTGTTGTGTCAAAAAAAAATGTTAAAATGTCATTTTTAAAAGTGTTACACTAGTGTAACATTTTATTTAGGAACGACCAATGTTAAAAATATTGTTGATCTGTCAATCGAAAGGGGTTGAAAAAAAATTAAACTAATTTGGAATGAATAAATCAAAGAAATTTTCTGATTGCATCAAATTTTATTAGACAAAATATTATGATCACTTAAATCATTAAATGCATATCTACAATATTCAAAATAAATTCACATTAATTTTATTTTCGTGAAAAATCGAATCAGTAACGAAATGTGTAGATTTTTTTTTCACTCATAATGGACACAAATTTCTCTGTAAAAAAAATACCAAATTGAAGGATTAAGCATCCTAAAAAAACAACATTCATCAGAAAATAAATGAAATAATTGCAAAACTCAAAATCCAGAAATATATATATAAATAAATTATGTTGAAAAGAAATACAAAAATTATAATAATCACAAATTCAGCTGCTTTTGATAGATCAACACTTCAATTCATATCAAGGAGGTGAGTTGAAAATTGTTAGAAAGTGAAACACACTGACACTTCAACACTGAATTTAGGAACGATTTAATGACGTCATAATGTTACACAGTGTTACATTTTTCCATTTAGGAACAACCAAAGTTAACAATAGTTAACATTTTATAGAAAAAAAAACGCACCACAGACGTTACAATATTTGTAATGCTGTTCTGGCGAAATGAAAACCAATACAATTCCCACATGTTAAATGAACAAGAGGTGAGGTATGTAACTCGCACACATTATGACATCGCGTTTGAAATAAATTTCAATTCAATTTACAGTACTTAAATTGCCACGTGCCACGGACGTTATTGATACCACTCGAAGGAGTTTAAATGTATTTTGTTCCGATAACCTTACAAAATATGTTTGGAAGGTGCTACAAGGCCGATCTGCCAAGGGTATTTTTTGTAGATGTGTATTTTTTTCTTTAATATTTTAGTAGGTACCTACTTGTTTTTTTTTTTGATTTACTTAATATTTGTAAACAAGAACCTATAAATGTCCTATTTCACATTATTTTCAGTATTCACAATGCGTTCCACACTTAATGACCACATGCGTATTCATACCGGAGAAAAGCCGTTTGTATGTGATCTATGTGGGAAAGCCTTCAATCAGAATGCAAATCTGAAGCAACATGTTATGCGTCATAACAAAACGAAGCCTTTTAAGTGTGACCAGTGTCATCGATCATTCGTAAGCAAAGGAGAACTCTACGCCCACCTGCGGAGTCACAACGGTGACCAACCATTTAGATGTGACAGCTGTCCATCCGCTTTCACAACTTCCAGTTCCTTAGTCAAACATAAACGTATTCACACTGGAGAGAGACCATATTCTTGTGACTTCTGTCCGATGCGCTTCACTGCTTTAAACACTCTTAAGAATCATCGACGGACCCATACAGGAGAAAAGCCATACAAATGCAAGTTCTGTCCGCGAGCATTCGCGCAAAAAAGCGATTGCAGCATCCATATGAGAACGCACACAGGCGAACGCAGGCATAGTTGTAATATTTGTAGTATGAAGTTCCAGCAGTCGGGCACCTTGCGTACACACATGAAAACCCACAAAGATAGAGGCCAGCAATCACAAGAATTTGAAGGGCACAAGGAACAATCATCACACGAGTTAGACATAATTGAAATTGAAGATGGTCAAGTAATGCTAGGAGAGCAGGAAAATCGTCGGCAACTACAAACACATGAACCAACTGCTGATTCGGAAGAAGGTATGGATATAAGTCAAGACGAGCTTCTGCATTTCAATATTGACGACTGTGCTAGCGGTAATAGTGTCTTCAGTGGAGAATGACCAATGAAGACAATAAAAAGACAAATCGTTTTTTTAAGTTATAAAATTAAGACAAAAAAAAAACACAAAAGTTCGGAATAAGCAACAAAACGTTGGGCCAAATAATTGAATAAAATATTTTTTTTTCCGAAGTCGTACAGAAATCGAAATCCAGAAGACAAAAAATCCCGTAAGCTAAAGTAACAAAACTCTGAATGAAGTTCAAGCTTGTGGAAATTTTTTTAAATACAAAAAATTATTAATGGATGAATTTAAAAAGGTATACAAAATCGAAGAAAAGAAATTATGATACACATCAATACGGCGTCAACGCAGCCGATCCCAGAACCACTGATACCAAGACCACTTATCCCACTCAACTGGTACCAGCAGCCAACTGCACCCAGGACAACCGGTCCCGAGACACTGGTCCCCAAACTCATCACGGAACTGGCCGTTAAAAGACCAATTAAATTTAAACTCACCCCGGAAGTTGTCGTAAAAAGACCAATTAAATTTATATTTAAAATAAAACAATGGTTCGTGTATTTAATACTTTCGACAAGATGGTTAGTGAATTCGAGTAAGGAATTTTTGGGGGAAGAATTTTTTTTGGAGGGTTTTTTTCTGTTGTGCTGCAAATTCGCCCATTGGTCGATTTAATGCGATGGCCATGAGTTATGTATAGTTGTAGGTATATTGGTTTTGCATGGAAATATTCTGAAATCTATTGTGTCTCTCGTTCATTGGGTGTTGTTTTTGTTTTATTGAAATGAAATGTGAGCAAAAAAGGAAAAATGCTTCCTATTTGTAGATGAAGTGTGAGGGATGTTTTGGATGAGGCGTGAAACCACAACTTTTTGTTGTTGTTTCTTGTAGGTACCTATTTCTTGATTGGTTTATTTGCACTATCTATAGTTAGGTAAGAGGAGGTAGTGTGCTGTGTGTGGGTTATCAGCTATATAGGAAGGTAATTTGGTCAATGGTTGTAGGTAGCTATTTTACGTTGCCGATAATGAGATCAAATTATGGGTAGGTATAGGTAAGCAAAGAATTGAGACTTTCAAAATTGTAGCTTATAGGTAGGTAGGTACCTACTTTATAAGTATAGGCAGGGCCAGTCCTAGCCAAAATTGCGCCCTGTGCAAGATTTATAATATCGTTGGTGCTAGAAGAGACAAAACTATTCTCATACAACTCTTAGACAGTGTAATCTTAATTATAGCTCAGTTATAACCTATGTCAGTTTCATTGAAATCGCGCAATAAAAAGCGAAGTTGACATTTTTATGAACCACCCTAATTTGAAAATATTTTGTTTGTTCATAACTCAAGCTCAGCTAATACCTATGGCAGTTTCATTGAAATCGCGCAAGAAACAACGAAGTTGACAATTTTGTGAACCACCCTAATTTGAAAACATTTTTTTTATTCATAACTCAAGCTCAGCTAATACCTATGTCAGTTTCATTGATATCACGCAAGAAACAACGAAGTTGACATTTTTATGAACCACCCTAATTTTAAAATATTTTTTCTTTCATAACTTTATCTCACCTCTTGGCAGTATCAATTTCAGCAAAATCACCCAAGGAACTACGAAGTTAGCATTTTTTGCCATATTTATGAACCACCCTGTTTTGAAAATTTTTTTTTCTCTCATAAATTTATCTAACCTATTAGTAGTGTCAATTTCATTAAAATCACTCAAGGAATAACGAAGTTGACATTTTTTTTGAACCACCCGGTTGAAAATATTTTTTCATTCATAACTTTATCTCTCCTCTTAGCAGTGTGAATATCAGCAAAATCACCCAAGGAACTACGAACTTAGCATTTTTTGCCATATTTATGAACCACCCTGTTTTGAAATTTTTTTCTCTCATAAATTTATCTAACCTATTAGTAGTGTCAATTTCGTTAAAATCACTCAAGGAATAACGAAGTTGACATTTTTTTTGAACCACCCTGTTGAAAATATTTTTTTCATTCATAACTTTATCTCTCCTCTAAGCAATGTCAATATCAGCAAAATCACCCAAGGAACTACGAAGTTAGCATTTTTTGCAATATTTACAACAGCGCCCTATTTCTATATTTGCTACTCTCGCGTTCAACGTTACTATCACCAACCCCATTGCTATACCACATAATTTTACCTAATTGTTGCCAGTTTAAAAGCCCACCGAAAAAATACCACGGTCAACTGCCTTGCGTACATATATCAACAACCACGAAAATTTGTCTTTGCGATGATTTTGTTTTTCGAGGATGTGTCGCAGCAGAGATGTGTCTTTGAGAAGATTTTGTTTTCGGGTATATTGTGTGATGTGTCTCTGCGGAGATTTGGTTTTGCGATGATTTTGTTTGCGAGGATTAGTCGGGTTCCCCCATTTGCTATGTGTATATATGTGTGCAAATATAAAAAGTGGCGCTTACTATAAATCTTGCACAGGGCGCAATTTTGGCTAGGACTGGCCCTGCCTATACTTATAAAGTAGGTACCTACCTACCTATAAGCTACAATTTTGAAAGTCTCAATTCTTTGCTTACCTATACCTACCCATAATTTGTTCTCATTATCGGCAACGTAAAATACCTACCTACAACCATTGACCAATTTACCTTCCTATATAGCTGATAACCCACACACAGCACACTACCTCCTCTTACCTAACTATAGATAGTGCAAATAAACCAATCAAGAAATAGGTAGGTACCTACAAGAAACTAAATCACAACAACAAAAAGTTGTGGTTTCACGCCTCATCCAAAACATCCCTCACACTTCATCTACAAATAGGAAGCATTTTTCCTTTTTTGCTCACATTTCATTTCAATAAAAAACAACACACAATGAACGAGAGACACAATAGATTTCAGAATATTTCCATGCAAAACCAATATACCTACAACTGTACATAACTCATGCTCATCGCATTAAATCGACCAATGGCCGTCAATTATCCTTAAAAATCCCTAGCAAAACATTCTTCCCACAAAAATTCCTTACTCGAATTCACTAACCACCTTAACGAATATATTAAAAACACGAACCCTTGTATTCGACGAGTTTTATCTTCGATAAAAATTTAATTGGTCTTTTTGCGATAACTTCCGGGATGAGTTTGGTCACCCAGTTGTCTTGGTACCAGTTGGCTGCTGGTACCAGTTGTCTGGGATAAGTGGTCTTGGGACCAGTGGTTCCGGGATCGGCTATACCCAACCCCGTCCAGCCCCCGAAACTCGAGGGCTAATAACATTATCAGGGGTTTTTGTATGATAACACACTTGCAGTTAGGCTGCCAAGCTTTCGCACCATCATATTAATATTGAAGGTTTGAATGAACAACAACACTTGAGTGAGCTACCACCAAGTTTTTATAGGCTGGAGTTATAGCTATTTCACGATCGCCACGCCGCCGATCATCAGACTCCTTTAAGTGGTGCTTGGTCTTTGTTCAATTTTAATTGAAAAAACTTTCTATGCCCAGGTAGGACTCGAACTCGGACCAAGCTCCCTCCGAGCCATATGCATACGCATTGCGCCACCGAGGTCACTTGATCAAGTCGGTCGAATTTTAAGTTTTCTTGTTTTGACAATTGCATTTGAAACCAGCATTTTTACTAGCTACAACTCCAGCCTATAAAAACTTGGTGGTAGCTCACTCAAGTGTTGTTGTTCATTCAAACCTTCAATAATAACATTATCGTCTAATTGAAAAACAACTTCTAGAAAATATATTGTAATTCACATGAAATTCTAGAAAACTTTATTTTTCGATGCACACGATTTTTGGATGAGGATACTCCAACATTAAGTAAAAATTCGCAAGAATAGTTCCATCTTTTAAAAGCAGTCTTGAGCGTGGAGAAAAACTGAGCTAGTTATCATTATATGAGCTACTTATTATTATTTCCTGCAGCACTGAACGCTGCGGGGTTGGGTTTAGCCGATCCCAGAACCACTGGTCCCAAGACCATCCCGGAAGTAGTAATAAAGACCAATTAAATTTATATCGAAAATAAAACCCCTCGAATACATTGATTCGTGTATTTAATATATGCATTAAGATGTTTAGTGAATCGGAGCGAGGAATACAAATAAAAAGTTATTTTTCCACGCCTCAGCTTAAACATCCCTCACACTACATCTACAAATTGAAAGCATTGTTCCTTTTTTGCTCACATTTTATTTCAATTTAAAAAACAACACCTAATGACCGAGAGACACAATAGATTGCAGAATATTTCCATGCAAATCCAATATACCTACAACTATACATAATTTATGCTTCCTCGCATTAAATCGACCAATGGCCGAAAATCCAACACAACAGAAAAAAATCCTCAGAAATAAAATTCTTCCCACAAAAATCCCTCACTCGAATTCACAAACCATCTTAGCGAATATAGTAAATGCACGAACCATTGTATTCGACGAGTTTTATCTTCGATAAAAATACGCAAGGCAGTTGACCGAGGTATTTTTTCGGTGGGCTTTTAAACTGGCAACAATTAGGTAAAATTATGTGGTATAGCAATGGGGTAGGTGATAGTAAGGTTGAACGCGAGAGGAGTAGCAAATATAGAAATAGGGCGCTGTTATTTGTGATTTGTCCATAAGGAATCTAAAGAGGTTGGGTGGAATGGGGGATGGGTTTATTTAAGTACGGGGCCGGATAAGAAAAATGTTATGCCGCTGTTCATAAACGGGTGGTTCATAAAAATGTCAACTTCGTTGTTTCTTGAGTGATTTTAATGAAATTGACACTAGTAATAGGTAAGATAAAGTTATGAAAGAAAAAAATATTTTTTTAAAACAGGGTGGTTCATAAAAATTGCAAAATATGCTAACTTCGTAGTTCCTTGGGTGATTTTGCTGATACTGACACTGCTAAGAAGAGAGATAAAGTTATGAATGAAAAAAATATTTTCAACAGGGTGGTTCAAAAAAATTGTCAACTTCGTTATTCCTTGAGTGATTTTAATGAAATTGACACTACTAATAGGTTAGATAAATTTATGAGAGAAAAAAATATTTTCAAAACAGGGTGGTTCATAAATATGGCAAAAAATGCTAACTTCGTAGTTCCTTGGGTGATTTTGCTGAAATTGACACTGCCAAGAGGTGAGATAAAGTTATGAAAGAAAAAATATTTTTAAATTAGGGTAGTTCATAAAAATGTCAACTTCGTTGTTTCTTGCGCGATTTCAATGAAACTGCCATAGGTATTAGGTGAGCTTGAGTTATGAACAAAAAAATTATTTTCAAATTAAGGTGGTTCATAAAAATGTCAACTTCGTTGTTTCTTGCGTGATATCAATGAAACTGACGTAGGTATTAGCTGAGCTTGAGTTATGAACAAAAAAAATATTTTCAAATTAGGGTGGTTCATAAAAATGTCAACTTCGTTTTTTATTGCGCGATTTCAATGAAACTGACATAGGTTATAACTGAGCCATAGTTAAGATTACACTGTCTAAGAGTTGTATAAGAACAGTTTTGTCGCTTCTAGCACTGAAGATATTACTTGGGCAACCAATAGTCTGTTCAACAAAAATTTTCAGTGGGGGCGAGCTTTTTTTAAAACAGTGGCGCCTGTATTTTATCACAACACTGAATTGAAAAAACTTCAACAAACTTATTATTAATAGTAAAAAAATATATTTCGCTTTCAATTTCAATTATGTTATTTTTTCGTCTATTTTCTTGTCATTAGGAGATTTTGAACCGCTTTTTTCTTTTTTCTTTATTCTGGAATGTTATTTGATTGAAAAAAATTTTAATTTTACTTTGGTATTTGATTTTTCCAAGGATTGAACTCATGACCTTCCGATCACTGCTCCAGCACTCTACCACTAGGCCAACTCGCTATTCGAGAGATAGATGTAAAATTTGTAACAAGTAGATGCATTTGCTATTGACATTTTATAAAAGCTGTTTTCCTTATGAAAGCCAATAGCTCACCAAGGAAAGCAATATTTTACATAAGCTTGCTATTAACATTATATAAAAGCTATATTTTTCTTTTGGAAGGTAATGGCTCACCAAAAAAAGCAATAATTTCTATTAGTTTGCTATTAGCATCTTAAACAGGCCTTTTCATACTTTATTAGACAAGCCTTGTATGCAAATTTATTATTACACTCTTAAAAAGCTATTATTGTTAATAATTTTGAAAAATAGATGACTTGTATAATAAAGCCCTATATTAATTCTTTACAAGCTATATCCTACCAAATATTCAAAATTGGACCCTATACAAGTTAAATTGTTAGGCACACAATTCATGTAAGCCAGTGAGTAGCGTAGCATGTTTTTAGTTGAAGTTTTTTTTCATTCAGTGTCGTGATAAATACAGGCGCCACTGTTTTGAAAAAAGCTAGCCCTGTAGTGACAATTTTTGTTAAACAGACTATATTACAGATCATGTAGGTTGTCCAAGTTATATCTTCAGTCCTAGAAGAGACAAAACTGCTCTTATACAACTCTTAGACAGTGTAATCTTAACTATGGCTCAGTTATAACCTATGTCAGTTTCATTGAAATCGCGCAATAAAAAACGAAGTTGACATTTTTATGAACCACCCTAATTTGAAAATAATTTTTTTGTTCATAACTCAAGCTCACCTAATACCTATGGCAGTTTCATTGAAATCGCGCAAGAAACAACGAAGTTGACATTTTTATGAACTACCCTAATTTAAAGATATTTTTTCTTTCATAACTTTATCTCACCTCTTGGCAGTATCAATTTCAGCAAAATCACCCAAGGAACTACGAAGTTAGCATTTTTTGCCATATTTATGAACCACCCTGTTTTGAAAATATTTTTTTCTCTCATAAATTTATCTAACCTATTAGTAGTGTCAATTTCATTAAAATCACTCAAGGAATAACGAAGTTGACAATTTTTTTGAACCACCCTGTTGAAAATATTTTTTTCATTCATAACTTTATCTCTCTTCTTAGCAGTGTCAGTATCAGCAAAATCACCCAAGGAACTACGAAGTTAGCATATTTTGCAATTTTTATGAACCACCCTGTTTTGAAAATATTTTTTTCTTTCATAACTTTATCTTACCTATTACTAGTGTCAATTTCATTGAAATCACTCAAGAAACAACGAAGTTGACATTTTTATGAACCACCCGTTTATGAACAGCGGCATAACATTTTTCGCCCTATTCCTATATTTGCTACTCCTCTCGCGTTCAACCTTACTATCACCTACCCCATTGCTATACCACATAATTTTACCTAATTGTTGCCAGTTTAAAAGCCCACCGAAAAAATACCCCGGTCAACTGCCTTGCGTATATCAACAACCACGAAAATGTGTCTTTGCGATGATTTTGTTTTTCGAGGATGTGTCGCAGCAGAGATGTGTCTTTGAGAAGATTTTGTTTGCGGGTATGTGTCTCTGCGGAGATTTGGTTTTGCGATGATTTTGTTTGCGAGGATGTGTCGTGCGGAGTTTTTGTTTTGCGAGGATTAGTCGGGTTACCCCATTTGCTATGGGTATATATGTGTGCAAATATAAAAAGTGGCGCTTACTATAAATCTTGCACAGGGCGCAATTTTGGCTAGGACTGGCCCTGCCTATACCTATAAAGTAGGTACCTACCTACCTATAAGCTACAATTTTGAAAGTCTCAATTCTTTGCTTACCTATACCTACCCATAATTTGTTCTCATTATCGGCAACGTAAAATACCTACCTACCTACCTACAACCATTGACCAATCTACCTTCCTGTAGAGCTGACAACCCAGGCACAGCACACTACCTCCTATTACCTAATTATAGATAGTACAAATAAACCAATCAAGAAATAGGTACCTACAAGAAACTAAATCACAACAACAAAAAGTTGTGGTTTCACGCCTCATCCCAAACATCCCTCACACTTCATCTACAAATAGGAAGCATTTTTCCTTTTTTGCTCACATTTCATTTCAATAAAAAAAAAACAACACCCAATGAACGAGAGACACAATAGATTTCAGAATATTTCCATGCAAAACCAATATACCTACAGCTATACCTAACTCATGCCCATCGCATTAAATCGACCAATGGGCGAATTTGCAGCACAACAGAAAAAAACCCTCCAAAAAAAAATACTTCCCCCAAAAATTCCTTACTCGAATTCACTAACCATCTTGTCGAAAGTATTAAATACACGAACCATTGTTTTATTTTCGATATAAATTTAATTGGTCTTTTTACGACAACTTCCGGGATGAGTTTAAATTTAATTGGTCTTTTAACGGCCAGTTCCGGGATGAGTTTTGGGACCAGGTGTCTCGGGACCAGGTGTCTCGGGACCAGTTGTCCTGGGTGCAGTTGGCTGCTGGTACCAGTTGCGTGGGATAAGTGGTCTTGGTATCAGTGGTTCTGGGATCGGCTGCGTTGACACCGTCGTGAACAAATACTCGGTCGCGCTCTGGCTCTTGCTCTGGTTCTCGCTCTCGCTCGAACTTATAATGCAATTTTACTTTATTGCTTTTTAGTTTTTGGGGTAAAATAATTTAATAAATTTGTGCTTTGTGCACTTCTATGCAAAAAACCTCTCAATCGATATATAATTTATATACTTTCGGCTTTTGTAGACCCCGTAAATGGTACCCCAAAATTCGTGTTTGTCGTTTTATTATATTGATGATGATGATGATAAATGACATGGAATAAAAACCGTCTGAAAGATTGGAAGTCGGCCGCGTTCGAATGATAGGCCGATAGGGGATCTAAGATCGTTTTGCATAGGAAATGTTTTCGAACGACCAAAACCGAATTGGATAGGTTTGTCTGGTATTTTATGTTTATTTTGTATTTTATATACATTTTATATTTTTTTTGTTCGGTAAAAATCAACATCTATGTAAAAAAAAAAACACAAACTAGAAATCCCGCTTGTTCTTTAATCCATTGCCACAGAAAGTGAGAGACTAGACGATGAAAATCGGCTGACATGTATTTCAGATGTCAGCTGTTTTTTTTTCCCAAAAATTTTTAGGATACCTTACAGATTTATTTTGGAAAACAGCTGGTTTGTTCATCAGCTGTTTTTTCCTATATGATTACAACAACAACAACCAATCCGGATTGCTTTCAAATTTTACTCGAACGCGAACAATGCATTGAATAAATACAAAGTAACATGGAAAAACGCCGCTCAAAAAAAGAGGATGCGTTACTGTCGGGCCTTTGGGAAGGCGTTAAGGTAGAACTATAATAGTTGGATGCCGACGTAAGTAGTCGTTCGAAACGAAACGAATACAAAGAATTCATATGACGTGCCCATAATTGAGGTTTGCTTCGTTTCGACTAATTTTCGTTAACTTTTGCTTTCAGAAGTGAAGAGCGCTCACCGACCGCTCCATGCGTAAGTGAACTGAGAGAATTTTTTTTCCGACATCTTCCGACTATTATAGTTCTACCTTTAGTGCGAAAGAGTGGTGTATTCAATAAAATAAATAAATAATAAATTTTGCAGGTTTGTTGTTTTTGTATATTTCAGTTACTATGGAAACGAATAGTTTGTTTGCTTTTATAATTTTCAATATTTATGTGTATTTCTATGGAAACGAATGTACACATTTAGTTGTGTTTTATTGGAAATTACAAATTATTTTGTTACGTTTTCTAATAGTCTCAGAGAGGTGACCGAAAATTTTGGAGAATGAAGGTATGACCAAAATGTAATTAGGTAGGTTAAAAGGTGTAATAATATCAAATTCTAAAGTCTGGCGGTTTTTTCTCTCAAAATCAAAATCCAACAAAAATTGATGACAAAAAATAAATATCGTTCAAAAATTCACTTACCCAAGAAATAAGCTTAAATCAATAATTTTGCAAATACGGATCTCTTAATTTTTTATTTTCTTTTCAAAACTTTAAAACTTGTTTCTAGAAAATATTACCCTGATTTTAGGTGATTTTTTTCTCTAAGGTCTATTTTTAATTTTTTTGCTTTCAAACGATTTTATCTCGAGTTTTAGATTTTCTAGAATTTTCTTTTGTATGCACTACTTTTTTTTATTAAAAAGACCTATCGATTACAAAAAAAATCAATTCTCTATCTTTTTTGGTTTAGAAAATAGAATCTAGACCTTTTTCTTGTTTACCCTTATTTACCCTACAGAAATTCTGATTTAAAAAAAGTCACGGATTTTGAAATTTTTAAATGTAGTTTTCTTTCACATAATATTTTTGTTTTACCACTAAAACCTACCATATAAGCTGGGTCAGATATTAATAAACATAAGAATGAGGCGTTAATGTGTAAAAAAAATCAATTTTTTCGTATAATTTAATAAATTAATATTACACTGACATTATATATTTTGACTAAAACTTAACTGATAATGTACTGATTAATGTTTTATTTATTAGTTTACACAAGTAAACATAAAGAAACCGAAAAATATTAAAGGAAATTAATGAAAACAGAGATTTGGAAACCTGAAACTCATTTTACTAAAAATTAAATAACTTCCGCCACACAGCGAATTTAGGTAAACGGTTAACTGATAAATAATGTTTGAATACGTACCTATATATGATATAAAGGTCGTTCTTATTGGAGCTGGTCCAAATTTGCCCATTGTCCTTTAATGCATTTATTCCTAGGTTCTATGAATTTAAAATAAATGAAATCGACAAGAGCATGAACTGTTCATGAAAATTATGATCACTGGTCTTAGAGATATTTCTTCGATAAAATTTAGAAATATAGAATTCACAGTGTATTCATGCTGTGATTTTTATAAGCATTGGTAAGCATCGACCATAATTCGCGTCTTAGTAGGGTACGACAGCATCTGACTGATGAGTCCAACTGTCGTACCTGGGCGAAACACAATTTTTGGACCGGAGATCAGTCGAAATTATAAATTGAGGTATGTATTTTGCAATTTCACTAGCTCATCAGGCTTTGTAGGTAAGTCGGAAATTATTTTCATTTAATTTGCAGTTTTTCATTTGCAGCAAAATTTTATATTTTATGTATTGGTTTCACAAATTTTATGAAAAATTCATGCGTTGTATGACAAGATATTCATAAAAATAATAAACCATTCATATTTTTCATTAAAGCTATACATAGTTTTAAGGAATGCATTCATATTATCTAAGGACAGAATTATAGGTTTTATGAATTGAATTCATACATTTTATGAAAAATTCATAAAAACAATGAACGATTCATATTTTTTATAAAATAAAACAAAATAAATGAATGGGATAAGTAAAATTTTCATAGCATACATGGACATATTCATAATTTGTATGTATAGTACCTACAGAAAATTCACTTTAAATGTAATTCATTCATATAACTTAAGTATACACACATTGGATTTATGAACATCAGATACATACATTTTATGAATAATTCATGAGCCGCATGACCCATTCATACTCGTAGGAATCAATTCATACAACTATACCTAAATCGTATGACCGCGATGTTTGGCTCAATTTTTAAGTATGTGTGCCATGTACCTAACTTAGAAAACACATATTTTCAATTATTTTTTAATGCCACTAAAACGTTGACAAAAGATGAAGTTAGGTACCTAAATGAGTTTAAGATTTGCAAATCTGAAATTAAAAAAAAATCAAAACAAAATTGAAGAAAAACACAACCAAACTCACAAATCATTTGTTTTATTTCAACTTGCGAACCCCACCAAAGAGTGTACACCTAAAATAAAAAGTCAGAAAGATTTGTGTTCACAACTTTCACTTACCTCGCTACCGAAGTAGGTTCCTATTTGTTTCAAAAACAAAAGTAAACAAGAAGAGAAAAACTATTTCAATTAATTTTGTTTGTTTTATTATGTTTATTGACCATTTAATTTTAATACAATTTCCTTTCTT
The DNA here is from genome assembly GCA_929447395.1 of Epistrophe grossulariae. NCBI lineage: Eukaryota > Metazoa > Arthropoda > Insecta > Diptera > Syrphidae > Epistrophe > Epistrophe grossulariae. The sequence goes on from OV839567.1 coordinate 26,202,051, forward strand.
AAAAGATATTAACTTTAAAATTTTATTATCATGGTAAAAGTTTTTTTTGAATAATTTCAATTTCCTCTTTCTTTAATGTTTCAAATTTAATTATTTTTTGTTTGTTTTTATCTTTTAAACATTCGTATTTTATATTTTACATACATAGAAATAATAATTATTATTAACTTTTGATTTAATAATAGTTTTTGGTTAAAAATAAATACATAATCTAGTTCAATGTTGCAATAATAGAATTAAAGTAAATGTAAATAAATATTATATTACAAATACTAGATTTTTATATTTTGGAAATTCGTTTTTACATTTAATTTTCACAAATAACATTTCATGAATAAACAAATCTAAATTTTACTTTTTATAACTAACAATTATTACAAAGTTATATTAATATTTGTCTTATGTTAAATTATTATGGTAAATAAAATACAATAAATAGTTATTTATCCCACACAGAACATCAAAAAATTTGTTTTCTTTTAAGTACAAAACATATAAAAATTATAATAATATTTATGCTGATTAATTAATAAGTTATATATCCTTTTGATTTTTTTTTATTTGTATGTTATAAACAGTTTTTTGATTTGAGAATATATATATATATGTTTAATGTTCAATACATATCTGGACATATTTGGAAAACAACTGGTTTGTTCATCAGCTGTTTTTTCCTATATGATTACAACAACAACAACCAATCCGGATTGCTTTCAAATTTTACTCGAACGCGAACAATGCATTGAATAAATACAAAGTAACATGGAAAAACGCCGCTCAAAAAAAGAGGATGCGTTACTGTCGGGCCTTTGGGAAGGCGTTAAGGTAGAACTATAATAGTTGGATGCCGACGTAAGTAGTCGTTCGAAACGAAACGAATACAAAGAATTCATATGACGTGCCCATAATTGAGGTTTGCTTCGTTTCGACTAATTTTCGTTAACTTTTGCTTTCGGAAGTGAAGAGCGCTCACTGACCGCTCCATGCGTAAGTGAACTGAGAGAATTTTCTTCCGACATCTTCCGACTATTATAGTTCTACCTTTAGTGCGAAAGAGTGGTGTATTCAATAAAATAAATAAATAATAAATTTTGCAGGTTTGTTGTTTTTGTATACGAAACGAATGTACACATTTAGTTGTGTTTTATTGGAAATTACAAATTATTTTGTTACGTTTTCTAATAGTCTCAGAGATGTGACCGAAAATTTTGGAGAATGAAGGTATGACCAAAATGTAATTAGGTAGGTTAAAAGGTGTAATAATATCAAATTCTAAAGTCTGGCGGTTTTTTCTCTCAAAATCAAAGTCCAACAAAAATTGATGACAAAAAATAAATATCGTTCAAAAATTCACTTACCCAAGAAATAAGCTTAAATCAATAATTTTGCAAATACGGATCTCTTAATTTTTTATTTTCTTTTCAAAACTTTAAAACTTGTTTCTAGAAAATATTACCCTGATTTTAGGTGATTTTTTTCTCTAAGGTCTATTTTTAATTTTTTTGCTTTCAAACGATTTTATCTCGAGTTTTAGATTTTCTAGAATTTTCTTTTGTATGCACTACTTTTTTTTATTAAAAAGACCTATCGATTACAAAAAAAATCAATTCTCTATCTTTTTGGTTAAGAAAATAGAATCTAGACCTTTTTTTTGTTTACCCTTATTTACCCTACAGAAATTCTTATTTAAAAAAGTCAAGTATTTTGAAATTTTTAAATGTAGTTTTCTTTCACATAATATTTTTGTTTTACCACTAAAATTTACCATATAAGCTGGGTCAGATATTAATAAACATAAGAATGAGGCGTTAATGTGTAAAAAAATCTATTTTTTCGTATAATTTAATAAATTAATATTACACTGACATTATATATTTTGACTAAAACTTAACTGATAATGTACTGATTAATGTTTTATTTATTAGTTTACACAAGTAAACATAAAGAAACCGAAAAATATTAAAGGAAATTAATGAAAACAGAGATTTGGAAACCTGAAACTCATTTTACTAAAAATTAAATAACTTCCGCCACACAGCGAATTTAGGTAAACGGTTAACTGATAAATAATGTTTGAATACGTACCTATATATGATATAAAGGTCGTTCTTATTGGAGCTGGTCCAAATTTGCCCATTGTCCTTTAATGCATTTATTCCTAGGTTCTATGAATTTAAAATAAATGAAATCGACAAGAGCATGAACTGTTCATGAAAATTATGATCACTGGTCTTAGAGATATTTCTTCGATAAAATTTAGAAATATAGAATTCACAGTGTATTCATGCTGTGATTTTTATAAGCATTGGTAAGCATCGACCATAATTCGCGTCTTAGTAGGGTACGACAGCATCTGACTGATGAGTCCAACTGTCGTACCTGGGCGAAACACAATTTTTGGACCGGAGATCAGTCGAAATTATAAATTGAGGTATGTATTTTGCAATTTCACTAGCTCATCAGGCTTTGTAGGTAAGTCGGAAATTATTTTCATTTAATTTGCAGTTTTTCATTTGCAGCAAAATTTTATATTTTATGTATTGGTTTCACAAATTTTATGAAAAATTCATGCGTTGTATGACAAGATATTCATAAAAATAATAAACCATTCATATTTTTCATTAAAGCTATACATAGTTTTAAGGAATGCATTCATATTATCTAAGGACAGAATTATAGGTTTTATGAATTGAATTCATACATTTTATGAAAAATTCATAAAAACAATGAACGATTCATATTTTTTATAAAATAAAACATAAAATAAATGAATGGGATAAGTAAAATTTTCATAGCATACATGGACATATTCATAATTTGTATGTATAGTACCTACAGAAAATTCACTTTAAATGTAATTCATTCATATAACTTAAGTATACACACATTGGATTTATGAACATCAGATACATACATTTTATGAATAATTCATGAGCCGCATGACCCATTCATACTCGTAGGAATCAATTCATACAACTATACCTAAATCGTATGACCGCGATGTTTGGCTCAATTTTTAAGTATGTGTGCCATGTACCTAACTTAGAAAACACATATTTTCAATTATTTTTTAATGCCACTAAAACGTTGACAAAAGATGAAGTTAGGTACCTAAATGAGTTTAAGATTTGCAAATCTGAAATTAAAAAAAAATCAAAACAAAATTGAAGAAAAACACAACCAAACTCACAAATCATTTGTTTTATTTCAACTTGCGAACCCCACCAAAGAGTGTACACCTAAAATAAAAAGTCAGAAAGATTTGTGTTCACAACTTTCACTTACCTCGCTACCGAAGTAGGTTCCTATTTGTTTCAAAAACAAAAGTAAACAAGAAGAGAAAAACTATTTCAATTAATTTTGTTTGTTTTATTATGTTTATTGACCATTTAATTTTAATACAATTTCCTTTCTTAAAAGATATTAACTTTAAAATTTTATTATCATGGTAAAAGTTTTTTTTGAATAATTTCAATTTCCTCTTTCTTTAATGTTTCAAATTTAATTATTTTTTGTTTGTTTTTATCTTTTAAACATTCGTATTTTATATTTTACATACATAGAAATAATAATTATTATTAACTTTTGATTTAATAATAGTTTTTGGTTAAAAATAAATACATAATCTAGTTCAATGTTGCAATAATAGAATTAAAGTAAATGTAAATAAATATTATATTACAAATACTAGATTTTTATATTTTGGAAATTCGTTTTTACATTTAATTTTCACAAATAACATTTCATGAATAAACAAATCTAAATTTTACTTTTTATAACTAACAATTATTACAAAGTTATATTAATATTTGTCTTATGTTAAATTATTATGGTAAATAAAATACAATAAATAGTTATTTATCCCACACAGAACATCAAAAAATTTGTTTTCTTTTAAGTACAAAACATATAAAAATTATAATAATATTTATGCTGATTAATTAATAAGTTATATATCCTTTTGATTTTTTTTTATTTGTATGTTATAAACAGTTTTTTGATTTGAGAATATATATATATATGTTTAATGTTCAATACATATCTGGACATATTTGGAAAACAACTGGTTTGTTCATCAGCTGTTTTTTCCTATATGATTACAACAACAACAACCAATCCGGATTGCTTTCAAATTTTACTCGAACGCGAACAATGCATTGAATAAATACAAAGTAACATGGAAAAACGCCGCTCAAAAAAAGAGGATGCGTTACTGTCGGGCCTTTGGGAAGGCGTTAAGGTAGAACTATAATAGTTGGATGCCGAGTTCTACCTTTAGTGCGAAAGAGTGGTGTATTCAATAAAATAAATAAATAATAAATTTTGCAGGTTTGTTGTTTTTGTATACGAAACGAATGTACACATTTAGTTGTGTTTTATTGGAAATTACAAATTATTTTGTTACGTTTTCTAATAGTCTCAGAGATGTGACCGAAAATTTTGGAGAATGAAGGTATGACCAAAATGTAATTAGGTGGGTTAAAAGGTGTAATAATATCAAATTCTAAAGTCTGGCGGTTTTTTCTCTCAAAATCAAAATCCAACAAAAATTGATGACAAAAAATAAATATCGTTCAAAAATTCACTTACCCAAGAAATAAGCTTAAATCAATAATTTTGCAAATACGGATCTCTTAATTTTTTATTTTCTTTTCAAAACTTTAAAACTTGTTTCTAGAAAATATTACCCTGATTTTAGGTGATTTTTTTCTCTAAGGTCTATTTTTAATTTTTTTGCTTTCAAACGATTTTATCTCGAGTTTTAGATTTTCTAGAATTTTCTTTTGTATGCACTTTTTTTTTTTATTAAAAAGACCTATCGATTACAAAAAAAATCAATTCTCTATCTTTTTGGTTTAGAAAATAGAATCTAGACCTTTTTTTTGTTTACCCTTATTTACCCTACAGAAATTCTGATTTAAAAAAGTCAAGTATTTTGAAATTTTTAAATGTAGTTTTCTTTCACATAATATTTTTGTTTTACCACTAAAACCTACCATATAAGCTGGGTCAGATATTAATAAACATAAGAATGAGGCGTTAATGTGTAAAAAAATCAATTTTTTCGAATAATTTAATAAATTAATATTACACTGACATTATATATTTTGACTAAAACTTAACTGATAATGTACTGATTAATGTTTTATTTATTAGTTTACACAAGTAAACATAAAGAAACCGAAAAATATTAAAGGAAATTAATGAAAACAGAGATTTGGAAACCTGAAACTCATTTTACTAAAAATTAAATAACTTCCGCCACACAGCGAATTTAGGTAAACGGTTAACTGATAAATAATGTTTGAATACGTACCTATATATGATATAAAGGTCGTTCTTATTGGAGCTGGTCCAAATTTGCCCATTGTCCTTTAATGCATTTATTCCTAGGTTCTATGAATTTAAAATAAATGAAATCGACAAGAGCATGAACTGTTCATGAAAATTATGATCACTGGTCTTAGAGATATTTCTTCGATAAAATTTAGAAATATAGAATTCACAGTGTATTCATGCTGTGATTTTTATAAGCATTGGTAAGCATCGACCATAATTCGCGTCTTAGTAGGGTACGACAGCATCTGACTGATGAGTCCAACTGTCGTACCTGGGCGAAACACAATTTTTGGACCGGAGATCAGTCGAAATTATAAATTGAGGTATGTATTTTGCAATTTCACTAGCTCATCAGGCCTTGTAGGTAAGTCGGAAATTATTTTCATTTAATTTGCAGTTTTTCATTTGCAGCAAAATTTTATATTTTATGTATTGGTTTCACAAATTTTATGAAAAATTCATGCGTTGTATGACAAGATATTCATAAAAATAATAAACCATTCATATTTTTCATTAAAGCTATACATAGTTTTAAGGAATGCATTCATATTATCTAAGGACAGAATTATAGGTTTTATGAATTGAATTCATACATTTTATGAAAAATTCATAAAAACAATGAACGATTCATATTTTTTATAAAATAAAACATAAAATAAATGAATGGGATAAGTAAAATTTTCATAGCATACATGGACATATTCATAATTTGTATGTATAGTACCTACAGAAAATTCACTTTAAATGTAATTCATTCATATAACTTAAGTATACACACATTGGATTTATGAACATCAGATACATACATTTTATGAATAATTCATGAGCCGCATGACCCATTCATACTCGTAGGAATCAATTCATACAACTATACCTAAATCGTATGACCGCGATGTTTGGCTCAATTTTTAAGTATGTGTGCCATGTACCTAACTTAGAAAACACATATTTTCAATTATTTTTTAATGCCACTAAAACGTTGACAAAAGATGAAGTTAGGTACCTAAATGAGTTTAAGATTTGCAAATCTGAAATTAAAAAAAAATCAAAACAAAATTGAAGAAAAACACAACCAAACTCACAAATCATTTGTTTTATTTCAACTTGCGAACCCCACCAAAGAGTGTACACCTAAAATAAAAAGTCAGAAAGATTTGTGTTCACAACTTTCACTTACCTCGCTACCGAAGTAGGTTCCTATTTGTTTCAAAAACAAAAGTAAACAAGAAGAGAAAAACTATTTCAATTAATTTTGTTTGTTTTATTATGTTTATTGACCATTTAATTTTAATACAATTTCCTTTCTTAAAAGATATTAACTTTAAAATTTTATTATCATGGTAAAAGTTTTTTTTGAATAATTTCAATTTCCTCTTTCTTTAATGTTTCAAATTTAATTATTTTTTGTTTGTTTTTATCTTTTAAACATTCGTATTTTATATTTTACATACATAGAAATAATAATTATTATTAACTTTTGATTTAATAATAGTTTTTGGTTAAAAATAAATACATAATCTAGTTCAATGTTGCAATAATAGAATTAAAGTAAATGTAAATAAATATTATATTACAAATACTAGATTTTTATATTTTGGAAATTCGTTTTTACATTTAATTTTCACAAATAACATTTCATGAATAAACAAATCTAAATTTTACTTTTTATAACTAACAATTATTACAAAGTTATATTAATATTTGTCTTATGTTAAATTATTATGGTAAATAAAATACAATAAATAGTTATTTATCCCACACAGAACATCAAAAAATTTGTTTTCTTTGTTTTCTTTAAAACATATAAAAATTATAATAATATTTATGCTGATTAATTAATAAGTTATTTATCCTTTTGATTTTTTTTTATTTGTATGTTATAAACAGTTTTTTGATTTGAGAATATATATATATATGTTTAATGTTCAATACATATCTGGACATATTTGGAAAACAACTGGTTTGTTCATCAGCTGTTTTTTCCTATATGATTACAACAACAACAACCAATCCGGATTGCTTTCAAATTTTACTCGAACGCGAACAATGCATTGAATAAATACAAAGTAACATGGAAAAACGCCGCTCAAAAAAAGAGGATGCGTTACTGTCGGGCCTTTGGGAAGGCGTTAAGGTAGAACTATAATAGTTGGATGCCGACGTAAGTAGTCGTTCGAAACGAAACGAATACAAAGAATTCATATGACGTGCCCATAATTGAGGTTTGCTTCGTTTCGACTAATTTTCGTTAACTTTTGCTTTCGGAAGTGAAGAGCGCTCACCGACCGCTCCATGCGTAAGTGAACTGAGAGAATTTTCTTCCGACATCTTCCGACTATTATAGTTCTACCTTTAGTGCGAAAGAGTGGTGTATTCAATAAAATAAATAAATAATAAATTTTGCAGGTTTGTTGTTTTTGTATACGAAACGAATGTACACATTTAGTTGTGTTTTATTGGAAATTACAAATTATTTTGTTACGTTTTCTAATAGTCTCAGAGATGTGACCGAAAATTTTGGAGAATGAAGGTATGACCAAAATGTAATTAGGTGGGTTAAAAGGTGTAATAATATCAAATTCTAAAGTCTGGCGGTTTTTTCTCTCAAAATCAAAATCCAACAAAAATTGATGACAAAAAATAAATATCGTTCAAAAATTCACTTACCCAAGAAATAAGCTTAAATCAATAATTTTGCAAATACGGATCTCTTAATTTTTTATTTTCTTTTCAAAACTTTAAAACTTGTTTCTAGAAAATATTACCCTGATTTTAGGTGATTTTTTTCTCTAAGGTCTATTTTTAATTTTTTTGCTTTCAAACGATTTTATCTCGAGTTTTAGATTTTCTAGAATTTTCTTTTGTATGCACTACTTTTTTTTATTAAAAAGACCTATCGATTACAAAAAAAATCAATTCTCTATCTTTTTGGTTAAGAAAATAGAATCTAGACCTTTTTTTTGTTTACCCTTATTTACCCTACAGAAATTCTGATTTAAAAAAGTCAAGTATTTTGAAATTTTTAAATGTAGTTTTCTTTCACATAATATTTTTGTTTTACCACTAAAACCTACCATATAAGCTGGGTCAGATATTAATAAACATAAGAATGAGGCGTTAATGTGTAAAAAAATCAATTTTTTCGTATAATTTAATAAATTAATATTACACTGACATTATATATTTTGACTAAAACTTAACTGATAATGTACTGATTAATGTTTTATTTATTAGTTTACACAAGTAAACATAAAGAAACCGAAAAATATTAAGGAAATTAATGAAAACAGAGATTTGGAAACCTGAAACTCATTTTACTAAAAATTAAATAACTTCCGCCACACAGCGAATTTAGGTAAACGGTTAACTGATAAATAATGTTTGAATACCTATATATGATATAAAGGTCGTTCTTATTGGAGCTGGTCCAAATTTGCCCATTGTCCTTTAATGCATTTATTCCTAGGTTCTATGAATTTAAAATAAATGAAATCGACAAGAGCATGAACTGTTCATGAAAATTATGATCACTGGTCTTAGAGATATTTCTTCGATAAAATTTAGAAATATAGAATTCACAGTGTATTCATGCTGTGATTTTTATAAGCATTGGTAAGCATCGACCATAATTCGCGTCTTAGTAGGGTACGACAGCATCTGACTGATGAGTCCAACTGTCGTACCTGGGCGAAACACAATTTTTGGACCGGAGATCAGTCGAAATTATAAATTGAGGTATGTATTTTGCAATTTCACTAGCTCATCAGGCCTTGTAGGTAAGTCGGAAATTATTTTCATTTAATTTGCAGTTTTTCATTTGCAGCAAAATTTTATATTTTATGTATTGGTTTCACAAATTTTATGAAAAATTCATGCGTTGTATGACAAGATATTCATAAAAATAATAAACCATTCATATTTTTCATTAAAGCTATACATAGTTTTAAGGAATGCATTCATATTATCTAAGGACAGAATTATAGGTTTTATGAATTGAATTCATACATTTTATGAAAAATTCATAAAAACAATGAACGATTCATATTTTTTATAAAATAAAACATAAAATAAATGAATGGGATAAGTAAAATTTTCATAGCATACATGGACATATTCATAATTTGTATGTATAGTACCTACAGAAAATTCACTTTAAATGTAATTCATTCATATAACTTAAGTATACACACATTGGATTTATGAACATCAGATACATACATTTTATGAATAATTCATGAGCCGCATGACCCATTCATACTCGTAGGAATCAATTCATACAACTATACCTAAATCGTATGACCGCGATGTTTGGCTCAATTTTTAAGTATGTGTGCCATGTACCTAACTTAGAAAACACATATTTTCAATTATTTTTTAATGCCACTAAAACGTTGACAAAAGATGAAGTTAGGTACCTAAATGAGTTTAAGATTTGCAAATCTGAAATTAAAAAAAAATCAAAACAAAATTGAAGAAAAACACAACCAAACTCACAAATCATTTGTTTTATTTCAACTTGCGAACCCCACCAAAGAGTGTACACCTAAAATAAAAAGTCAGAAAGATTTGTGTTCACAACTTTCACTTACCTCGCTACCGAAGTAGGTTCCTATTTGTTTCAAAAACAAAAGTAAACAAGAAGAGAAAAACTATTTCAATTAATTTTGTTTGTTTTATTATGTTTATTGACCATTTAATTTTAATACAATTTCCTTTCTTAAAAGATATTAACTTTAAAATTTTATTATCATGGTAAAAGTTTTTTTTGAATAATTTCAATTTCCTCTTTCTTTAATGTTTCAAATTTAATTATTTTTTGTTTGTTTTTATCTTTTAAACATTCGTATTTTATATTTTACATACATAGAAATAATAATTATTATTAACTTTTGATTTAATAATAGTTTTTGGTTAAAAATAAATACATAATCTAGTTCAATGTTGCAATAATAGAATTAAAGTAAATGTAAATAAATATTATATTACAAATACTAGATTTTTATATTTTGGAAATTCGTTTTTACATTTAATTTTCACAAATAACATTTCATGAATAAACAAATCTAAATTTTACTTTTTATAACTAACAATTATTACAAAGTTATATTAATATTTGTCTTATGTTAAATTATTATGGTAAATAAAATACAATAAATAGTTATTTATCCCACACAGAACATCAAAAAATTTGTTTTCTTTTAAGTACAAAACATATAAAAATTATAATAATATTTATGCTGATTAATTAATAAGTTATATATCCTTTTGATTTTTTTTTATTTGTATGTTATAAACAGTTTTTTGATTTGAGAATATATATATATATGTTTAATGTTCAATACATATCTGGACATATTTGGAAAACAACTGGTTTGTTCATCAGCTGTTTTTTCCTATATGATTACAACAACAACAACCAATCCGGATTGCTTTCAAATTTTACTCGAACGCGAACAATGCATTGAATAAATACAAAGTAACATGGAAAAACGCCGCTCAAAAAAAGAGGATGCGTTACTGTCGGGCCTTTGGGAAGGCGTTAAGGTAGAACTATAATAGTTGGATGCCGACGTAAGTAGTCGTTCGAAACGAAACGAATACAAAGAATTCATATGACGTGCCCATAATTGAGGTTTGCTTCGTTTCGACTAATTTTCGTTAACTTTTGCTTTCGGAAGTGAAGAGCGCTCACCGACCGCTCCATGCGTAAGTGAACTGAGAGAATTTTCTTCCGACATCTTCCGACTATTATAGTTCTACCTTTAGTGCGAAAGAGTGGTGTATTCAATAAAATAAATAAATAATAAATTTTGCAGGTTTGTTGTTTTTGTATACGAAACGAATGTACACATTTAGTTGTGTTTTATTGGAAATTACAAATTATTTTGTTACGTTTTCTAATAGTCTCAGAGATGTGACCGAAAATTTTGGAGAATGAAGGTATGACCAAAATGTAATTAGGTGGGTTAAAAGGTGTAATAATATCAAATTCTAAAGTCTGGCGGTTTTTTCTCTCAAAATCAAAATCCAACAAAAATTGATGACAAAAAATAAATATCGTTCAAAAATTCACTTACCCAAGAAATAAGCTTAAATCAATAATTTTGCAAATACGGATCTCTTAATTTTTTATTTTCTTTTCAAAACTTTAAAACTTGTTTCTAGAAAATATTACCCTGATTTTAGGTGATTTTTTTCTCTAAGGTCTATTTTTAATTTTTTTGCTTTCAAACGATTTTATCTCGAGTTTTAGATTTTCTAGAATTTTCTTTTGTATGCACTTTTTTTTTTTATTAAAAAGACCTATCGATTACAAAAAAAATCAATTCTCTATCTTTTTGGTTTAGAAAATAGAATCTAGACCTTTTTTTTGTTTACCCTTATTTACCCTACAGAAATTCTGATTTAAAAAAGTCAAGTATTTTGAAATTTTTAAATGTAGTTTTCTTTCACATAATATTTTTGTTTTACCACTAAAACCTACCATATAAGCTGGGTCAGATATTAATAAACATAAGAATGAGGCGTTAATGTGTAAAAAAATCAATTTTTTCGAATAATTTAATAAATTAATATTACACTGACATTATATATTTTGACTAAAACTTAACTGATAATGTACTGATTAATGTTTTATTTATTAGTTTACACAAGTAAACATAAAGAAACCGAAAAATATTAAAGGAAATTAATGAAAACAGAGATTTGGAAACCTGAAACTCATTTTACTAAAAATTAAATAACTTCCGCCACACAGCGAATTTAGGTAAACGGTTAACTGATAAATAATGTTTGAATACGTACCTATATATGATATAAAGGTCGTTCTTATTGGAGCTGGTCCAAATTTGCCCATTGTCCTTTAATGCATTTATTCCTAGGTTCTATGAATTTAAAATAAATGAAATCGACAAGAGCATGAACTGTTCATGAAAATTATGATCACTGGTCTTAGAGATATTTCTTCGATAAAATTTAGAAATATAGAATTCACAGTGTATTCATGCTGTGATTTTTATAAGCATTGGTAAGCATCGACCATAATTCGCGTCTTAGTAGGGTACGACAGCATCTGACTGATGAGTCCAACTGTCGTACCTGGGCGAAACACAATTTTTGGACCGGAGATCAGTCGAAATTATAAATTGAGGTATGTATTTTGCAATTTCACTAGCTCATCAGGCCTTGTAGGTAAGTCGGAAATTATTTTCATTTAATTTGCAGTTTTTCATTTGCAGCAAAATTTTATATTTTATGTATTGGTTTCACAAATTTTATGAAAAATTCATGCGTTGTATGACAAGATATTCATAAAAATAATAAACCATTCATATTTTTCATTAAAGCTATACATAGTTTTAAGGAATGCATTCATATTATCTAAGGACAGAATTATAGGTTTTATGAATTGAATTCATACATTTTATGAAAAATTCATAAAAACAATGAACGATTCATATTTTTTATAAAATAAAACATAAAATAAATGAATGGGATAAGTAAAATTTTCATAGCATACATGGACATATTCATAATTTGTATGTATAGTACCTACAGAAAATTCACTTTAAATGTAATTCATTCATATAACTTAAGTATACACACATTGGATTTATGAACATCAGATACATACATTTTATGAAGAATTCATGAGCCGCATGACCCATTCATACTCGTAGGAATCAATTCATACAACTATACCTAAATCGTATGACCGCGATGTTTGGCTCAATTTTTAAGTATGTGTGCCATGTACCTAACTTAGAAAACACATATTTTCAATTATTTTTTAATGCCACTAAAACGTTGACAAAAGATGAAGTTAGGTACCTAAATGAGTTTAAGATTTGCAAATCTGAAATTAAAAAAAAATCAAAACAAAATTGAAGAAAAACACAACCAAACTCACAAATCATTTGTTTTATTTCAACTTGCGAACCCCACCAAAGAGTGTACACCTAAAATAAAAAGTCAGAAAGATTTGTGTTCACAACTTTCACTTACCTCGCTACCGAAGTAGGTTCCTATTTGTTTCAAAAACAAAAGTAAACAAGAAGAGAAAAACTATTTCAATTAATTTTGTTTGTTTTATTATGTTTATTGACCATTTAATTTTAATACAATTTCCTTTCTTAAAAGATATTAACTTTAAAATTTTATTATCATGGTAAAAGTTTTTTTTGAATAATTTCAATTTCCTCTTTCTTTAATGTTTCAAATTTAATTATTTTTTGTTTGTTTTTATCTTTTAAACATTCGTATTTTATATTTTACATACATAGAAATAATAATTATTATTAACTTTTGATTTAATAATAGTTTTTGGTTAAAAATAAATACATAATCTAGTTCAATGTTGCAATAATAGAATTAAAGTAAATGTAAATAAATATTATATTACAAATACTAGATTTTTATATTTTGGAAATTCGTTTTTACATTTAATTTTCACAAATAACATTTCATGAATAAACAAATCTAAATTTTACTTTTTATAACTAACAATTATTACAAAGTTATATTAATATTTGTCTTATGTTAAATTATTATGGTAAATAAAATACAATAAATAGTTATTTATCCCACACAGAACATCAAAAAATTTGTTTTCTTTTAAGTACAAAACATATAAAAATTATAATAATATTTATGCTGATTAATTAATAAGTTATATATCCTTTTGATTTTTTTTTATTTGTATGTTATAAACAGTTTTTTGATTTGAGAATATATATATATATGTTTAATGTTCAATACATATCTGGACATATTTGGAAAACAACTGGTTTGTTCATCAGCTGTTTTTTCCTATATGATTACAACAACAACAACCAATCCGGATTGCTTTCAAATTTTACTCGAACGCGAACAATGCATTGAATAAATACAAAGTAACATGGAAAAACGCCGCTCAAAAAAAGAGGATGCGTTACTGTCGGGCCTTTGGGAAGGCGTTAAGGTAGAACTATAATAGTTGGATGCCGACGTAAGTAGTCGTTCGAAACGAAACGAATACAAAGAATTCATATGACGTGCCCATAATTGAGGTTTGCTTCGTTTCGACTAATTTTCGTTAACTTTTGCTTTCGGAAGTGAAGAGCGCTCACCGACCGCTCCATGCGTAAGTGAACTGAGAGAATTTTCTTCCGACATCTTCCGACTATTATAGTTCTACCTTTAGTGCGAAAGAGTGGTGTATTCAATAAAATAAATAAATAATAAATTTTGCAGGTTTGTTGTTTTTGTATACGAAACGAATGTACACATTTAGTTGTGTTTTATTGGAAATTACAAATTATTTTGTTACGTTTTCTAATAGTCTCAGAGATGTGACCGAAAATTTTGGAGAATGAACCCAAGTAACATCGTTGGAGCTATTAGATGCAAAACTGTTCTTTTACAGCTCTTAGCTAGCAAAATTGAAAGCTATTGCTCGGTAAAAGATTATTTCACAGCTCCTTTCATTTTATTTAAAAATTATGTTCTATAATTGAAGTTTGAGAACACTTTTCGCTCTATTAACTTTATAAAGCATCAAGATTTAAAAATATGCTCCATAACAAACTTTACACGTATACTATCGAGCAACCTGTCAATATCAGACAATTTAGGGACGTTATACAGCTGCTAGCAACATATCCCTAAAATACTAACGCATTATCTTCTGAAATCTAAAAATTTAGCATTTACAGAGCTGTACAAAAAGCGGCTGTAGAGCCGAATTACTAATATTTGCACACAAATACTTCGTGAAGCGCATGCGCATTTTCAAGTTTTAAAAAAATTCTATAATAGCTGTATATGAAACCTCTCTAAAAAAAATTCTATAGCACTCATGTTATAGGGTGTTCCATACTAGAATACGAAGAAAATAATTATTTCAAAAGAAAAAATTAAACCAGTTTAAAATAAATTAATTAATTTCATTCTGCATGATGTGTCGTTCTCGTCATATTGGTTGTTTTTTCCAAATGGCGGGTGAGTTATAAAAACTTTATTTGATGACAATTTCGTTTCTAAAAATACGCTTTGAAAATTTTATTACGTACATATAAAAATATACCGAGGACCTAAAATACATATTTGGAATAAAATATTCTTCAAATAAAAATCTTCGTTCATAGAAATAATTCTTTTTTATTTATTATCCACCTGCCGAAACTTTCAATTTCTGAAACACCCTTTTTATTTCATTAAAAAAATATGAAAACCAGAAAAATGCCATCTTGTTAACACTAGCTCCAAAAGTACAGAAAGCAAATCTTGAAGTGATATAAGAGCTGGATATCAACAGTAATCAATATTACAGCTCTATAACAATCAAAAATATAGCTCAAAATTGATTTTACAGCTGTATTGAAGAAACCTTCTTCCCTTATGAAAACATGGCGGCGAGAAAAAAAAGTAATGCAATATTTTCTTTTATTCACTAAAAAAAAGAAATATCTATCCCCGCGCTCTCACTCAAAATCTAACTAAATTGTATTTTTAACCAAAATAAATTTATTTCGACCAAGAAAAATTTTTTTTTTAGAATTTTAAATTTTGTTAGTTATTATTTATTTTTATTTGACAGCTTAAAATACAAAATTTCGAAGGCGCGTTGTAATTTATTAAAGTAACCGCATAACGTTTGTGAAAAAAATTTATTCGCACTTAAATTAAGCTAACATTTCAACGAAAAATATTAAATTCTTTTTTTATTTATTTTGGTAGGAAATTATAATTGGCATATCTTACAAAATTTTATATTATTTATACTATCAAACGATTCACTTATTCTATATAAGTATTACAGCGTCCCTTGCGTTTATGTTTAGTATTATATTTATTACTCAAACCAATACGAACAAACATCTTTCAAAAGATGCTCTTTAAAGGTGTATGACATAGACCTTCAGAGTCACTTGCCACTAATAAGGTGCTTCTTAAGAGCAAAAAAGTGCTCTCAAACTCAAAGAATTAGCTGTAAATGAACTCGATTTAGGCTCTAAATGTGTTTCTAGAGCTCATTATTAAAAAAAGGAGCTTTAAGATTAGCTCTAGAAGCGCTGCTAAAGCCTTTAAAGAACTAAAAATGTTACTTGGGAAGGTATGACCAAAATGTAATTAGGTGGGTTAAAAGGTGTAATAATATCAAATTCTAAAGTCTGGCGGTTTTTTCTCTCAAAATCAAAATCCAACAAAAATTGATGACAAAAAATAAATATCGTTCAAAAATTCACTTACCCAAGAAATAAGCTTAAATCAATAATTTTGCAAATACGGATCTCTTAATTTTTTATTTTCTTTTCAAAACTTTAAAACTTGTTTCTAGAAAATATTACCCTGATTTTAGGTGATTTTTTTCTCTAAGGTCTATTTTTAATTTTTTTGCTTTCAAACGATTTTATCTCGAGTTTTAGATTTTCTAGAATTTTCTTTTGTATGCACTACTTTTTTTTTATTAAAAAGACCTATCGATTACAAAAAAAATCAATTCTCTATCTTTTTGGTTTAGAAAATAGAATCTAGACCTTTTTTTTGTTTACCCTTATTTACCCTACAGAAATTCTGATTTAAAAAAGTCAAGTATTTTGAAATTTTTAAATGTAGTTTTCTTTCACATAATATTTTTGTTTTACCACTAAAACCTACCATATAAGCTGGGTCAGATATTAATAAACATAAGAATGAGGCGTTAATGTGTAAAAAAATCTATTTTTTCGTATAATTTAATAAATTAATATTACACTGACATTATATATTTTGACTAAAACTTAACTGATAATGTACTGATTAATGTTTTATTTATTAGTTTACACAAGTAAACATAAAGAAACCGAAAAATATTAAAGGAAATTAATGAAAACTCTCGATTTGGAAACCTGAAACTCATTTTACTAAAAATTAAATAACTTCCGCCACACAGCGAATTTAGGTAAACGGTTAACTGATAAATAATGTTTGAATACGTACCTATATATGATATAAAGGTCGTTCTTATTGGAGCTGGTCCAAATTTGCCCATTGTCCTTTAATGCATTTATTCCTAGGTTCTATGAATTTAAAATAAATGAAATCGACAAGAGCATGAACTGTTCATGAAAATTATGATCACTGGTCTTAGAGATATTTCTTCGATAAAATTTAGAAATATAGAATTCACAGTGTATTCATGCTGTGATTTTTATAAGCATTGGTAAGCATCGACCATAATTCGCGTCTTAGTAGGGTACGACAGCATCTGACTGATGAGTCCAACTGTCGTACCTGGGCGAAACACAATTTTTGGACCGGAGATCAGTCGAAATTATAAATTGAGGTATGTATTTTGCAATTTCACTAGCTCATCAGGCTTTGTAGGTAAGTCGGAAATTATTTTCATTTAATTTGCAGTTTTTCATTTGCAGCAAAATTTTATATTTTATGTATTGGTTTCACAAATTTTATGAAAAATTCATGCGTTGTATGACAAGATATTCATAAAAATAATAAACCATTCATATTTTTCATTAAAGCTATACATAGTTTTAAGGAATGCATTCATATTATCTAAGGACAGAATTATAGGTTTTATGAATTGAATTCATACATTTTATGAAAAATTCATAAAAACAATGAACGATTCATATTTTTTATAAAATAAAACATAAAATAAATGAATGGGATAAGTAAAATTTTCATAGCATACATGGACATATTCATAATTTGTATGTATAGTACCTACAGAAAATTCACTTTAAATGTAATTCATTCATATAACTTAAGTATACACACATTGGATTTATGAACATCAGATACATACATTTTATGAATAATTCATGAGCCGCATGACCCATTCATACTCGTAGGAATCAATTCATACAACTATACCTAAATCGTATGACCGCGATGTTTGGCTCAATTTTTAAGTATGTGTGCCATGTACCTAACTTAGAAAACACATATTTTCAATTATTTTTTAATGCCACTAAAACGTTGACAAAAGATGAAGTTAGGTACCTAAATGAGTTTAAGATTTGCAAATCTGAAATTAAAAAAAAATCAAAACAAAATTGAAGAAAAACACAACCAAACTCACAAATCATTTGTTTTATTTCAACTTGCGAACCCCACCAAAGAGTGTACACCTAAAATAAAAAGTCAGAAAGATTTGTGTTCACAACTTTCACTTACCTCGCTACCGAAGTAGGTTCCTATTTGTTTCAAAAACAAAAGTAAACAAGAAGAGAAAAACTATTTCAATTAATTTTGTTTGTTTTATTATGTTTATTGACCATTTAATTTTAATACAATTTCCTTTCTTAAAAGATATTAACTTTAAATTTTCCAATTTCCTCTTTCTTTAATGTTTCAAATTTAATTATTTTTTGTTTGTTTTTATCTTTTAAACATTCGTATTTTATATTTTACATACATAGAAATAATAATTATTATTAACTTTTGATTTAATAATAGTTTTTGGTTAAAAATAAATACATAATCTAGTTCAATGTTGCAATAATAGAATTAAAGTAAATGTAAATAAATATTATATTACAAATACTAGATTTTTATATTTTGGAAATTCGTTTTTACATTTAAT
This sequence comes from Epistrophe grossulariae, assembly GCA_929447395.1. Lineage (NCBI taxonomy): Eukaryota > Metazoa > Arthropoda > Insecta > Diptera > Syrphidae > Epistrophe > Epistrophe grossulariae. Next base: position 26,220,958 of record OV839567.1, read on the forward strand.
TTTCACAAATAACATTTCATGAATAAACAAATCTAAATTTTACTTTTTATAACTAACAATTATTACAAAGTTATATTAATATTTGTCTTATGTTAAATTATTATGGTAAATAAAATACAATAAATAGTTATTTATCCCACACAGAACATCAAAAAATTTGTTTTCTTTTAAGTACAAAACATATAAAAATTATAATAATATTTATGCTGATTAATTAATAAGTTATATATCCTTTTGATTTTTTTTTATTTGTATGTTATAAACAGTTTTTTGATTTGAGAATATATATATATATGTTTAATGTTCAATACATATCTGGACATATTTGGAAAACAACTGGTTTGTTCATCAGCTGTTTTTTCCTATATGATTACAACAACAACAACCAATCCGGATTGCTTTCAAATTTTACTCGAACGCGAACAATGCATTGAATAAATACAAAGTAACATGGAAAAACGCCGCTCAAAAAAAGAGGATGCGTTACTGTCGGGCCTTTGGGAAGGCGTTAAGGTAGAACTATAATAGTTGGATGCCGAGTTCTACCTTTAGTGCGAAAGAGTGGTGTATTCAATAAAATAAATAAATAATAAATTTTGCAGGTTTGTTGTTTTTGTATACGAAACGAATGTACACATTTAGTTGTGTTTTATTGGAAATTACAAATTATTTTGTTACGTTTTCTAATAGTCTCAGAGATGTGACCGAAAATTTTGGAGAATGAAGGTATGACCAAAATGTAATTAGGTGGGTTAAAAGGTGTAATAATATCAAATTCTAAAGTCTGGCGGTTTTTTCTCTCAAAATCAAAATCCAACAAAAATTGATGACAAAAAATAAATATCGTTCAAAAATTCACTTACCCAAGAAATAAGCTTAAATCAATAATTTTGCAAATACGGATCTCTTAATTTTTTATTTTCTTTTCAAAACTTTAAAACTTGTTTCTAGAAAATATTACCCTGATTTTAGGTGATTTTTTTCTCTAAGGTCTATTTTTAATTTTTTTGCTTTCAAACGATTTTATCTCGAGTTTTAGATTTTCTAGAATTTTCTTTTGTATGCACTACTTTTTTTTTATTAAAAAGACCTATCGATTACAAAAAAAATCAATTCTCTATCTTTTTGGTTTAGAAAATAGAATCTAGACCTTTTTTTTGTTTACCCTTATTTACCCTACAGAAATTCTGATTTAAAAAAGTCAAGTATTTTGAAATTTTTAAATGTAGTTTTCTTTCACATAATATTTTTGTTTTACCACTAAAACCTACCATATAAGCTGGGTCAGATATTAATAAACATAAGAATGAGGCGTTAATGTGTAAAAAAATCAATTTTTTCGTATAATTTAATAAATTAATATTACACTGACATTATATATTTTGACTAAAACTTAACTGATAATGTACTGATTAATGTTTTATTTATTAGTTTACACAAGTAAACATAAAGAAACCGAAAAATATTAAAGGAAATTAATGAAAACAGAGATTTGGAAACCTGAAACTCATTTTACTAAAAATTAAATAACTTCCGCCACACAGCGAATTTAGGTAAACGGTTAACTGATAAATAATGTTTGAATACGTACCTATATATGATATAAAGGTCGTTCTTATTGGAGCTGGTCCAAATTTGCCCATTGTCCTTTAATGCATTTATTCCTAGGTTCTATGAATTTAAAATAAATGAAATCGACAAGAGCATGAACTGTTCATGAAAATTATGATCACTGGTCTTAGAGATATTTCTTCGATAAAATTTAGAAATATAGAATTCACAGTGTATTCATGCTGTGATTTTTATAAGCATTGGTAAGCATCGACCATAATTCGCGTCTTAGTAGGGTACGACAGCATCTGACTGATGAGTCCAACTGTCGTACCTGGGCGAAACACAATTTTTGGACCGGAGATCAGTCGAAATTATAAATTGAGGTATGTATTTTGCAATTTCACTAGCTCATCAGGCTTTGTAGGTAAGTCGGAAATTATTTTCATTTAATTTGCAGTTTTTCATTTGCAGCAAAATTTTATATTTTATGTATTGGTTTCACAAATTTTATGAAAAATTCATGCGTTGTATGACAAGATATTCATAAAAATAATAAACCATTCATATTTTTCATTAAAGCTATACATAGTTTTAAGGAATGCATTCATATTATCTAAGGACAGAATTATAGGTTTTATGAATTGAATTCATACATTTTATGAAAAATTCATAAAAACAATGAACGATTCATATTTTTTATAAAATAAAACATAAAATAAATGAATGGGATAAGTAAAATTTTCATAGCATACATGGACATATTCATAATTTGTATGTATAGTACCTACAGAAAATTCACTTTAAATGTAATTCATTCATATAACTTAAGTATACACACATTGGATTTATGAACATCAGATACATACATTTTATGAATAATTCATGAGCCGCATGACCCATTCATACTCGTAGGAATCAATTCATACAACTATACCTAAATCGTATGACCGCGATGTTTGGCTCAATTTTTAAGTATGTGTGCCATGTACCTAACTTAGAAAACACATATTTTCAATTATTTTTTAATGCCACTAAAACGTTGACAAAAGATGAAGTTAGGTACCTAAATGAGTTTAAGATTTGCAAATCTGAAATTAAAAAAAAATCAAAACAAAATTGAAGAAAAACACAACCAAACTCACAAATCATTTGTTTTATTTCAACTTGCGAACCCCACCAAAGAGTGTACACCTAAAATAAAAAGTCAGAAAGATTTGTGTTCACAACTTTCACTTACCTCGCTACCGAAGTAGGTTCCTATTTGTTTCAAAAACAAAAGTAAACAAGAAGAGAAAAACTATTTCAATTAATTTTGTTTGGTTTATTATGTTTATTGACCATTTAATTTTAATACAATTTCCTTTCTTAAAAGATATTAACTTTAAAATTTTATTATCATGGTAAAAGTTTTTTTTGAATAATTTCAATTTCCTCTTTCTTTAATGTTTCAAATTTAATTATTTTTTGTTTGTTTTTATCTTTTAAACATTCGTATTTTATATTTTACGTATATAGAAATAATAATTATTGTTAACTTTTGATTTAATAATAGTTTTTGGTTAAAAATAAATACATAATCTAGTTCAATGTTGCAATAATAGAATTTAAGTAAATGTAAATAAATATTATATTACAAATACTAGATTTTTATATTTTGGAAATTCGTTTTTACATTTAATTTACACAAATAAAATTTCATGAATAAACAAATCTAAATTTTACTTTTTATAACTAACAATTATTACAAAGTTATATTAATATTTGTCTTATGTTAAATTATTATGGTAAATAAAATACAATAAATATTTATCCCACACAGAACATCAAAAAAATGTGTTTTCTTTTAAGTACAAAACATATAAAAATTATAATAATATTTATGCTGATTAATTAATAAGTTATAAGTTGTATGTTATAAACAGTTTTTTGGTTGAATGAGAATATATTATATATATATATATATGTTTAATGTTCAATACACATCTAAGCATACCTATTTCATTCTACTAAATGAATTTAAAAAAAAAATTAATTTCAAAATTTAAAATAATTTTATCTCTATTTCAACTGAAAACGTATCAAAGTTATTTTATTTCGTTTTCAAGTATTAAATAGTTATGAAATTTTGTATTTTTAGTAGTTAAGTTTGTTTTTATATTTTGGAGATTTTGATTTTTTTTAAGAAGGAGAAGAATGTCCAGTTGAATGTTCGGGATGTGGTTTGTAAAATTATGAAAACAGTATTAATTTTCTTTCTAGAGAAAAACATAATTTTTTTAAAAAAAGAACACGAAAACATAATAAAATTATTTTTTTTAATTTTTTATTTCAAACAAAATTCTAAGTACATTTTTTAATATTTGATTTATTTCAGTAAATTGTTTGGCCCTGTTTACTATACAAATTGTGATACTGCCGCGAATTATTACTTTGCTATCCATAGTCTGTATGGAAACGAATATTGAAATTTTAATTTAAGCACCATGCCGCCATATTACTTTGAATTCATATTTGTATTTAAAATAAAGCTTTTATACATAGATTAAAGATACATATAATTATTTATGCACTAAATATCTTTTAATTATGAGGGTATAAAAACCAATATAAAAAGCTTTGAATTAATAGCTTTCATTTAAACCACAAATAGTGCAACATATCACATTTTTATTTCGTGGAGGTTTAGTCGAATTTCGTTAGTCGCAGTACTTTAAAATTAAATTTTTAGTTCTTCTTAGTCACAATAGTGGTCTTTCTACGACGCAGTAGAGAAGAGCTAACGAGCTTGAGCTCACGTCGATCTAGCAGCGCAGAACTCGTACTCAGTTTCGTTATTCGTATGCAAAAAACTCTGACTCGATGATGGATTGAATTATTATTGTACTGTGATAGATGCAGAAAAAACGTCCAAATTAAAAATATAAGGAATTTAAATACATTATTTTACAATTTCGTTTGTTCAATCCATATATTTTTTCTTGAATTTTTTTGTTACTACATATTTTTTCATATACATACATACTTATATTTTATTTACAAAAAATTAGTTTTGAAGTGTAACATAATATTTTGAGTTACTAAGATACCTACACACAACTTTAAAAAGTGTAACAAAATTGTGTTCCATCTGACGGTATGACGAAAATCATTTTATTTTAATTTCGTCAACAAATTTTACGATATTTGAAAATAGTCAAACAAAAAAAAAATTTTTACGACACTTATAACAGACTGAGCTAGAGAAATTACCATGCTTAACAATTTATGAGAACGATCTCATAAATCAATCTTTTCTCATCTTTTTGCATACCAAATTAAAGAAATTTGAAATGAGATCGAGCGCGATATGTTTAATTTTTTTTGCATAGCAGTCTAGGAAAGATCTCAGAAAAGTGAGTCAAGAGTTTGAACTCATATGTTTGTATATGACTCTTTAAGTTAGACGTTATACTACGAAATACTACTCCCACCGTTTATTTTGGACCCCAACGTATAAAATGAACTAAATAATAGTGCATTAAACTTAGTTACAACTTAAATATGAAGTTAAGAATTACAAAATAATAAGGGTATTCATGCAACGTCTTACATAAGTTTACAAATTGTATAAAATTATATGTAAGTTTACCTACACGGTTAAAAATGTTGGTGTAGTTTTTAATATTTTTTGGGTTACATACATATATGACAACACCAAAAATGTATTAAAGTTTAATACATCGCAAATATTACATTCCTACTTTTAATACAAAAATTATTACATTTTATAATAGAACTTTATTAGAAAAGGAGAGGAAATAAATTGAGGAAATTTCTCACAAGGAAATTTCTCACAAAGAAATTTCTCACAAGAAATTTCTCACAAGAAAATTTTCTCTCAAAAGGAAATTTCTCTTGAGAATTAACGCAACACAGAAAATATTATTACTACTCGTAATTCGTAATAGCTATAATAATGAATGAAAATTTCCATTTGGGAATAATTATTCTTATTATTTTTATTATAATAATAACATTTTTTTCTCCATCGTTTTTCACAAATGAAAATAGAAATCTTATTGCGATTGAAATTTTGTCTACTAATTAACATATTGTGCCTCGAAAAACTGCAAAGCGCTTTCAAAATAATGCATACTTAAATTTCTTTATTTTTATTTTCTTGCTTTTTAATACAATATTAATAAATTTTAATCTTGGTTGTATTTAGAGAATGCAATCCCGGTATGTTTTTCCAATCCCGGGATTTCGGGATAACCCCGGGATTTCATTTTATAAAAGATTATTTCAGTTTAAATTTCATTAAGTTTAAAACGCTCTTCTTATACATATTACCTAAGCAGATAGCTTATGTTCCTGATTTGGCTTCAAAAAACTTGGCAATAAAAAAAACAAACAAGTTTGTATTAAGTATAAAAAATAAATATTATTTATTTAATATTAATATTCTTAAAACTATATAAAAAAAACAATAAATATATTTCTATATGGAATATATTTTCTGACAAACAAATTTAATTCATTCGGTCAATAGGGAAGTAGATATTAATTTGTATGAAAAAATAAATACCATTTATTAAAAATTAATACATACTTAAACTCTTAAAAAAAAAAACAATATAACTTAAGCCAATATATTCCCAAATGAAATATACATATTTAATCTCTAAAAAAAAGAGGATCTTTTGTGCGCGAATAATAATAATTTATTAAAAAAAAAATTTACATTTTACGTTTTTCAAAAATAAAATTAGAATTTGTCTAAAAAATTATTATTATTCGCACACGAAATATTTTCGGCTATAAATTTATTCTTCTCAAATGACGTCAGAAAAAGAAGACACAAAATGAAATGGCTCAATCTTGTATTATTTCATTCATGTGAGAAACCCTTCACCGAAGGAAAATCTATTGTGTTATGGGATATTTTCGTCGTGGCAACCTAACTAACCAAACAACCTTTAAATAATACCTATATTTAAATTAAATTTGAATAAAAATATTAAAATTTCAATGCATCTTTAACAGACACAAAAAATAAAAGAGAAAATCAAAACACAAGCTATAGTACCTGCTTGGGGAAAGCATTTTTATCTGTCAAATGAATCTGAACTGAAAAGACATATCAAGAACTGTTTTTTAAACTTTTCTCACACAAATACCTTTTTCGCATATTAAATTTTCACTTTTCCCTACGTTTTTCTAAAAATAATTTATTTATTAATATTGTAAAACTTTAAGCTTTTGCTGTAATAAATTAGCAAGCAGAAAAATAAATTAAGGTGTGCGAATATTAAAACCGCTGATCCCGGAAATCCCGGGATTGGAGCAATATAATACCGGGATTTTCGGGATCGAAAAATGGGCCGGGATCCCGGGATTCGGGATCGTAATACTAGTTGTATTACAAAGTGACGGAGTCTGTTCAATATGTTCATATTCAATATGGCTGACAAAAAAGAGCATCGAAGCAAAAAAAGGGCGAGGAAATATTAGAATGTAATCAAAAATTATTAGAAAAATTCTCATATTTGAAATGGCAACTGAGAGAGAATTTTTCCCTCTCTACAAGGGATATGTTTTATTCTTTTGGGTTAAGATCGACTCTTTTTTGTATTACAAATGATATTTTTATACAAAAATATTAGAATGTAATAAGAATTGATTAGAATTTTTTTTAATATTTCCCTAGTATTAATATGTAATGTTTGCTGTATTGCAAACGGCTGTAAAACAAGAGCTGTATTAAAAAATACCCCAGAATTTTTAACCGTGTACACAAAAGTTTGCATGAACGCCCTTTTTTAATTCATTTGGTGAAATGCTGTGTAATTGAATCAGCTGTTCGATAAACGTCAAATATTAAACTTCAAAATATGTATACAAATAAGCGTGTTCAGATTCAAATTATTTTAAAATGGAGAACCTCTCGCTCACCAACTTGAAATCGGAGCCGACAATAGGTGTGTTTTTTTGCAATACCGGTAGGAATTGGTTGAAAAAAAACGACAACGGGGATAAGCGACGCCATCACAGAAAAAACCATGGAGACTTCATACAAACTATCGATAGCAACTATGTTATTCATGTCGGTAACATAGTTTTTCTGCGTGCTTAAGTCAAGCACCGAAAATTATATGGGTTTAGCTAAGACTGTTGGGGATTAGTTGTTGTTGCAATTAACATCCAAATTATTTAGCCCCGAATCGTTTTTTTCAACCAATTCCCCCCGGGCTTCAAACAAAACACGCCTAATGTCTCGGAACGGAAAAAATGTAAGATATATTATCATATATGACAAAATTCACGTTTTTTTTTAAGCGTTTTTAAAAATATAGAACTGTAATAGTCGCAAACTCATGGCAGTGATCGAACGAAAATGAGAGAATACAAGAAAAATCATATGGCACACCCATAATGGTGGACTTTTCCTTCAGTTTAGTTCACTTTGGTATTTGGTAGTAAAAGTTGTCCCGAGCTCAACTCAACTGAAATTTGGCGAAAGCAAAATCAAAAAAAATAAATGGTTCCTTTCAATTCGATGAGAATTCGGAAAGCATAACAAATATAAGTAAAAACATTTACTTTTGTTTATCAACTTTATGGATTTGTGTAAATAAACAATGCTGATCAATGATAGTCAGAAAATGTATACGTTCTGATTTTTTTTTATAAACTACGTTTTTATTCACAACTTTTATCGCCAATCTCTATGCGATAGTTACAGAATATAAATTCCCATTTATAAAACATGTCAAATAAAGTATCAAAAAGAGGAAATCTATTAAGTTTTACTTCCGAAACTGACAAACCAATCTAAGCTGTTCATAAAAAAAAAAACAATTCTGTTGCACGGCCGATTGGATTCTTTTTATTTTCTCCTAATATTATTTAGATTATTGTTATTTTTGTGGTTTTTGTGTTGTTTGTTAATAAATTAAAATATTTTGGAACAAAAAATTCATGTTTATTGATTCATTAAAAGAATTTTGTATTTCATTCCCTCTACACGGTGGTGTTTGTATTGAAAAGAAAATATATCTATTAGGGTGGCTCTTTTGTTCGCAATGTCGAAAATCTCTCCTGATCTGATCTCACTCTCCTGAAAGTGATCAAAAATCTCCAAATTTGGAAGTTCTATTAAGAGTGCAAAAAATTAATTCCACGGAAGAGGTAGTAATCCAATAAAAAAAATTTATATTTTTACTTTTAAGGTGCAAAGTTTTAGTTTTAGTTTTTGTTTTATTTTTTTTTGTCAATATCTGACAACATTGAAGGCTAAGAAAATGGATTTACATCATTTAGAAAAAATTAAATAATAGATTAATAGTTTAATATACATTATTTAAATATCCATATAATAATATAATATTAAAATGAAAAAAGGAAATAAAAATGTAACAATATTTACCTACAAAGAAGACTCACACATCATTCGCAACAATATAGTTTCTCTACTCTCTACTCTCTACTCATATTAATATTGTAGAAGTCAGTAAATTTATTAAATGTTTTACTGCAACGGTTGTACGGTTCATGATTTGCATAGCTTGTTTTGTGTATTGCTTCTTTCAAAAATTTGGTGTGCCTTAGACAACGAGAATTTTGTAAACATATTTTAGAACATAAAGTGGTTGAAGCAATATTACCATTTAAAATATCATAAACATACAGGGCTTCAGAAAGCATCCTGTGGTTTGCAAGACTTAACAAATTTATTAGTTTTAAACGGCTTTCGTATGGTGGCAACACAAAATTCTCGGGATTCCAATTGAAGTTTCTCAGTGCAAATAAAAGGAACTGTTTTTGTACGGATTCTAGTTTTTTAACGTCGACATCAAATAAAGGTGACCATACGATGCTGCAGTATTCTAGAAGAGGACGAACTAGGGAACAATATAATGCTTCGGTAATGTTAGGGTCATTAAATTCTTTTGACCTACGCTTCACAAATCCTAACATGCTGTGGCTCTTAGAACAAACTTTGTCAATTTGATGCTTAAAAGTGAGGCGAGAATCGACAAGTATACCCAAGTCTTTTAAAACTTCACTTCTTTCAATGTTTTTTCCATCAATAATATAGTTTATAAGACATACATTTTTTCTTTTTGCAAAAGAGATAACATTACATTTAGCGACATTTAACGACATACCATTTACATTGCACCATTTGACTAGAGTATTAATATCTTTTTGCATTTTGAGCCCATCACTCACATTGTTAACTATATTGAATAACTTCAGATCATCTGCAAATAACAGAAACCGACAATATATAAACAATTCAGTCAAGTCATTATAAATAATAAAAAGAACAGGGGACCAAGGTGACTGCCTTGAGGAACGCCCGAAGTAACATTTATTGCACGAGACGATACACCACAAAATTTCACGTACTGCTTTCTGTCTGACAGATACGAAAAAATCGACTTTAATAAATTCTCCAATTTTATGTAACCTAAAAGTTAGCAATCCAATGTCAACTCTGTCAAAAGCCTTGCTGAAATTGGTGTAGATTGCGTCAACTTGGTTTCTATTTTCCATTTCAGTTAAAATAAAAGAAGTGTAGTCAGAAAGATTGGTTGAAGTAGACCTCCTTTTGAAAAAACCATGTTGATGTTCACTTAACACTGGCTTCAACCCTATACACAATCTATTAGATATTAGCTTTTCAAAAACTTTTGGAATGGCCGATAATATTGCAATTCCTCTGTAATTTTTTACATCCGACCTGTCGCCACTTGTAAAAATAGGAGTTAAATATGATTCATGCCATATTTTTGGAAAAGCACCACTTTCCAGAGATTTATTCTCATTATTATTCATTTATTGCACGAGAAGATACACCACAAAATTTCACGTACTGCTTTCTGTCTGACAGATACGAAAAAATCCACTTTAATAAATTACCTCGTACTCCAATTTTATGTAACTTAAAAGTTAGCAATCCAATGTCAACTCTGTCAAAAGCCTTGCTGAAATTGGTGTAGATTGCGTCAACTTGGTTTCTATTTTCCATTTCAGTTAAAATAAAAGAAGTGTAGTCAGAAAGATTGGTTGAAGTAGACCTCCTTTTGAAAAAACCATGTTGATGTTCACTTAACACTGGCTTCAACCCTATACACAATCTATCAGATATTAGCTTTTCAAAAACTTTTGGAATGGCCGATAATATTGGAATTCCTCTGTAATTTTTTACATCCGACCTGTCGCCACTTGTAAAAATAGGAGTTAAATATGATTCACGCCATATTTTTGGAAAAGCACCACTTTCCAGATATTTATTAAAAAGTTCCAAAAGGGGTATTGCCAACGTGTCTGCAGTCCTTTTCAAGAAAAGTGGGGTATTATCATCAGGTCCAGCACCTTTGTTGACATCTAAATTTTTTAATGCAAGCACCAATTCTTCAAGACTAATAGAAATATGAGAAAGGCTTACAACGTTGCTTGCCATGTGACTAAATTAGTCATTGTTGAAGCTTATTGGTTCAGTATGAACCGATTCAAAAAATGATGCGAACATATCACATACTTCACTTGAGTCTGAGTAGCTTTTATCTTCAAAGCGCATTTTCGATGGAAAATTACTAACATTTCTTTTGTAGTTTATAAATGTATAAAAATTACGAGGATTTGATTTGATGATTGAACCAGTTTTATATATATATCTATCGTAGCAAATTTTGCCATAATCATAGAAATTCTTATTTAACCCCCTAAATGTCTCAAAATCTTCTAAGTTACCAGAAGAACTCCATTTGCGATGAGCTTTGTTTTTTTTATTTTTTTAGTTTATCAATACTTTATCATACCATGGTGGAGTATTGTTTGAGGTTTTAACCTTTCTGGGAACAAAGCGATCACAAAAAGAGTATAATTGACATTTAAATCTACAGGCTTTATCATTTATATCACCGTTGGCAAGAAAAGCACACCAATTTATATTTTCTAGGTGATTATTAATTTGATCATAGTTAGCGTTTTTAAAATCGTAAACAAGATTGCAATTATTCACCAAGGACCGTGTTTTGTCTGCATAGAAATATCTTATCTTAAACAATTTGTGGAAGATACTTGATTTTTTAGCTAGAATGGATGAAGCTTCTTCTAAAATAAAATTGTCACAAATATTTGTAAAAACTAGGTCAAGAACGTTTGAAAAATTATTTCTAAGATTACAAATTTGATTATATCGATTTTCAAAGAAAAAATTAATAACACAAGCTTGTTGTTCAGTTGTAATGTTAACAGGATCAAAAAGGAATTTGTTGTCATCGCAAGGGATCCAGTGAAGTCCCGGTAGATTAAAGTCACCAAAGAGAAGAAAGTCGTCAGAATCATTTAGAGTCATAAGTATTGAAGAAACATGACTTATAGCTTTAGCATAAACTTCGTGTGGTTGGCTAGGATGTATGTATATAACAGCAACCTAAATATATTTCATTATCCTTAGTCGCAATTTTGGCCCAAACTTGTTGAATAAGATTGCTGTCTGTGTCAATGAGTCCCCAATTTACAGAAAAACTTGGAATCGATGTATGAATAGCAATAAAAAACACCACCACCTTTGTTTTGATTAGGTCCAAGGAACCGATCGCATCGAAAAACCTGCCACGATGAAATGAGGAGGCTATATGCCAAAATCCATCTTTCCGGCGATTTTTTCAAATGCTTTATTGACTGGACTACATATTAGTCCAGGGAAAAAATGGACTTTTTTGCCTTAACCCAAAATTTCGGTATATACACACTTTGATGGCTTCTATATGAAAAAAGCGTGCTGAATCCGAAAATGCCAGGTACACTTCTGAGATCCTTGAGCGTTTTGAGATATGACGACATCAATGAAGGACATACGGAAAAAGGCTGCAGCTGGTGTGCATAACGGAAAAATTGTTATTAACATTAATTTGGCAATAGATATGCGGATTTTATGATTCCCCAAATGCAAAAACTTTTTTTTTCGATTTTTTGGGGGAAGGGTTTACGAGTAGGAAAGGAGAGGGGGTACGAATTAATGAAAAACTCAGCCTTTCGAACTATAGGTCAAGTGGGGTATCGTTTCCATGTATTTTTTAATGCTGAATTAAATGGGACCACTCAATTTTCGAAATAATCACTTTTCAATAAATTTTTGATATGACGTCATCATTTAAGGACTTCTAACAAAACTCCTCAAGTGGTATGCATTACGAAAAAATGTGATTTACATTATAATTTACATTATAATTTGTCTCCAAATACAAAAATAGTGTTTTAATTTTTTGGGGGAGGGGTGAACGGAAAGGAAAAGGGATGAAGTGTCCATGAAAGGGATATTTTATTTTGTTTTTAGTATTAGTATTAGAGTTTTGTAAAGCGTGCACTTGGTTCTACATGTGAGATTTGAAACCTCTCTCTCATCAGAACCAAGAAGCAGCTGTTTCCTAACTTTCCCTGAAATTCACTGAAGTTTGTTACATGGTAAATGAACTCCTTAACTATCTCGAAGTTGCTGCTATTAATAGTGACATGTTTTTTGCTTAAAGTGTATTCCTTGTTAATGCCTACCCTGAACACTATCTGGTACAGAACGAAATTGAAGAAATTTTATGATATCATGGCCTTGCATGTTTGGAAGCATATTGGCTTAAGTATTGAATAGAAGATATAAAGAGTCCAGCCGCTGGGTATGCTACCGATATACATCGCTGATGATGTTAAGTATGCACATTCGCTGGCAAGCCATCAAAACCGGCTGTTTTTTATCTAAGATTAGATCATCATTCACCCCCTATTACTTGCTCTAGTCTAGCTGGAAATAATATTCTAATTACCTTTCGCTGCATTGATAAACCTATGTTCCAGTCTTAACACCAGTGGCCAAATGTCTATTTTTGTGTGTGAAAACTTCCAGATATTGTTTCGGTGGTGAGCTAGGAGGCAGCATACGTACTCTTCTCACGCAAGATCTTCTTCTTCTCACTTCTCCTAGCTCGGTATTCTAGCCTCGCTGTCCTTTTTTGCCCTGCAGCATTTTTGCATGTGCATCTTTTGTCACCTTTATTAGGTATAAGCATTCTTCATCATACCATATGGGTCTTTTCTCTATGGTGAATGGTAGTGTTCGGTGGTTTCGACTACCTCTTTGCTTATGTCGTGATACTGGGAGCATTTATTGCTGTGACTGGTAGCGTGCGGTGGTTTAAACTACCTCTTTCTTATGTCGTGATACTAGGAGCACTTATTGATGTCGTCTGTAAGTGCATAGCAGGGAAGTGCTTAATCCAGGTGTGATAAAGAACCTTATGTGGAAATACGGGTCTATGAAATAACTCCCACGAAATAAGTCCCACTTTTAAAAACGAAATAAGTCCCACCAAAAATTGCTTAAAAAAATGAAATAACTCCCACGAAATAAGTCCCACTTTTGAAAACGAAATAAGTCCCACCAAAATGAAATGATTTAAAAATTTACTTGAAATGAAATAACTCCCACTCAAAATGAAATAACTCCCCCTTGAATAATATATTTCTTAAATGAATTAAGTCCCACTTTGTCCCTTTTACGAAATGTCCAATATATAACTTTTTGCATAAGAACAAAATTTAGGGGTATGAAATAACTCCCACTTTACAAAACGAATTTATTCCCACTCAAAACGAAATAAGTCCCACTTAAAATAAAAACGCGTAACGAAATAAGTCCCACCAATTGACGAAATAAGTCCCACTTTTAAAAACGAAATAACTCCCACTTTCAAAATAGCAATTTTTGGTGGGACTTATTTCGTTTTTAAAAGTGGGACTTATTTCGTGGGAGTTATTTCATAGACCCGGAAATACTTCTTCTAGGACGTCAGCAATTTTTTTTTCGTCAAACAATCGAGCTCTTATTTTCGACGAACTAACATAAATCATAAAAGCCAACGTTGACATTTGCCCATCGAAATGTACGCACTTCTTTTGTTGGATACGTGCCTTGAGTCTATTAGCTTATGGTCAATTTACTTGAATAATTTGTAGTCTTTTGAAAGGTTTTGTATTTGATTTTTACCTAAAATCTAAACATTTTTAGAACAAATCAAATCAAAAAAGTCCTTATGAAGATGTTTTTTCGAAATTTATAACTTTTCAACTTAAGTCTCTAAAATTGTATGGTAGAATAATCTTTTTCACATAAAAGCTACTCGCACCTTATACATGAATTTATTCTATCAAAGCTGTTGACTTTCGTTTGCTGAAATATAAAAATAATTGACTTGCAATTGAATTCATTCGATTCGATTTAAAAATAAAAGACAGAAATACCTTACCTTGATTTTGTCATTCATTCGCACCCCTCTGCTTTCGTACCCTTTCACCCCACCCCAAAAAAATTTAAAAACTATTTTTTTATTTGAAGTCTCATAAGATCTATATTTCTAGTATCAAATTAATGTATATCCAAATTTTCCCTAATGCACACCAGTTTTCGTGCTTTTGTCAGAAGTCCTTAAATGATGACGTCATATTAAAAATTTCGTAAAAACTGGTTCTATCAAAAATTGAGTGGTGCCATTCGTACCCCTCTCCTTTCCTACTCGTGAACCCCTCCCCCAAAAAATCGAAAAAAAATATTTTTGCATTTGGGGAAACATAAAATCCGCATGTGCCAAATTAATGTTAATAACAATTTTTCCGTAATGCACACCATTTGCAGCCTTTTTCCGCATGTCCTTTATTGATGACGTCATATCTCAAAACGCTCAAGCATTTTCGGATTCAGCACGCTTTTTTCATCAAAATGTATTGTATATACCGAAATTTCGTCTCAGGTCAGTTTTCCCTTGACTATATCGAGGCAATTGATTAAAAATGTTGAACATTTTTGAAAATTGACACAACTTTTGACACTATTTGAAAATAGAAATATATATTTGTACATACATGTAATATTATATGTACATATGTATGTATGTAAGTATGAAAATCCTATAGAAAATGTAACTAAGTATCTCTAAAATTCATATAAAGTTTTATGACAGTTGACCAATCGGAAACTCAAAAAATTGAGATGTTAAACGTAATGCGTTGAACCCGGTCATCAACTTAAGGCTCAACAATAGTATTTGGAAAGATAAAGGTGGGTTAGAGTTGGGTTTTCGACCCAAGTTTTTCATCACTTGAGATGAAAGCTCCAATTGTCAAGTTAAATGACTGACAACAAATTTTTAAACTTTGGTAAATTGGTAAATATATTGGTTTTTATGTTACTGTTTTTTGTTATTACCATATGGTCGGAAAAAAAGTTGGGACCCTGACCGGAACTTGACCTTAATCCACTCCCAACCAAAAGAGAACATTTCTGTCCAAAATAAACTTAGTAAACTATCAGCGGTCTTTTAAATGTTTGGCCTTCACCCAAAAATTGGCTATTGTCCAATTTTTTTAAAAGACACGATGAGATATTATGTAGGTCAAAGATACTCTTACGGATTATGGTCGCTTCTTTAAACTATATAATTATACTTAAACAGACTGGCAGTCCACTAAAAGATTTGTAAAAAAGGGTAGAAAGCTTTCGCTTTCTACCCTTTTTATTTTATTTTATTTTATTTTATTTTATTTATTTTTTTTATTTCATATTCTTTAACTTAAAGTACTAAGTATAACATAAATAAATTCATAAAACAGAATGAATAGATAGTGACATTTTTATTTGAGAATAAAAAAGTGTTAATGTCACTTCATTTAAATATTTACTTTGACTTGTGGGGTGAACATCAGAGTTAACTCATTTTAAAGAGAAAGGATTAAATGCAAAAAATAATAAAATAATTATGTAATGCAAAAGGTTTATAAATAAATATAGTAATATAATTTAAATTAAAGAAGATATGATACTTACTTACATTAATATAATGGAAATAGAAATTAAGCTATATATGTCAACAGAACTTTGATTTCATCGTGATTGAAATCCAGAAACCAAATTTTAATTTTATTTGGAAAAAGTGGTAGAGATCTTATGAATCGTACGTTTATAGGAAGTCTATTAAACAATTTACGTGATACAATGGAGACAAAATTTCTGAAATGTGTAGTGCGAAATGAAGGTGTGACGAAAGAATTGTTTGAATTGCTTCGCAAGTACCTAGAGTCCGAAATTGGACTCTGCATATAACCACCTCTCAGGAAAAGTATTTTCAATACTTTAAAATAATACAGGTGTTTCAGTGGTAGAATTCCCAAAGTTCTAAACAAAAGCATAGAATGAGCTATGCGGTTTACTTTACATATTTTTCTTATAGCGCACTTTTGTAAAACAATGGTTGGAGAGTTGTGTCATCCCCCCAACAATTTAATCCATATTGTAACCTAGATTAAAATATTCCAAAGTATATCATTCTTAGAATTCTACTGTCACAGAAATTTCTGAGACGATAAAAACTACGGATATACTATACTACTGTATATATCTCATCTCATATTATTTTTAAAAGTATGTATTAAAATTGAATTACTATTTCTATTTTGAAGCACTTTTTATCACAATAGCATGTTCATTAAACATTTCAGGAGTACACACACAATTCGATAAATTATGCCTAACACAGTTGTTGGCATGAAAAATAACTTCACAACCAGGCCATTTAGGACTACTATGGCTAAAGTACATCAATTTTGTTTTGTTACTTTGTGTTCAGAAAGCCAAATTCTCAAAATATGAACATCATGATTGATTTCAGCACCAAGGTTCAAAGCGCTATCGGAACGATATGCAATTCTAAGATCATCTGCAAAAGCTGTAACCTTGCCTTTAAACGGTTGATTACATTGGGGCACACCTAGATTAATAACTTTGGAGTTACTGAAAAATACCCCTATTTTAACTTTTTGGGTTCTATCCTTCAAGTGAGACTTGAACCAATCACACATAAAACCACAGAAACCTACACAATTAGCTTGCCTAAAAGAACGTTGTGGTTCAAAGGCTTTGGTTATGTCTACAAATAGACCTGCAAAATGTTATCTATCTTCCATTGCTTTATATATTAAAGAACAAAACGCACCATTAGAATGAAAGTGACCTAACTCGAAATTTTTGTAACTTCTGATTTTTCAATAGACTGACCTTAAAACGCGAAATGAACTATAAAACCAATTGATAAAAAACTTTCATTCTAAGGGCGCGAAAACTCCAATAGAGCATCTTTTCAGGAAAATTACCAGTGAAGATACTAAGGTTAAAAATAAGATTTGAAATACCATCATTGCCGCAAGAGTAAGAGTTACTCAATGAATTTATAATTTTATAAAGCTCAAAGCCAGAAATCTTTTAAAATACGAAACTAACATTACTTATACTATCTTCCATTAATTGATTCCTCGTACAAAGGCTACAACGAAAGGGATGCTCATTTTTAGAAGATAATTCACCAACCGTAGAAAAGAAATCGTTGAATACATTGGAAATTTTAGATGGATCATCAATTACAATGCCTTCATTATTTAGAGTTATAGATTTAGGAACACTTTGAGACTTACCATCAATGATACTATTTATTGCCTTCCACTCTTTTCTAGGATCACCGAGAGGTCCTTGTACTTAAGAGTAATAGTATCTTTCTCTAGCCATCCTTATATCTTTGTTAACTATTTTACTTAATTTTTTGAAACGGCTTTTAAGTAAATGATTAAGAGGATGCTTACTACATTTTTTCCCTATTTTATTTATGAGCCTAATTTTCTTAAGTAAAGTGCGGTTAATCCAAGGCCTAAGCCTTATTTCTGACTTTTTCCGAACAAAATTTAGCTTTAATTACTAATGTGGTTTTGTAGGACAGCTAAAAATAAATCATACGCTCTAGAAGCATTATTTTCTTCATAGATTTCTTTCCAATTTTCATAACGTATATAATTCATTATAAAGTAAATCAAAATTAATTTTAGTTACAGAAAGTGGAGAATTATATTTACCAGCTTTTAAAATTTTTAATTTATCGAACAAGATACCTGTCATCAGTCATGCAGTGATCAATTGTGTCGAGATTTAGGTTTACCCCAGCACACTGGGCTAGAGATAATTTCTTAAAACGACCAAGAACATTGTCAAGACAATAGTTAGAAATTGGTCTTGTGATCGAATTGATGAAAGAATAGAGACCATGCTCTGCCGTTAGGACAAGATAGCTCTCAGAATCAGAGTCTGTATTCAAGATGTCTATATTTAAGTCACCTAAGTTTATAAAATTACCGGCCTTTTCATTGCTTAAGAACATTGAGAATTCATCCAAAAACACTTCAGTATCATAAGCGTGTAATCTATATACACAAATAAATTTAAATTTTGCATTACTTATTTTGCACGACAATTCAATCACATCTGCGCTCAGAAAATTGACACAACTTACTTTATAATCATCATAGTTCAAAGAATCAGAAAAACCACTCCTCCTGCAGAATACGATTCATTTGTATTAGCATAGAAATTGTAACCTGGTATGTAATAATCTTCACATTCACAGTCAAAAATCCAAATCTCAGACAAGAATATCAGATCTGGTAGAAATACAAGAGCATCTGGATAACAAACTAATAAATCAAAGTTCTGGCGCAAACTACGTATATTCTGATGTACGAAAAAAAAGAATTTCCCTCATTTCCATTATAATTAAAAATTGTATCATTTATGCTTATTATAGTTTTTGTGGATGGATTGTTGCTTAAAAGTTTGTATTGGGTTGTATTGGCTACCTAAAAATAAAATTTAACTCTCTGTGCCAGAAAAGGACCAATTCCTTGGAAAAAAAGAAATAACATATTATGTCACTTGAAAGCAAAATTTTCACGAATAAAGGTCTTGCGACCTAAATGGGTCTAACTTTCTCCGTTTAGACGGGAGGGTCAATTTTCTAAGAACTAACTTAAAATTAAAAAAAATAAGTTCAAAACCAACGGCAACACTTACAACAAAGGATTGTAACTTTTTTGAAAGCTATGTATTCTTTAATAAAATTTTTAAATCAAGTAATTTCTTTCAACAGTTTTCGAAATAAAAGAAACTATTGCCACATTGCCACCTGCCTGGCGACTGCACATACTCAAGCGGAGCAACGAAGTTCAGTGAACGGTACAGAGCCCCACAAAAAGAGAATTAAAATCCTTGGAACTCGCGAAGCGGGCGACCTAAGGTACTGCTGTCCAAGAAAACTGTTGACATTGGCGACTGAACATACAAAAAGCGAAGCAACAGAGTATCTTGTGCGGGACACAGAACTCAAAAATTGATTTAAAATCCTTAGGGTTGAAGAAGCTGTTGCCCAAGAACAACTGTTGTCGTACACCACACACCTGCCTGACGACTGAATATTATATCATTAGGAAGGCAATAAATAAATACTAGTAAAGAAATTGTTACTTTTTTTCGTAATTTTCAATTTTCTCAAAAACAAGAAGACATAAAATCATCTAGTTTTCAGTATCCGATTAAGAATTGATAGGGGCAGTAAATTTTTAATACTTATTTAGTAGGTAGGTACTTCATTTCACATATTTGAATAAAACCAACATAAATTTAGTTTTAAATTTATTTTTTAATTTCTAGTTTTAAAGTAATTTTTTCAAAAACTATTGATAAAAAAAACTTAGTTTGAAAATAATATAAAAGAACAAAGTGGCTTTCAAAACTGGTGCAGAACTTTATTGTAGGTATTTCCGTTGTTTTTCATTTGAAGCACTTTTTTTTATTAAACTGCCCCTCGCGCCTAAACCACTCTCCCATAGGCCATAGTAAAAAATATGTGCACGACTGGGTCGCACGAACTTGCTCTTATGTCCGATAACACTGTGTTTTTAAAGTTTTTATAATTCAAAAACAATATTTATCTTACAAAATAAATAAATTAGCTTAAAACTTAGTTAAGTTTAAGGCAGTATTATGCGAGTAGGTACATTTGTGTAGGAACAATATAGCTACGTGTTGCAAATATGCATGGAAATTACAGTTTGTAAAAAAAAATATGCAATTAAAAATAAATTAAACCTCTGAAATTGTTTTTACACCAATGCGATGGTACATCATCCGATTTCTTAAGGAAATATCAATTTATGAGAAAAAAATTGAAAACCGTTTATTATTGCGGAGTTAAAAAATTAATTGAAAAAAAAATCATCTACCCATTTTCGAAATATGGAATTTTCAAAACATAATTTTGAAATTTTTTTTCAAAATCAATAATTTAATTTTTTGAAAATTTTGGTGTGTAATATTATTAGACTTTATTTGAAGCTTTGGTGCAAAAAAATTCAGTAAAATCAGTTGAACGAGATAATCGAAAATCAAAAAAATGGTTCTATGAGAGACACCATTTTTAACCGATAGAAAACATTTTTTTTCCAATAACATGGTAGATCGTACAGATATAAGTCCACACAAAAATTTTAATTAAAATCGTAGGACCCGTTTTTGAGAAATGAGATTTTCAATACCGGTTTTTAAACATTTGTATGGGAGGTACCGTTATTTTTGGTTATAAGAATGATTTTCATTTAAAATCTGATAGATAATGTTAAAAAACTGCTGGGTGCTAAGTTTAATAAAAATTAACCGAGTCGTTTTCGAATTATTAAGTTCTCAAAAAAAAATTTGAAACTTTTTTTAAAAACCCAAAAAAAATTTATTTGAAAATTTTGGTATACTTTTTCAAACATTCTGCATAAAAAAATTCATCAATATTCATAGTGTTTTTGAGAAAATCGAAAATAAAAAAAATGGTTCTACGGGAGGTACCTTTTTTTTAACAATTTTTGGGAAATTTTTTTTATAAAATGGTTACCTTTTAGTAAAAAAAATTACTGAATTTTTTTAAAAAAAGTTATGGGCACGTTTTTGAGAAAAATAAGATTTTCATTTTTTGCTAAAAAAATTTGTACGGCAGGTACCGTTTTTGGTCTTAAAAAAATTAGAAAAATGGGTGGGGGGCCCAAAAAATGGTAGGTACTAACTTTGAAGAAAATCGACCGACCCGCTTAGGCTGCTGTCGAAAGGACGGACAGACAGACAGACAGACGGACATAATTGCGAGACCCACTTTTTTCGACTTCGCTATCATCGTAATGTCAACTTTTATCAAAATCCCGAGTTCGATTTTTTTACGAATGCATAACTTGCCATATGTGTAACTCTAAAAAACCGTTATTATTTTGCGCCGCGCCGTCCGCCACAGTCCTACCAATCGTAATATTGCCCGACTCGTGTTATTTATTTATTTTTTGTTCAAGTCTGTCGCATAAATTAACTAACAAAAATAATATTGTGAAATTTTGACAATGCTTTGAAAAGCATTAGGCCAGGAGCGCACATGCAACTAAATAGTTTGGTTTCGGTTTTGAGCACAATGGGCTTATATAGGAGTGCGCGCACATGCATGGCGGGGACTCTCATATAATCCTATAGAACTCAAAATCGAAACCAAACTGTTTAGTAGCAAGTGCGCGCCTGGCCTTATTGTTTGTGGAACCCATGGGACCCAGGGTGTGTGTGTTGACATTTAAAGTTCAGTCTGAATTTTGAATAGATGTGATTTCAGTAACTTTTGTAAATGAAGTAGTTGTGCGGCTTAGTTACCTGTCACACGACTCGAGGAAGCTTCTGGTCGCACGGCAAAAATCGAATCGTGAAATGCATTAGTGAGCAAATAATTTTGCTTGTATGTTTTTGTTAATAAAACATTGAAAATACATAATTATCATTTGTACTTATCTTATACTTGTAATTATCATCTGCGATTTCAAATACCCTTTGGTGATATGAACAGGAATTCCTTTGCGTAGAGCTTCTTTTGAAAATGCAAACCATTAAATAAATAGGCATCTCACAATAAGTGGGTACTCTGGATGAAGGGTGAGACTGAGAAATTCTTATGATGATTGCTCGCTGTACTGTATGGTTGTTCAATTTTGTCAGCTAAAACATCATCACTGCATTTACAAACACTTGATCCTAATTTTGTGTGTTGGTTATATTTTCTTGAATGAGGTACGAGGTCATCTGGAAAAAGTTCACTAGACAACTTCGATCGTTTTGGGACGGAACCCAGTGCGTTTGTACTTTGTATAATGTTTGTATGCAACCTTTTTGGTGGTGGCGGTAATGATGGTGGTGATAGCATTGAATCCGATATTTTTAGTTCGGAATAAATAGGTGGCTGAACCGTGAAATTCTCACGACTTATCGCAGGTTTTAGAGGATTCTTTATAAATGACTGACTTATTGTTGTGCCACGGAAGAATTCATTTGGGTATTTAAATTCTTCGTCGTTCTTGCCAACAGAATAATCCTCACCGTCACTATAAAGGTCAAATTGTCTGACATAATGGTACAAAGCTATCGGTTGCAATTGTTTGCTTTTCGGAATGCCATCGGATTGTGGTTTGGAATTAGCGCATTTTGTGTTGGAGATTTTAATGCGATCAAAAATATTACTAAGGGTACGTGAGCGACTTTTTAATGGTTTTGGCGGAGGAACTGGTTTCTTCACCTGCTCCGAAGTGGAAGTCAGTGGTGGTGGCTGAGGTGCTGGACCTTTACAAGAAGAGCGTTTTTGACTTAAGGTAACATTTTCAGCATCTTCTTCTTCGCCATAGCTATAGGTGGTAAATATGTCCTCGAAAGCATCATTAACAATGCGTTCTTCTTTATTGAAGTCTTTAAGGTCAGAAGTTTGATTGTTTGTGTTTGCATTCAGTCTACTTTCTTTTGTCATTGTTTCGAACTGTGTTTTCCGATAGTCATCGTCGAAATCATTATAAAATGCTAGTAATTTAGGATTTTCTGATTTTGAGTTTTTATAAAGATTTGACAATGGAAAACGTCCCCTTTGCGGCCTTAAACAAACATTATTATAACTATTTACTGATTCATGATTGGACATTTTTGGAAAGGATGCGGACAGGGGAATCTTTCTGTTACTCTGATAGTTGCAATTTTCTAGGTCAAGTTTCTGACGATACTCATGTGACTTACGTTTCAATTTATTGTACTTACTTCTGCTGGAATTGCTAGTGTATGATTTTTTACTAGGTGTGGTTGTTAATGCTGGTGATATAAATTCCTGCTCCTGATGATTTTGACGACGTAACATTGCTAAAGTTTCAAAAGTATGAACAACAGAGCCAACATGAGTATTGACCTCTGGTACGCCAATTTCACCGGAAAATAAATCTCTTTGATGACGTTGACAGGTATCAAGTAATTCATCACCTAGAACACGTGTATTGATCACTTTCGACTGGTGATAGAATATTGTAGCTGGTCCTGATGGTCGAAGAATATTATTATGGGTGGTGGAATCTTGGTAAAGTTCTTCGCGCAGAATTAGATCATTGTCGAGTGTTGTTGTTGCTGTTTGTGTTGACTGCACATTTAATTTTGTACATACAAATAATTGAAAATATTATTTTGCTTTCATTTTTTTTAAATAAAAATTAATATAATATAACAACATGGTGATGAAAAAATTACTGTAAACGAAAAGTATTTTGGGAAATATTTACCTGCAATTTCTTAAAAAAAAGTAAGACACAAATTTACTATTAATTTGTTAATGAGAAAAAATATATATTAAATTGAGAATGAAATTAGGGTAAACAAAATGTTTGTAAAAAAAGCTTCTTGAAAAATTAAAAAAAATTGAATTATCCCCCGAAAACATTTGACCTGAAATTTTATTAAATACAACTTTGTTTTTTTCTAATTAAAACTTTAAAATGCACAGGGAAGTAATTTAAAATAAATATAATAAGTGATAAATAAGTAGATAATCCAAAAAGTAAAAATTTACCGATAACAGAAGATGTAGTATTCTACATCTCTCATATTGAGTATCTACCCACGAGTCAAGAAATGGCTATAAACCTAATGCCTTAAAATATTTTCGTAAAAGGTGGTAATATCGTAAATAAAATATTGAAGCAAATTTTAAGATCACTCATAAAAAATGTTATTGAACGTAAATAAAAAAGAGTGATCTCGTTTTAGAAACTCATCCAGAAAATCCATACAAAATCATGTCTTGCTCATCTGTATAGTGTATATTGCTAATAAAAATCTATAGTTCATAATTGATTGGGACTTTAGCGAATCATTGCCTTACACATCACTCATTTTACAATATTTTTTGACAATTTGGGTCTCCGTGGCATCATGCGAAAGGAAATTTTCAAAATCGAAACTTATAAAAAATTATCTTCTATCTACTATGACCCAAGAACGTCTAGTCAATCTCTCCGTTTTATCAATTGAGAGAAAAGTTTCAAGAGGAAATGATTTCAACGATGTCATTGAGGAGTTCAGCCTTATGAAGACACGAAAACATTTGTAAAATAATTGGAAAAAAAACTACTAACTGGATCTATAAGTAAGGTTGGTTTTTAGACATCTATAATCTAAAATCGATGTTTTTATATATGTTCCTTAAAGACTCCAAAACGACGTGACCGATTTTGATTCAGGCAATCTTCAGATTAGCCCAACTTAAAATACTGTGATGTACCGATCGGCTCAACAGAATTTTGTTTTTTGGTTGAAGTGCTTATCATACAATACAATACGGGGTGGGTCGCTTAAATAAAAGCTCAAATTTTTGTTTCTATTTATTATTTTTTTGCACTCTATCTGTTGGTTGCTTTGCCTAATGCTGATGTGCATTCTTTCTGAACCAGTACGTGTATTATGATTAATATGATTGATGTTTTTTGTTTTGTCGTATAAGCTGAAGTTATAGAAACTACAAAAATATCTGAGGGGCCCCATTTAGCATTGCCCCGGGCCTCTAACAAGCTTAGTCCGCCACTGAATATATACCTAAAGCACAAAATTATATAAAACATTTTATTTTGGAACTTTTTATTTCGAGGAATAATGTTCCAAACTTTAAAATCTTATAAGCCGCTTAACGAACGTACAAATGCACTATAGGCACATACAGGTACATTCAAGTGAAAAATTTGCTTATAAAAGTTTTAAATCTACATAGACCACTAGATTGCATGAATGAAAGAAACATAATATTTATTTATTCTTTAATTTGAAATACTCTTTCTTCGCTTGCACATTGAGTGAGTGGGGGAGAAACATATTTATTTGTCACTTCTGATTCCATTCTTACATAAAATATTGTTTACAAAGAAGTTTTGTAAAACTAATATTTTCATATCAATAAATAATTAAATTTATTTATAATTTATTTATTTTGTTCAAACATTCTATTTGAAAATTTAATTGCAAAACCTTGTTGAATGTGCGAAAATTTGGCACGGGTCTTCTGGTATATAATATATAACATCGATAAAAGCCTTTAATTCCAATATAATTCCGATAAAGCCAAAAGTAGGATATTCATTAAGAGTAAAAAGGAGAACTATTTAAATGTTTACCGAATATAATTCGGGATACCTAGATCTTATAGGTGTTAAAATTATTACAGCCAATTTCTTCACGCTAGTACCGGTACTAGTCCTAAAGTTAATACTCAAATCAGTATCAACTCATTTCTTCACCCAAGGTCTACATATTTAAGTTCCAAATCTGTCAATTTGATACCGAGTATTATAGTTAGGTCTCGGTACTTGCTAGCTCGTCAAAATCAGCTAATACCTGGTTATTATAATAGTTGTTAGTACTCAAATCTGTACCAATTGATTTCTTCACACAAGTACTAAGCTCTAGTCCTATCAAATTCGGTACCGAGTACTAATTAGGACTAGGTATTAGCTAGTACTTTAAAATCGGCAGTCTAGCACGTTAATACTCGAATCAGGCCAGATAATTTTATTCGTTTGATAATTTACTGGCTGTCGTTTGTTTAGAAGTAAGTTATAAATGCATTTTTCTTGAATTTTATTTTATGTTTTCTTTTTCAATTTTATATATTCGGTGATTATCCGCATAAATAGGAATCGCAAATCGCAATGTTAGGGAAGAAATTCTTTTGCAATTGCATCAATTATAATTTAAAAAAAAAACTGTATTATATTCTGATTATTTTATTTAAAAAAAATGCATTTTTTCGTGAACATTGTAATCGTTTCCAATGTGTTTGCTTCATCGAGTTGTTTGAATCCGGTGGCAAACTATAGCAGTCGTACGATTGCAGTCCGGAAAGTAGATGACCGTAAAGAACGAAGTTCCAGCATAGCCCCAGTTATTTCCATTTTTCGTACAGACGACAAACCACCATCTGTTTGTGTTGCATTGTTCCTTTCGAGGGCGAAATGATTTCGCATTACCTGCACCACTTTCTTATATAGTGCGATAATAGAATCAACATTGCGCGGAGATGCAACCATCGTAAAAAAAGACAGTTTGTAATAAATTATATATTTGGAAAAAAAAAATTAACACACTGAAGGATGAGAATTAAATCTCTCAGCAATGGACATTCAATCCGCCCTCTTTATTTAATTCGTGGTCCCATTTGTTCGAGAATTAAGAACACATTTTAGGCCAATCTCTCATACCAGGTTGCACAGCAAATCTGTATCACTTTGATTCCGTCGGCGTCGCTTCCATTCTTCACTTCGCGTCTCTTCATTATACCGTAAAAAAATTATAAATATTTTTTAACAAACGCGACGAACAATTACGAAACTTCTTATATTAAAATTACTTAATTTATTTATAAATACGAAACACAATAAACAAAGAACTATAGATAGATTATAGATCGCAAATGCATGTAGTTAAAAAATTGGAGGTATATTATGCTGAAAGGTAATCTAGAAACGATTTTTTATTTAAAAACATCACTATAAATTTTCAGTTAACACCAAAATATTATTTAAAATCATTGAATTTAGGAGGATCTACACATGAAAGCTTTTCGAAATCAAGAAGGAACCGAAAGTGAACAAACGACTTTTGGGAGTGGCACGCCAAAAATTGACATGCAAATATTCGGTTTTCGTCATTAAAACACAACATTGTTGTATCAATGGTTTAAGTTGGCCATCATCCTTCTTCAGTAATGGTTTAATGGGATCCTTTTGCCAAAGTGACCCTCTATTTTCGTGAAAACCGGTGCAAAGACTACAGAGATGATGTAGAGGGTATTTCACGTTTTGTAGCAGGAGAAGATTGGGTGTCGGAAGGAATGAACCTCATGTTTTTGAACATCCAAGCTTAAATATATTTTCATAAACCCAAATTAATTAAGAGTATTTCCAAATCAATCAGTGCGTCTTCTAGCATTTTGACTTTCTTTTTATAAGATGTCTTAATAAAATTCCAATAATTTTACAGTAGGAATGAAAAATAAAAACTTCTTATCTAAATTGATGTAAATAACCAAAAAAATTAATCATATAATTAAATGTGAATATTTATACCAACAAAATTTAAAAGAATTCATCATTAAAAGAATATTTTTAATTGTGTTTTCACAATAGCATACAAATTTCTTAAATAAACAACATACAGATACAAAATAAATACTGTACATCAACCATTTTTTTAATATATAAATTATTCCATGGCATTTATTACCTTCTTACACAAATATATCCCACCAAATTAATGGAATAGAAATTAATAAAACATATTAATAACCTTCTTAAAACAACGGTATTTTAATTGGAAGCGAATTAATCACTGCCTACATTTTCAAACAAAACATATTTTATTATTTGAAATTATCTCATATCAAAATATTGAAAGGAAAATACAATTAAAAAATACTTAATTTTGTTAATACAATTGTTAATACTAATTTTTTTTTACTTGAACGTGTCGAAAATATTTTTCCAACAAAATAATAATAACAAAATATTTGAAATACGTCTAAAAAAAATAACTTAGCGATTCGTTTCTATTTAAGTTTTTTCGTAAGGAAGTCAAAATTAAATATATTCTACTCGAATTTTTTTTTTATTCCATGAGGCAATTTATAAATTACATATTATAATATATTTTTTATAATTTAACATTTGCAATAATATTAAAAAAAAAATTAGACCGGTTCTTAATATTTTCCTCTTGGACTAAAAATTATACAATCGTGTATGCTGAACGAATATACATTGTACATATTTATTTTAAATCACCACCAGAAAATAATATGATTATGAAAGCCAAAGATTTAAAAAATACTACACAATATTGAGAAGATTTGAGATTTAACTTTGTTTTTCTACATTATTGTAATAATTAATTATGATTTCATTTTCATCAGGTAATTCATTTTTATTCTTGGAACTACAATAAACACTGATTGCAAATAAAATTTTTTGGGAAAATTTACTATACTATATAATTATAGTAAAACATTTAAAATATGAAACAAGAGTTTTCATATAACATGATGACGATATGGTACACTTAGAAAAACTAGAAAAAAGAACTATACATAATGTGTATTGAGAAAAATATAAGTTCTGAATGACCTGACTTCATATGGGTCACTTTCATATATAATATATACACACATGTTTTTTCACTATGACAGGCGGTGTGTTAATATCGGTTCGGCTAGTGATATGTATATTTATTTTATGATTACATTATAAAATAATAAATTCAAACAGTATTTTGTAAGTAACACGAAAATTATAAAGAAATGAAAATAAATATCGAATTTTCAAAATATTATTTTGAAAATATTTTTAATATTTTTTTTAAAATCTTGATATGCAATATTATTCAAATTTATTAGAAGTTCTTGTGTAAACATTTTGTATAAAATAGGTTCAACAGGTTCATAATCGAAAGATAAAAAATTTGTTCCAATTATATGATAGACCTTTGATATTAGCTCAAAAAAATTTAATATTTGTTTAAGAAAAAATAAATTTTCCTCACCGGGCTTTAAACACATGTAGGTACATATATGAGAAGTACCGTTATTTTTAGTTGTAAGAATTTTTTTTAAATCTGCTAAATAATATTAAAAACAAACTACTGGGTGCCAAGTTTAATAAAAATCGACAAAGTTGTTTTCGCATTATTAAGTTTAAGTACTTTAATTTTGTTTGAAACTTTCTCTATAAAAAATTAATCAAAATCAGTTGAACCGTTTTTAAAAAATCAAAAATAAAAAAAAATGGTTTTATGGGAGGTAGGTACCATTTCTCGAAAATTTTAGCCTTTTTGGAAAAAAATTACAGATTTTTTTTTAATTTCTGGGCACGTTTTTAATAAAAATAAGATTTTCATTATTTAAAAAAAAATTGTACGGCAGGTACCTACCGTTATTTTTGGTCCTATGAAAAAATTAAAAAAAAATTGTTGTGACAAAAAACCCTAGGTACCAAGTTTAAAGAAAATTGACCCATCCGTTTTGGCTGCAGCCGAACAAACAGGCAGAAAAATGGACAGAATTGCGACACCCACTTTTTTTACTTCAAGCTTGATAAAAATCTCGGGTTCGATTTTTGCACGAATCCATTATTTTGCAATATTATAGTTCATATACCGGAAGTAAAGATTTTGATAAAACTATTAACATCGATTTTTTTTCAGTATTTTACGAAAATTTATTATTTCTGATGCTTTTAATGTGTACCTACAAATAATTTTTTATTTTTCAATACATATATATAATTGTTTTCCTTTTTCAAATTGAGATAGGTGAATGAGCTAAAAAAAAACCTTATTTAAAACAATTTTTGTTTTTTTAATTTTCATTCAAAGTTATGTAAATTAAAATAGTTTTTTTTTTCTTGTTTTGAAATAATTTATTGTAATTGGTCCGATTTGTCGAATAGAAAATTTAAAAAAAAATTTGCAGGAGACCATTAAAACTTCTTATTTCCTGATTAACTTCTACTGTTTTCTATTTTTAAACTGCCTTTTAAGCAATAATTTTTAGTGAAATGGAGATTTTCCGGTTTTAGAACTTACCCAAGTAACATTTTTAGTTCTTTAAAGGCTTTAGCAGCGCTTCTAGAGCTAATCTTAAAGCTCCTTTTTTTAATAATGAGCTCTAGAAACGCATTTAGAGCTTAAGTCGAGCTCATTTGCAGCTAATTCTTTGAGTTTGAGAGCACTTTTTTGCTCTTATTAGTGGCAAGTGACTCTGAAGGTCTATGTCATACACCTTTAAAGAGCATCTTTTGAAAGATGTTTGTTCGTATTGGTTTGAGTAATAAATATAATACCAAACATAAACGCAGGCACGCTTTAATACTTATATAGGATAAGTGAATCGTTTGATAGTATAAATAATATATAATTTTGTATGATATGCCAATTATAATTTCCTACCAAAATAAATAATAAAAGAATTTAATATTATTCGGTGATATGTTAGCTTAATTTAAGTGCGAATTAAATTTTTTCACAAACGTAATGCGGGTACTTTGTTAAATTACAACGCGCCTTCAAAATTTTATATTTTAAGCTGTCAAATAAAAATAAATAATAACTAAACAAAATTGAAATTCTCAAAAAAAACATTTTTCAAAGTCGAAATAAATTTATTTTGGTTAAAAATACAATTTAGTTTTATTTTGAGTGAGTGCGCGGGGATAGATATTTCTTTTTTTTAATGAATAAAAGAAAATATTGCATTATTTTTTTTTCTCGCCGCCATGTTTTCATAAGGGAAGAAGGTTTCTTCAATACAGCTGTTGAAACACTTTGAGCTATATTTTTGATTGTTATAGAGCTGCAATATTAATTACTGTTGATATCAAGCTCTTATATCACTTAAAGATTCTTTCTTTTTGTACTTTTGGAGCTAGTTGGCATTTTTCTGGTTTTTATATTTTTTAATGAAATAAAAAGGGTGTTTCAGAAATTGAAAGTTTCAGCAAGTGGATAATAAATAAAAAAGAATTATTTCTATGAACAAAGATTTTTATTTGAAGAATATTTTATTCCAAAAATGTATTTTATGTCCTCGGTATATTTTTGTATGTACGTAATAAAATTTTCAAAGCTTATTTTTAGAAACGAAATTGTCATCAAATAAAGTTTTTATATTGACACCCGTCATTTGGAAAAAAACACGAGAAGGACACATTATGCAGAATGAAATTAATTAATTTATTTTAAACTGGTTTAATTTTTTCTTTTGAAATAATTAATTTCTTCGTATTCTAGTATGGAACACCCTATAACATGAGTGCTAAAGAATTTTTTTATAGAGGTTTCATATACAGCTGTTATAGAATTTTCTTAAAACCTGAAAATGCGCATGCGCTTCCCGAAGTATTTGTGTGCAAATATTAGTAATTCGGCTCTACAGCCGCTTTTTGTACATCTCTTTAAATGCTAAATTTTTACATTTCAGAAGATAATGCATTAGTATTTTGGGGATGTATTGCTAGCAGCTGTACAACGTCTCTAAATTGTCTGATATTGACAAGTTGCTCGATAATAGACGTGTAAAGTTTGTTATGGAGCATATTTTTAAATCTTGATGCTTTATAAAGTTAATAGAGCTAAAAGTGTTCTCAAACTTCAATTATAGAACATAATTTTTAAATAAAATGAAAGGAGCTGTAAAATAATCTTTTACAGAGCAATAGCTTTCAATTTTGCTATCTAAGAGCTGTAAAAGAGCAGTTTTGCATCTAATAGCTCCAACGATGTTACTTGGGTATAGATATGCGTCTAAGCTAACGGATGGCATTAAAATCTCATTTCATAAAATTTGTAGTTGCACTTTTCAGGTTTCACCGACGCGACGTTTCGAGGTTCCACGAATCTAAATCCGTCGTTTTAGAAAGATGTCTGTTTGTGTGTGTGTACGTACGTTCGTGATACATTATATCGTTCACCGTATCCCAAGAACGAATAAAGATTCAATTCTAGCAGTTTTATCACTGTAGTATTGTGAAGTATACAAACAAATTTTGAGATACTTTGTATTTTATAGAGTTGTCACTGAATAAACATTCAGGATTGTTTTTAATAAAAATATCATTCAATGTATAGCAGCCAAACGAAAAAAGATGTTTTATTAAGCATTCTATAATTATAACTACAGCAATTTAATAAAATGTCATTCGTCACGAATAGCTATCTCAAAAACAAGAAATTCGAATGACTTCGTCGTAATTTAATTCTACACCTAATTTCGTAATGAAGAATTGGAAAAAATTAAAAAAAACACCAGGTAGTTTTTTTTAATGAAAAACTACGCAAACATTTGTATAAGATCGTTTTTCGGCACGAATATCTTGAGAATAAGCAATAATATTGATTTCGGGTGATTTTATTCTACATACGGTGACATATTTGATTACTGGTATGATTTAAAAAAAATTCAATTAACATTTTTTTTTAAACAAAAAAAATTAACTACAAGAAAATACTAAATTTCTTGAAAAATGTCTTTCGTCTCGAATATCTTGACAGTGAAAACAGATTTTGACGCCAGGCTAATTTTATAATTAACACGATGACGTTGTTAACAACTGATTATGTTTGTAAAACATTCAATTGACAGTTTTGTTTTAAATCAATAAAAATTGTTCAAAAATGTTTTTCGTCTCGAATATCTCGAGAACAGACGGCCCATTTTTGGACACCCTGATAAGGTCTTCGAAGATCGTGAAGTTTGAATTTTGAGAGGAGAGGAAACTTGTAACCTATATGGTAGGCAATACAAAAAATACAAAAACTTCTTATATAAAATTGCATATCAAAATTTTCAAAAAAACATTTTGGATATTTCAAAAACAAGTAGATAATTTTTTAACTCGGCATTAATAAATGCATAAATTGTGTAGGGGAGGGTGGGGTTAACAGTAACAGGGGTAAGAAGTAACAGCTAAATAAAACAGGGTTCCTCTCAATATTAAGAATCGCGTAAAAGAGAAAAATGTTCAGTTTTTCTATATCTACCGGCATATATTCTTCAGCTGCAGATTGGATGTCAGCGGGAGAAGTTATACTAGTGGTGTCCAAAAAAAGCAGGTTTGTAACCTTTTTTTTTCGGTCTACCTCTTTACATGAAAGAGATATAGTGCTGAGTGTTTTTTTTTTCATGCATTCATGTTTTGGCTAAAATTGTCTGTATATGTTATGTGTCTGTGAATTTCGGTTTTTTTTTCAATTTTGTTCTCTGTGTTAAATTTCATGCTGGGGCCAGTTGTAACAGTTTTCCGGGGCAAGTTGTAACATGTTAAAACCTACCCCGTACATTTTTTTCAAACTGAACAAGAACGATCGAGAACGGTTTATATGTTTTGTCACCGATCGTCCGAATCAAGACGATCCAGGGGCCCATTTCTCAGATCATACATCACATATATTTCATACATCAAACAACACTTTCATTCATCATACACATCATACAATTTTCTGTTTCTCAGATTTCATTGGAAGTGTTGTATGATATTGTTTGTTGTATGACGTGTATGATTTTGACATTTCATTAATATTGAGCGTCAAGTTAAAATAAATCTCAATTTTTTTATTTTGAAGTAAATTATAGATCGTTTGTTGCTAGAAATAAAAGTAAATTCTAATAATTTTTAATATAATACAGAAAACCAAAAAACAATAATAAGTCATCAAAATTTACCATTTTTGTAATTCAAAGATTACTTACTTTAGTATATTTTCGTTTGTTTACATTCATTTGTCCTTACACTTTTAACAATTACAACAAATGTATATGCTGTATGAAATGTATGAAAAATTTGAGGTTAATTTGCTGTATGATGTGTATGATAAATTTTTGAGAAACAGAATCATACAACATTCCAATATTTCCAGTGTAATCTCCGGTCATACATTGTTGTATGACATTGGATCATACAACAAATCTGAGAAACAGAAATCATACAACAGAACTGTCAAAATCATACAATGTATGTGATGTATGATCTGAGAAATAGGCCCCAGGTCTACCAGTATAGAAAATCCTGTCGACGAGACAATAGTCGAGATGTCATTTCTTTTGGACGAACCAACACCAATAGAACAAAACGAAATGATATCTACTTCTGACCAGCCCACAACCAATGAACAAGGCCCTCAGTCAACTCATTTGACTCCCCCTCCTCACTCTCACCGGGACCATCGGGACTAAAAAAGAGTTTCTTTTAACCCGGAAAGAATTAGGCCTTATCCAAAAGCCCAACCGGGAAAAAAATAACCTCGAGAAAGTCAAGAAATGCCATTTTAACTGATACTCCGGAGAAACAAGCACTTCTTGAAGAAAGAAACAAAACCTTGGCCAAAAAGAAAGCAAAACCCAGCAAAAAAAAACAGAAAAGAAGATGGCCATATTTGTGCCTTTTTTGCTGTGAACCATTTTCTCAGGGTTTGCCTGGTGAAAAATGGGTTCAGCGCATATTATGCAAGAAGTGGACACACACCAAGTGTACAAAAGTATCGATTCGCTTATATGTTTGCCTAAACTGTGATTCAGATGGATATTCCTCCTATAATTTCAATTCATTCAATTTTATTTTACTTTTTTCTTACCAAATTAATCGTGATTTTTTTTGTTTTTATTATCTTATTTATTTTGTATTGCAACAAAGGCTGTTTGTTTTTAAAACAAACTAATATAAAATGTTTTTTCCAATAAGTATTGTTCTTGTTACAACTTACCCCGGTATATGTTTCACTTTGCCCATAGGCGGGGTAAGTTGAAACAACACGATTTTTTTTCAAAGCAATATCTTTGCACAATACCATTAGGTTTTCTTGAATTTTTTGATGGATAGTTAAAACATGGTTCAATAATTTGAAAAAGGTTTGGTTGACTTATTTCTTAAGTTGTAGGAGGACCATCGGTTTTAGTAAAAAGTATTACATTTGGCCCCACTCTCCCCTACCATTTTGTTTTCTTAAAAATGTTTGGAAAATTTAATATGCATAATACATTTAATTGAATTTAGAAATTTGTTTTATAACTTAATTATAAAACTTAATGACATCTTTGAACATTAATGTCTTAATAATTATTCATAATGCATGAAATAATAATAATAGGTGTGTTTTATTCATTGCTGCATAGCCAGCACTGCACAATAGGATGGAGCGTCGATGTATGGGGAAAAATAAAAATTGTTGTATCAATTTCGAATACCTCCATTTTTTTTTCCGTTTCGGTGAGTAGAATAATTTGACATTAAAAAAAAAGAAGTTTGGATTAAGTCTTTAGCCCTCTACCTTAGCTCAAAATTTCGACTTTTTGGAAAAAAAAAATTTCGGAAACGTTAAAATTATTTCACAAGTTTGAAATAAATTATATGATATCATTCATGAAAAAAGAAAACACAAATTATAATATATTAACTTTATTTAGACAAATAAATTAACACAAACTTGAAAATAAAAACTTAAAAATTCATAATACGCACCATTCAGAAAATAACCCAATTAAACTTTTTATTTTTTAAGTTATAATTTTTTTTTGGAAAAATAGCAATATATTTCGAGAATATATATCTTATTTTTTATTACCCCGTCTCTGGCCTTTTCACCAGCTACTGTTATTGAAACTTCGGTCACCATCTTCACACAGCGCTCAACAGCTTGAGTTAACAAGGAAGTCCGAAAATGACATGCCAATAAGAGAATTTTTTTTTTGAAATTCTGCCAAATCCTGATCGCTAGTTCTATCCAACAATGGGGGTGCTGTGACTTGTGACTTGCTCCAGATAAAAAAGATTTCCAAATATATGAAAAAATTTAATTTATGTAGTGCCTTTTAACATATATCTGGAGAACGGCTAATCATACAATATAAGTTATTGTACATTTTTATAGGAAATTTAATTATCTTTCATTTTACTACAAATATTATTTTGTAGGATTTTTACTTTCGGAAATACAGAGCAAAGCAAAAAAAATTTACGACCTTTTTTCCAATTTTGCAAAACTTTGACCTGTGGTAGAGGGCTAAGAAAAGCAATTTTTATTTTTTTTTTATTTTTTACGGGTAGCTTACGTAATTACGCAACTTTTTAGTGCTATTCGAATAGCTAAATCGGAAAAAAAAATTTGACGCTCCACCCTACTGCACAACTCTGAATAAAACGATCACGCACTCTATAAGTTCATTTCAATAATTGAAAGCTCTATCGCCAGCACAGCCATCTTTTTTTTACTGACTTCTTTTTCGCCAGCAATCAAATTGTTTTTGTTTGCCAAGGGAAATTTTGCTGCGCTGGCTATGCAGCAATGAATAAAACACACCTAATATTATTCACTCGATATATCCAGACTAAAACTTAAACCCGGATGTAAATTATACAAACTCAATATAAATACATCCGGATTTAAGATATAATGTGAATGTATCGAGTGAATAAATATGGCCATTAGAAACTAAAAAAAAATCACTTTTTTCACATACATTTTTATGTGATCTCAAAAGTAAGCCTTACTCAATCAGGTAGCCTGACATTTTAGCTTTATTTTAAGACCTTAATCCTTCAGGTCCGATTAACAGAACCGAAGTTATAACTTATAAGCAGTGGCGGATTTGGGTTTGCTGCCGCTCTAGGCCCGGTTGAGTATGCCACCCCCCTTGTTTGTTTATTTTTTTTAAACTAAATTCTACTAATTACCTTTATTCTTAATCCTTCTTGCAGAGCTTTTTTTCTGTGCTGCCAGAAAACACCCCAACATTTTTAACTCGCTTTTATTAGGATGACCTACACATGTTGCAGGTATGTACAAATGTATATATGTAGGTATGTACATATGTACATAATGGAATCAGTGAACGTAATTTTCAACAACTTCTAAAAGCCATGACCGTCATCAGGAGAGGGGATGTAGGCGGCTGATACCCCCGTACATTATACGGCAGCAAGAAACAAACCCAAGAAACAAACCCTGTGATTCAATATTATTACATAAATTATTTTTTTTTGATTAAAATTAATTAACAGTTCAAATGGAAAATATATATACTATATAATATTAAATAAAAAACAAAATACAGTCGACTCTTCCTGAGTCGTACTCTCTCTAAGTCGAATTTCTCTCTAACTCTAATTTTTTCGCCATATTTTATCATTCCCTTCAATTTTCCATACAAAAACCATTCTCTAGGTTGAACTCCCTCTAAGCCGAAGTCTCTCTAACTCGAACAAATCTTTGTATCTCGTGAAAATTTTGACTTAGGGAGAGTCGACTGTATATATTTTTTTTTATTATTATTAGTTAATTGGAAACTTTCTTCTTTCGCGGGCTTTTGTTCGAGCAAAAGCATCGATTACGTCATCGTAATTTATTTCTTGCATAAAAAAGGTATGACATCTAACCCACATTTACCCTATATACTTATAAATAAATTAATATTGCACGACCTTCCGTTTAAAAGATATAGTTTTTGAACCCATGACCAGTTTTATCCTATTTTACCTTAGGTGCCAGTTATAGCGATCAGAAAAAACCATCCGAAAAAAAATCGATTGAAGTTTTTATTACTTTTCAATTGATAGTCAAATGATATATCAATCGACGAGTAATTCAGCGTAAATTTTTTTCGGGAAAAAAAAATTGCCAAAACTTAATATTTTTATCTTTTAAATGGATTTACTTGTTTTTCGGATGAAATTTAATTTTTCGTATCAGCTGATTGCTTTTTGACAGAAAAGGGGACAAATCGTTCCACTGATTTGTGTTCCAATTTTTTTCTGTTCCACTGAAAGAATTCCATCCGAAATTTTTTTTTCTGACATTTCAATCAGAAAAAATCTTGGCGGCTGTTACATCATCTCGTTCACCCAACCCCCGCCAGACGTCACTAAAGAATTCTCAATAGTGCATTTTTCAACTAAAAACCTTAATAACTTTTTTCATTTTTAGGTATAACCGTATGATGGTGATATCAAAATCCTCTGATTTTTGTCCTTTTTAAGGAAATATAAGTCTCAGACGATTATTGTTCAGCCAACCCCCGCCAGACGTCACTAAAGAATTCTCAATAATGCAATTTTCACTGAAAACCGTAATAAGTTTTTGTTTTAAAGTATAACCGTATGACGGTCACACCAAAATACTCTGGGTCATTTTCCTTTTTAAGGATTTATAAGTCTCAGACAAATTTTTTTCAGCCATCCCCCTGCCAGACGTCACTAAAGAATTTTTAAGTGTTTTTTTCAACCCCCAAAATTTGCTTCCGGCTCTTGGTCTAATAATAGTTAACAAAGTTACTATTATAGAAATAATCATTAACAGCCAAATTAATAAAAAACGCTTATTATACCTTTATTCCACGACTTAACTAAACCAGGGAATAAGAGTTAAGCTATGGGTTAAAAATTTCCATGAATAAAACCAAAATGTTCGTGGAATAGTAAGTTGACGTCTACCAGAAATCCCTTAAGAAAATCTACTACAATAAATAAGATGCCTGTTTGGTAACTTGAAATTTTCCCCAAGTTGGGTATTTTTCGTATGGGTTCTGACAGCAAATTGTGATAATTTGTAAAAAAAGCTCAAGTTACCAAACAAACCTAAGAATTCTCTTGTTAATATATTTCTGTCAAAATTGTTATCATTTTTCAATTGTTTGTGTTGTGTCTGTTGTCGGTTTTGTTTTGAAATATTCTGAAATATTTTCTTTTATTCATAACATTTTGCACTTAGTCCACGGAATAAGACCTAACCTTTCGCTATTCCATGTTTATTAATTTGGCTGTAACACTCCAATGTAAGAAACATCATGAATTCTCTTTATACCTACAAAAGGTTTGGGTATGTTCTCAATGTTTGATATGTTGTTAAGTATGGTTGGTAGATAAAAATAAAAGAATTTCACAACAATTGGTCATGACGGCCAATTTATTTTCTCAAATTTCTCTTAATGTAGTAGATAATTAAAACGCAAATTGTAGTATCTAAACATTAATTTAAATAAGTTTTCTACCATTTTGTCTAGTTTTTGTGAAGAATGTAGGTGTATCGATCTGCATGAGTCCGGCAACTCTGCAGTCGATGTTTTTATAAATTTTAGCGAATATTATGGTAAGAGAATTGAGAGCCAAAACCGTGTACTATATAAGGAGAAGCGATTATTATTAGATCAAATTCAGACTTTGACCGAGATGGTCGTGAAAATAAAGTTATATAATAGTGGTTTTTATTAAGTTTTTAGTCTAAAGCGATTTTTGTTTTATTTATAAAAAGTTGGTTCTTTTCCGAATGCTTCCAGTGAGCTATCGAAACAGTAGGCTTATTAAATGTTTTGTTCCATTTGTTCTTTTATTCCCCGGTCGTTGGTTGCTTTCATGTGAACAGTCCTTTAGTCCCGCATATATAAAAAATATTGAACAATTGGAACCGTTACATAAAGCGTTGCAAGCGTCTCCATAATTGTATACATTATTGTGAAATATTTGGATATTATAAACAATCTTCGTTATTTGCAATTATTAATTACATGTATATTGTATCAATGTAAATAATGTACAAAATTAATGCTAAAACATTTTAATTGTTTTACCCTATTTAGGTATAATACTAAAATTTAAATAGTAATAAATGTCCTTCATAACAAAACATGCCAGCCATCGTATGAAATTTATTTAATAAATTTTATTTAATAAATCCTTTTCTCGTAAAAAGATATAACTACATAGGTACATACATACATAATTTTAATATTATAGCTATACTTAATTCAACCTTAAGCAAGGATGTAGACACCGTAAGTAAGGTTGTACACATCATCTCATTCATTTTCCCCATATATTTCAATGCATTTTCCATTTTACTACTTAATCATAATATAATACATAATAGATTTTTCCATTTACAGTTGTCATTTTGTTTAATTAAAAAGCAGAATTAATTTTAAAATATATAGGTACTTTAAATTAAAATATTAAAATAAATTACAAGCAGGGTCTATTTTAATCTATTATATATTCAATATAAATAGCTTAAAATAATATTAGTACAAAGTTTATATTTATTTTTAGAGAATGAAATTATTCATACTAACATACATACAATATCTGATTTAAAATGTTCGTTTTTGTTCGAGGAATAGTTTAAGAAAACTTATGTATGAAGGTGAAATAAGAATATGTAGGTGAAGAGATGTTTTGTATTCGGAAAAGGACATCCCGAATGCCTGTAGGTGATATATTTTATTCGATCGACGACATAAGAATACAACAAAAACATTTTCTTTTATTGTTTTTATGATTATTATTAAAGCAACACCTTTTATGATAAAAGGGGCATTCACGATCCGGTGCAACAGGCCTAGTAATATTGCGAACATTTTCGTATGGCGTGCTATCAAATAATGTATGTTTATGTTGCATTGGGATTGGTGTACAGTAAATGTGCAAAAATGTTACATTTTTGCACTTTAAAATGATACTGGACCAGATTGCTCCAGATCGTGAATGTTCTGGATTTAACTCTGCAGCAGTTTTTTTTATTTTTGCATGGGCCATTCGCATAAGATGAGAAAAAAAGAAGGGCTTATAGGTTTGATCAAGACAAAAACAAATTGTTGTGGTCGGCGACAAGGACAATTTTGTAAACAAAAAAAATATTTATTGATATACAAAGAAGAAAAAAACACAAAACAATTTATAAAATTTTGTTTTTTTTATATTTAGTGGAGTATATTGAGTAAAATTCAATTGGAAGTTTTATTCCGACCTAAGTGTCCAATATGTATGCGTTTCGCCTAGTGATAGTTAAAAGTAAGTGTTTGGAAGACAGTACTTAGATATAACTAAACACACATGTATTTAGTTTAAACAAAATACAAAATATGTAAATAATTGAAAGACAAAAAACAAAAACACGGCAACATATTAACCACTGTGCTTTTATTTTTAAATCGAGAAATTTACTATATTATTAATTTAACAAGTAAAGTTTTATCAATGAAAAGCTTAAAAATATGGTATTTTTTCAAGACTAATTCTAAAGTATTAAATCAATTTGCTACTGAAAGGTTCTTTCTGTAGTCTTCTTTCAATTCCATTATCTATTATTAAGCAAAAATATGAAACACCTTACTGACCACATACATAATATAATAATAATATAATAATAAAAAAAAAAACAATTACAATTTTCTTTTATTTTTCTTTTATTTAAATTGAATGTATTTCGAACCAACTGTGGTTCATCATCAGCAATACACTTATTTGGCAGGGAGAAAGAAGAAAAGGAAGGTAGGTACAAATGAAAACAATAGAAAGAATCGAAGAAAGCTTAACATTTAATAAGGGTATTCACGCAACGTCCGCGTCGTAAGTTTACAAATTGTAAAAAATGATAAGTTTACACAAAAGTTTGCGTGAACACCCTTTTAATTCATTTTGTTAAATGCAGTGTAATTGAATCAGCTGTTCGTTAAACGTCAAATATGAAACTTCAAAATATGTATATAAATAAGCGTGTTCAGATTTCGAAGTTATTTTTAAATGTAGAACATCTCCCAAACTAACTTGAAATCGGAGCAGAATGTCTCGGAACGGAAAAAAATGTAGGGTACCTACACAAAAAAAACAGATTTTTTTTCAAGCCTGATGAATGATAAAACGATTTCGGGGTTAAATGTAGAACTTTAATAGTGGGCACTTAGGCAGTAGCAAACTCATGGCAGTGATCGGTGGATATCTACTTTTCCTTTAGTTTAGTTCACTTTCGCTTTCGGCAGTAAAATTTGTCCTGAGCTCAACTAAACTGAAATTTAATGAAAGAAGCATAAAACAAATAAATGCTTCCTTTCACTTCGATGACAATTCGGAAACCATAACAAATACAAGTAAAATCATTTACTTTTGTACATCCATATGATCCATTATATGTATTTGTGTAAATAAACAATGCTAATCAATAATAGTCAGGAAATGTGGATGTCCTAATTATTTTTTTTGTATAAACCTTTTTATTCAAAACTTTTATCGCCAACTAATCTCAATGGGATAGTTACAGAATACGGGCAGAGTTTTTTTAGTTCTCTGAGATACCTAATTATCATATTTCTGAAAACGCCTAATTCTAAAAGTCACAATGACGTTTGGTTAAGTTTACCAACAAAAATTGGTTAATTTTATCCAGCAAAATCCTTGGAGAATTTTAACCAAGTTGTGTAAATCATTTCTCATACAAAATTTGACAGTATACATTAACCAAATGGTAAACTTAACCAAATGGTAAACTTATCCAGTGTTTTGAATAATTGCGTGAATACCTAGTACCTACCCTCATATAACAATCATAGTAAAAGATAACATTTAAATTAAGTTAAACAGAGAGGGGACATAATAGGCGTGTTTTTTTGCAAGCCCGAGGGTAATTGGTTGAAAAAAAAACGACAACGGGGATTAGCGACGCTATCACAGAAAAAAACATGGAGTTTTCATGCAGACTATTGATAACATTTAGGTATGTAATTCATGCCGGTAACACATTTTTTCTGTGCGCTTAAGTTAAGCCTCGAGAATGCTTTGGGATTAGCTAAGCCCGCAGGGGATTAGTTGTTGTTGCATTTTACATGACGTCGTTTTTTTCATCCAATTCCCCCCGGGCAAAAACACGCCTTTTATACAGACAAAATAAAGAACTTCACGACAACAACAACACAGAAAGAGCATCTATGACGTATTGCCCACCAATGACAGAATGCACACAAAATTAAAACAACAAAATATAGAATGCGTCTACTCCAGTAATGGCAAAATAAAAAATATGTTAGGTTCAACCAAAGACAAATCCACAGTTAGATATCAACAAATCTGGAGTATATGAAATAAAATGTGGAGACTGCAATGGTGTTTATATCGGCCACACAAAACGAAGTATTGGTGTCCGGTTCAATGAACATTCTACTCACATCAAATTCAACAGACCCTACAAATCCTCCGTCGCTACACACGCCCTCACCAACAATCATTTCAGTGAGAGATGTTAAGCTCATAAAACATGTCACATACCACCGAAGACTTGATGCCTATAAAAGCCTTTATATTCACAAGAACAACAAAATCATGAACACTGATAATGGCAATATTATGTCCCCTCTGTTAAACTTAAATTAAATATTCTCTTTTAGTCTTATATGTTATATTTGCAAAGCAGACGAACTCGCTAAAAGTGGAACTTTACTACCTATACCGTCAAATCGGACAAATATTGGTATACCCATCGCTACCTGTAAACTTTTGCTAAAGCAAGATGCATTAGAGAGAACAAACCTTAGGTGGAGTAATATTGCCACATGTCAGGCCACAAAACAGGGGCCGAATTACGGCATCAGTGACTGAACGACACGTGAGGGAAATTTCATACAAAATATCGATAATATTCGATATTTCGTATGAAATTTCCCTCACGTGTCGTCCAGTCACTGATGCCGTAATTCGGCCCCAGATCTAGCCTGTGCTGGATCTGAAGCGCTCTAGGAACTTGTTATCTCTAAGCAGACTGCACATTAGCTCTGTCATAGGTGTCATTACTGGACACTGTCTAATAGGCAAGCATGCAACAAGGCTTGGTGTATTTTCTAACGACTTCTGCAGGAGTTGTATGGACGAAGAAGAGGAAGAATCGATTCCTCACCTTCTCTGTACATGCCCTGCTCTATCTCAACGACGTAGGCTCCACTTAGGAGAATTTTACTACAATGATCCTAAGATCACTAGTGATCTGGCAAGTCATGACATTAATAGTCTCGCTCGCTTCGTAAGAAGCTCTAAATGGTTCAACGAGTAGGAAGAAAGTTTCCTAGATTCCTGTGGTATCACAATGGGCCAACCAATGGTCTAAGTGTGTCCAGCGTTCTGCTTGACAA
The DNA here is from genome assembly GCA_929447395.1 of Epistrophe grossulariae. Taxonomy (NCBI): domain Eukaryota; kingdom Metazoa; phylum Arthropoda; class Insecta; order Diptera; family Syrphidae; genus Epistrophe; species Epistrophe grossulariae. The sequence continues at coordinate 26,265,216 of OV839567.1, forward strand.
CCACATAAACCTAACCTAACCTAACCTTATATGTTATAATATGTCTTTCATTATTTCTATTGTTTTCATTTTTACCTTCCTTTTTATTGTTCCTTCCTGCCAAATTGGTGTATTGCTGGTGATGAACCACAGTTGGTTCGAAATGCAATTTAAAAAAAGTAAAATAAAAGAAAATTGTTATTAAGGGTATTCACGTAATGATGTAAAACACTGGATAAGTTTACCATTTGGTTAAGTTTACCATTTGCCATTTGGTTAATGAACTGTCAAATTTTGTATGAGAAATGATTTACACAATTTGGTTAAAATTCTCCAAGGATTTTGCTGGATAAAATTAACCAATTTTTGTTGGTAAACTTAACCAAACGCAATTAGCCATGTTTTATTATCTACGGATCTAGATCGGGATCATCTTTTAACACGTAATACAACAACAACTTTGGATCCTGCTCTGTATCTGGATCTATTTTAAAGATCCGAAAATAAGTTTTTACTCTGGCGAGTAGACGGCTCTTTAGTCGGTAGGGAGTACAAACTGTAGTGTACAGAAAGAAAACAGTATCTACATGAAAAATAAATAAACATAAGAAAAAGAGAGATGAGCATACAACACTGTTGTCATTATGGATCCGTATCGTTTTATTTTCATGGGATGATCCTGATCCAGATCCGTAGATAATAAAACACGGCTATTATGACTTTTAGAATTAGGCGTGTTCAGAAATATGATATACATATTAGGTATCTCGGAGAACTAAAAATTCTGCCCGTTTTCTGTAACTAAAATCGCATTGAGATTAGTTGGCGATAAAAGTTGTGAATAAAAACGTAGTTTATATCTACAAAAAAAAATTAGGGCATCCACATTTTCTGATTATTACCTATAGATCAACATTGTTTATTTACAAAAATCCATTAAATGGGCCATATGGATATACAAAAGTAAATGCCTTTACCTGTATTTGTTATGGTTTCCGAATTGTCATCGAAGTGAAATGAACCATTTATTTTTTTGATTTTTCTTTCATCAAATTTCAGTTGAGTTGAGCTCGGGACAACTTTTACTACCAAAAACGAAAGTGAATTAAACTGAAGGAAAAGTAAATATCCACCATTATGGGCGTGCTATATGAATTTTCTTGTATTCGCTCATTTTCGTTCGATCACAGCCATGAGTTTGCGACTATTACAGTTCTACATTTAACCCCTAAATCGTTTTCTCAGATAATTCCCGTCAGGCTTAAAAAAACCCTGTTTTTTCGTGTATCTTACATTTTTTTTGCGTTTCGGGACATTCTGCTCCGATTTCAAGTTAGTTTAAAAATAAGTTAGTTAAAAATAACTTCGAAAGCGAAGCGAAAATTTCCTGTGATCTCCAAACAGACAACGAAACGCTTGCGAAGACACAACGGAAAATATCCTTGGAGAGTTTCATTAATTCCAAAAACAAAATCAAACATAAACGCAAAAAATCAGAGAAACCCATGAAGTAAGAAAATGATAAACAAAAAAAACCCAAATAAAACTCAAATGTCATTTTTCTGCACCCAATAAATAGTCTGTATAATTAATTCAGTGCGAAAAAGGAGCGGAAACTTCTCCAAATAATCTGCTACAATACAATTATGAATTTCGCTCTTCGAACAGCGTACTGCAAAACGAAAAACAGAACGAAATTTTCCGTTTATGATTTCGTTGTGTCATTTTTGTATGGTATTTTTCGTTTCGCATCAGCAGCGTACTAGGCTTTACTTGTATACAAATTTTGAAGTGTAATATTTGACTTTTAACGAACAGCTGATTCAATTTCACATCATTTAAGCAAATGAAGTTCATGCAAACTTTTGTGAAAACTTATCATTTTACACAATTTGTAAACTAACGACGTTGCATGAATACCCCACACCAACGCGAGTCTATCGCGGTGACGACGAAAACAATAATAACAACGTGCTATTTTCATTGACAACCACGTGTTGTTATTTTTGTTTTTGTCGGCACCAAGGCCGTAGCCAGGGGGGGGGGGCGGTTATCGCAGGGGTTTGAAAAAAAAAAATGTTTGACGAGTGCATTTCTAAATCACAATTTTTCGCTTCAGTAGGTATGATATTTTACTCAAATTTCTGCTGTAGTTATTAATAATGTTCAAAATTTTCTGATTTTAGTATAAAGAGTTTAAATATCGAGGTTTCCTTATAATTTGTAATGAACATAGTAAGGTACCTACCGTACCTGACAATTTTTAAATACAACCGTAAACGACATAATCCCTTTTGCTTCAACTGCATACAGCATATATAAAGCGGCCCATGCACATTATACAAGTGTGCACACAGTTGTCATCACACCAGTGTGGTGATGCAAATCTTAAAAATTATTCTGAAAGTTTGTCATTGAACGCTACGTATTTAAGCCTAACTATTCAAAACTAATTAATCGCTGTATGTGGGGACCTCGTTCAGACTAAAATAGTTCAAGCAATGAATTCTGCAGTGTTTCGCTGTTCTAGCTGATGAAACTACTGACATTTCACGTAAGGAGCAGATGTCAATTTGTGTTCGATACGTCGCGGTCGATTTTAAAGAAGATATTTTTATCTTACGTGAAGACTTTTTGACATTTATTCATGTAGAAAACACTACGGGAAAATATTTAGCCAGAACAATTCTCTCTGCACTTCAAACCACGGACATAAATTGCAGCAATTTGATTGGACAAGGGTACAATGGTGCTTCTGCTATGAGTGGTAGTTTTAACGGAATACAAGCTGGAATACGCGAGTCTCATCCAGAAGCCTTATACGTGCATTGTAGCGCACACTCTTTAAATCTGGCCTTAGGGCATTCCTGCCAAATACAGCCTATTCGCAATACTGTTGAAAATTTTTTTAATTATCGGCAAAGTACACACATTTGTTGCAGGAATTCATTAAACAGAATTATCCGAAAAATAACTGGAAAAATTTAACTGCAGTGTGTGAAATTTGCTGGGTGGAAAACCATGATGGGTTGATCAGATTTAAGGAAGTTTTTTAAAGCGATAATTAATGCTTTGGAAGAGTTGTGTAGTTAAAAGGAATCTGCAACTTCAAGCTGCTTTTTAAGATCTATTTTAGCTAATGATCAGGGTTGTGACTTTACTGCAATTGCAGTAGATCTACTGCATTTTTTTCGAAAAATAAATCTACTGCCTTTAAATTAAATCTACTGCACTTTTGGTTTTACGAAGAAAAATCATTCAATAGGCGTTTTTCTTTTTTAGATCAGAGCTGATTGAGCTGAGTACTGAGCAAAGTCTGAGCGAACAGTTCTCTGATTTAATTATGAAACAACTTAATCACTGAAATGTCATGATTATAAATTATTTATTTATTATTATTATTTTACCTTCTCCACTAGAGCAACCAGCCTATTCCGCCATTTTTTATTGTTTTGACGACGTTTTTTTTTAATTTCCCGTCATCTCGTTTGTTTTCAGCTAAAACTCCGTTTACTCTCCTATTTTATTCTGAGCTCACAGAGCGTGCCTGAACATGCTCAGAACTAAAAAAGAAACACAAATTTGAAGCCCTGAACGATCAGAGCTAAAACAGAATATATATTTTATTATTTTAAATTATTTATGTTTATTTATGTTATTTCTTATTTTTATTTTCAAAATATAAAAATCTACTGCGAAAAAGTTGAATCTACTGCGTTTTTTTTCCAAATCTACTTCGGACATTTTTTAAAAAAGTCCCATCCCTGCTAATGATTAAGTTTGTATTGTTATGAGCGTTTTGTTTACATATACATTGCCACTTTGTAAGATCTTACAATCCTCTTCATGCGACTTAGTATCTGGACTGGAGCATGTGGAATTACTATCAAACACGTTCCAAGGAATTCGAGAAAATATCATCATGGAATTCAAAGTAATTTTTGAGACTGCACAAAACTTACTAAATGTTGCAGATGAAAAACAGAAAATTCCACGAATAGTATCAAGGCAGCAGCAAAGGCAAAACGTTAGCAAAACAGAACCTATTTTAGGATAATTTTAATGATTCCTCTTTTATGTAGATGATATCTTCAGTCAGCTTAAAATGCGATTCCTATACCTATGCGATTCCTATAACTGCATGATATATACATATGTAGGTACATTATGTATATGCATAAACCTACATATCCAAATGTTAAAAAAATATTGTGTATGATATGGTTGAATTTCGGCTAATGGGCTATTCTAGTTTTGATTACTAATTGGTGAATTTTTTTTTCTGAAAAATTATATACCTACCCTTTTTTCCTTTACTGTTTCACATAAAATATGTCGCTTGAAAAATGTATAAACCATTATTATTGACTACTTAAAGCAAAAAAAAAAGTTTGTTTGTCAATTTTTAGCATCCACTGTTGCGATGAATTTTATCTTGGAACACCCTATAAACACTTAGGGGGTCATAATTTTGTTTTTACCAAAATTTGCAAAACTAAGGACAATTTTTAAAGTTTTACTTCAATTGTTTTTTCTGTAAATTCCTTTTTTTAAGAAAATCTTTCTTCGGTCGATGGTTCCGAAACACCCTGAGAAACAATTTTCTTGAAATTTATTGTTGTAACAGCCCTAGAAATTTCCTTCAAATTAAAAAAAAATTAATATAGTAGAATCGGATGGTACCAAGTTCATTTTAACTCAACCCGTGTTGAGTGCAAACGATATCAAGCGAACTTCAAGGTTTTTTTTTATGTGTATTGTGAATATATATCCTCTCGGACCTCGGTATGGGGAAAATAAAAATATAGATAAATGTAGCAGAAGTGGTCGTAAATATGGGTTTTTGCCACCGAAAATACTGGGTTATCAAATGTACGCGTTCGAGAGAAATATTTGAAATAATTCCGTTGAAATTTAAATTTGTTTGTGCGTTTTTGATGCGTACACATCGTAGCAGTGTAGGAAGAAAAATTTAATGTAAATGTGTTACACTATTTACATGTTAAATGCAACAACAACTAATCCCCTGCGGGCTCTGTTAAGCCCAGAGAATTCTCGGGGGTTAACGCGCGCAGAAAAACTGTATTACCGGCGTGAATTAAAGCATTTTTAATTCCCTGCACAGCCCTTTCAGCCAAGCCGTTTGACTGAGGGTGATAGGCAGGACTTTTCATACATTTTGTATTATTGGATTCACCAAAACTTTAAAAATGCTTCAGAATTGTAAGGTGGACCATTATCCGACACTAAAGTTTTCGGTAACCCATAATAAGAAAATATGGTCTTAGGAGTCATTATTAAACAATCTGCCGTCGTACTACGCATTAGTTTTACATCGATCCACTTGCTAAAGCTGTCCACAAGAATTAAAAAATGTTTTTCTTTAAAGTAAAAAAAATCTACATGAATCCTTTCAAAAAAAAAAATTGATTCTGGCCAGGGCCTTTTATAAGTTGAACAAGATTTGTTGTTAGAAACAGAGCATACCCCATATCTGTAAACATAATCTTCAATGTCGTTTTCCATGCCATCCCACTAAAAATACTGACGCGCTAAAACCTTCATACGAACAATGCCTATGTGAGATTCGTGTAAAAGTTCTAAAATCCTAAATACCATGAATAGAAGGAATAATAAGTCTATCTACATATAAAAGACATCCATTTTCAAAATTTATTTCATTCCGTCTATACGAAAATAATTTTGTAGGTGTATTGGTGCAGTTCTTGGCCACCCGCTTTTACTTAACTTTTTAACTTCCTGTAACATTAAATCATTTTCGGTTTCTTGCTCAACAATTTTAATATTAATGTTACCTTTCAAAAACGGCTGCTGTAAGCTATTAATGGAATAATTATTGAAACCTGTTGGACTAGGAAGAGGCAATCGTGACATAGCATCCGCATTTGTCATCAATATTCCCTTGCGGTATTTTAAGGTACACTGATACATACTTAGGAATATAGCCCATCTTATGTATTCTAGCAGCTGCAACAGGAGGTAAGGATTTGGTAGGACTAAAAATTTCCTTCAATGATTGAGCATCATAATAAATCGTTATTTTTTTCCATATATATACTTGTGGAACTTTTTTACACTGAACACTATCGCTCAAGATTCTCGTTGAAACTGAGAATAATTTTGCTCTGCGGGACTGAGAGTACTCGAAAGAAACAAAACCGGACGATCAACTCCATCATGCGATAAATCGTAATGTACAAGCAAATTATTTTCTAATAAAAATTCCTTACTCCGCATAAAAGCTAAAGGGACACCCTGTATATTGGGATCACAAACATTTTTCCTTCTTCGGTTAAAATTTTATTAAAGCCTCGGTTCAAAAATTTTACGAAACCACAACCCCTTTCGTTCCTAAAATCTTTTTTTATCCCGTACAAGCATCCTCCACTCCACATAATTATTTATAAATTGGAAAAAATAATTAAATAATAATTTATTTGCTAAACCTGCTAGATTAACTTATATAGATTATATTAATATAATAAATAAAAATTATTATATAACTAAAATATTAACATAATAAATAAAAATTTGTTTACGTGGCTGATGGTATTACAATCAAAAGCACTGAATGCGCTCATTATTTCTGGCTATAGTTGAGTCACTGAATTCACCTCCACCTGTGCAGAGGCGGTGCTAGACCAAAATAAGGCGTTTGCAAGATTAAATTTGCGGGGCCCCTGGGAAAATGATTTCAGGCTGAATCATTTTGAGAGAAGTATATTACACAAGTCTAAATGGAATTAGATGAGAAAACGATTTCCGAGTAGAGGTAGAACTGTAAAAGTAGCAAACCTCAAATTGTAGGTCTGTTCGTTGAGCCCTGAAGTAACCCTTGGGTCACCCTAAAGCGTTTATTGAAAAACCTGAACTTACCCTGATATTCAAATTCTATGTTTTTTGAGGCCTGGCGTCGCCTGAAATAGAACTAAGTTTTCTGTTGTGGCGAGTTGAGGTAATGAATAAACTGCCAAAGTGACATGAGATGTGAGGCAATTATTTTGTTGTGCATTTGCTTGTTGCAGGTAATAGCTTATTTTTGAAATAGAAATTAAAAGAAAAATTGAATGATAACAAATAGAAATAGAAAAGTAAACGATTGATGTTGTTCCAATTCATTTTTAAAACTAATTTAAAACACATTTTATGTTTTAATTATTGAGCACATAGCTTCTTGTTTGTTGCGTTTAATGTCAACAACACAATTTAAAGCCCTCTCGTGTTTTTTGAAAACCGAAAAATCCAGGTTTTTTTGACAATTCTTGGGGTTATCAAGAAAACCTGGGTCAACCCTGGGTATAGTTCAACCAAAGAAACTTGTGGTAATCATTTCTCATACAAAATTTGACAGTTCACTAACCAAATCGTAAACTTAACCAAATGGTAAACATATCTAGTGTTTATTTACATATATAACAAACAAACATAATTAACTCACTTTCTGAATACTGAATATAAACGAAAATTTAAATAATAAGTACCATATGTATAACATACTTGTTGATCTCCTATAGGTACTTTTAATAAGTATCTAATTTAAAAAAAAAACATGAAACATGAATGTGATATTTTCTACCTATAGGTACCTAGGATTTTTTTTACAAATTTAATTTTTCTAGGCTATATATTTTGACTTTCATTAAAAAAAAAATCAGCTCACCCAAAAAAACTTGGAGCTCATCCATACATAAGGTCCTGGCTACGGCCGTGTATTAATTACAACTTTAAAAGATAAATTTACAAAGTTTCATTCAATCTAACGTTAAAAATTAATTAACAAAATTTACTGAAAAACATCTTCTTAAAACTTTTTTCATGGTTTTTGTGTCATGATAGCAAAGCTGATAAATTTTACTGGGGAATCCAGTTCATGTTACTGAGAATTGAGATTGCTGAAATCTCATTTTCCTGAACATGCCTTCAATGTTTTCTGGTTATGAAAAATTAAAAAAATACGAAAATAGATTTTTATAACAAAAACATTTTTTCTTTATTTTCCATAAATTTGGAATAAATACAATTAGCTACTTATTTTTCAGACATATGTGTATAAAAACTAAAAGTAATTTTTTTTTAAATTTGTACGGATAATTTTAATTTGGAAAATTTGTATAAATAACTTTCAGTTTTGTTTTAAGTCTGTAAAAATTTAAAATTCGATCGAGTGGAATGTGATATTTTATTATGTATTATTATAAATTCTTTATTTTGATGTTTAGATTGTAAAAGTATAAAAGAACATTAGCATGTAAAAAAATATAATATTTGACGTCTGCCTGAAATTGACATTAACGAGTGTTTAAAAATATAAGGCTTAGGGCCAGTTTGTTCACAGCTGATCATCTTTAATCAAGGATTATTGCAACTGGTAAATCATCGAATGTGCGAGAATAAATTTTTTTCAATGAATCGATAATTTAAGTTTTTAATCATGGAAATCGCTGACCAGCCGATTTTGGTTGATTAGCGCCATTTAGTTAGAAGCTGTGAAGTCATCGTTCAGATTAAACCCATTGTGAACAAATTGGCCCTTAATTCACATAAGATAGAAATACTAAATAAACAGACTTAAAATTTAAATAATTACATGTAAATATTTAATCTTCAAATTGCATAAATGGAAATATTAATCATTTAAAGTTTCATAAAAAAAAATGGGCGATAACCTAAGGCATGATTAATAAAACAGTATATGCATTATGAAGTTCGTTCTAACCGCACTCTCCGTTTAAAATTTGCTTCGCTTCCTGGTGAGTGAGAAAGCTCTTCGAAAATAAAGTCTTTGCAGTTCTTTTAGAAATGGACAAACGGCTAAAAAGAGGTCGACATCTTCGATTTCACTAAGGTTACAGACATAATTATCATTCCTGTGCGGTTTGTAATTTAAATCTTACATCTCAGTTCTTATTTTTAACAATGTACTAATTTGATTAACAGAAAGCCTTCTATGAAAATAATTGTTTACATAGAGTGGAATCTGTAATTCGGACTTTGCAGACTTTGCCATAGTTACCTATTGAATACTATTAAAACAATTGAAATTTATGTTATGGACGATTATCTTGTTCTTCTAAAATTGTATGGACATAGAAAACCAGAAAATGCGTTAAAAATTTATTCAATGATAAAGGAGTCCTACGTGTTCAAAATGTTCTCTATACTTTCGCGCAAAAATTTTTATTTCATTTCGTACCGTGGGTATCCCCTAGATATACGTGTAGATCTTCGTCTCTAATATTTACCATGGCGAATTTACATTTTTTATCTTAGTAAATTTAATTAGTATCGAGAGTATACTAATTTCAGAAAATCAACTTTTTTTCTTTATTGAACTCAGTCGGTCGTATTTATTAGATTTTCTTAGAATACTCTTGGACAGTTGTCCAGCTAGTCACCGTCTATACATGGATAACTAAAAATATCTATTTAGTATTAAACAATTTGTATTCTTGGGTTTGTTTTTTCGGCTAATTTACGCAAAATATCATTTATTTCCAACGAATTCAAACTTTTTTTTTTCAAATGCTATAAAAGAAAGATTTCGCAGTCGTATAGCTTCCATTTTCGAAAGTGCCGAAAATGATGACTCGTTCAAAAATGTGCTAACTTCAAATGTTTCGACAGATTCAAAGAGGCGATAAGTTTTATGAAAAGCCGTTTTAAGAGGAAACAACGGCGTCATTCCCTCCTACTATTAAAGATGTATGTAAATGTGCCCCGTGTTTTAATTTTTTTTGAGTTTTTGTGCGCATACGGACTCAGAGTGTTCAAAATAAAATGAAAAAAACTCTCCAAATTTCAAGTCTCTATCTTAATATTAGCCCATTCTGACCCGAATTTGTTTAAATTACTTTATCCCTACAATTTTTAAAAAGAAGTTTAATAAAATCTTCTAAATTCGTATAAGTTAGTTACTTTTTTGAAAATTGTAGGTACGAAGTAATTTGAAAAAAAAAATAGTGTGAATTTTGTTATAAATTTTCCCACTTTAATGGATCCCCCACACCAACGCGAATTTTTCGTGGCGACGACGAAAACAATAATAACAACGTGTTGTTTTCATTGACAACCACATGTTGTTATTATTGTTTTCGTCATCGCCATTAAAGATTCGCGTTGGTGTGGGGCAACCTTAAACCAAACAGAAAAATAAAGTATTAAAAGTTCTTGTTCGAACTTCTTTTTTTTAAATGAATAATGGTAATTAATTCTTAAAAATAAATGTGGACTTATGACACACATCCTCCCTCAAATTAGGGAATATTGGCCCGCTTCATTATGGAATTTTGGGCCATTTCGATGGAATATAAGTCCACCATTGATTTATTGACTTATAACCCACCCAAGTCAAGGTCAAAAGCCAATTATGGACTTTTGGCCTGTGGACTCATGACCCTGCGCCAGAAACAACACCTGATTTATATTTTTATTTTGCAATCAGAGCTTTTTTTAATCATTGAGCAGACAATTTAAAAAAATATTTAAAACTAAAATTTCTTCATGTGAGGGCAGTACAAAATTTAATTTCGTCAATGGCTTTAAGTCGTTGTAGTTAAAATTTTCACTCAAAAAGTCTGTATCAGATTCGACAGCATTCAGTACATTATTATTATGCTCAAACCTTTCATTTATATTTGAAGTAACTGAGTCGATAATTTCAAAACAAACTCGAATTAATGATGCTTTAACGGACTTTATAGAATTTGATACGAACAAATATTTTCTCTCACAAGTTTATAATGTAGAAAATGATAAAGTGTACACAATTTGGGTGAGTTCAAATATTTTTTGAGTGAGCTGAGCTCACCCTTGCGTATGGCTGGCGTATATAGCTACGGCTGTGAATTAATATATCTTTAATTTATAAAGTAGAACATCAAATCAGAATTGAATTAAATTAAAAGCTCTTTTGTAAAATAAGCTTAGGACTAACTTATAAGATATTGTATCTAACTGTTTTAAGCATTCTCGAGAAAATAAATAAAATATAAAATCTAAATCATTCTGAGAAAAAAAAATTTTAGGTTCGCTTATTTACTTTTTGCGTAAGAAAAATCGCAGAGATCTCATTTTTATGCTAATTAGAGTTTCTATGGTTATTTGTGTCAGAGGGCATGGAGTACTAAACGTCAAATAAGTGCATACAGTTTTGTAAAAGAATTACATACCTATAATATTTTTCTTATAATATATTTTATTTTTAAAACAGTTCATTGATATACATAAATTAACTACATAATTAAAAAGATAAATAAAGAAAGTATATACATTGCTTCAAAATAAAATATTGTTGCCGTTGTGTTCAGTCACATTTAAATCACCATTTATAAATTAAACATGAGCTTAAACATGAACATAACGTACACCAAAGCGTGTACTTTAAAAACTGGATTAAAAAATTTTTATTGCATTGACAAAAAAAAATTAAAGAAAACGAATGACTGAGGAGGGGAAACTTTTTTTTAGCAGGTATGTAGTATGTACATACATATACAAATTTAAATTTTTTATAATAATATTTGAAAATAAGAGCTATCCAAAATAGTATTATTTTTTTAAGCAGGTATGTAGTATGTAAAAATTTAAATTTTTTATAATAATATTTGAAAATAAGAGCTATCCAAAATAGTATTATAATGATCTTTTTGAAACCGAATAGAATCACTTACATAAGCTTAGACGTATTACATTTTAAAGAATGTATTGTGTAATTTTTTCTAGACATCTCGATTATTATAAATCTCTAAAGTCTCAATAGTATGCCTATTTTCAAATCACTATTATTTGCTCATGTAGATTTTATATCAAAATTATAGGTTCGTATGTGAGTTTTTTTGAGTTCCAAAAAAAAATTATTTCCTGATAAATAAATGGTATTCGTTTCAGTTCTACAGGAACAAACCCGATGATTTTAAACTTTTGATGGTGTATGGTTAAAGTATACTATATATTAATAATCACTCGATCCCTTTTTTTAACATATTTTGCTATATTTTGTTTTTGGAAGCCTTGTAATGACAAATTTACGATTTAAAATTAATAAGGTGCCAATATTATTTCATTGGTGGTTGTGAATCAGTTTTAAAATAATTAAATTAAATTATTAATTTTCAAAAGTTAAGAAAGCAAAATCAGTATTTATTTTGGCACCAGAAAAAGCTGATGGCTTAAATTATTATTTTTGTGAAAAAAAAAAATGATTCCATTATGACCTACATGATAAAATCAATTTTTATTTTTCAATTATTGAAAATTTAAAATTAATTTTATGTGTAACAATAGGTATCTAAAATAATTTTAAGTCAAGCTTTATTTTGGCATCAAAATAATAGATAAGTGATTTTTTTTTTAAATAGGTACTCAAAATCAACATTTTATTTTCTAATTATTTCAATGATACTAGTAGCTATATATATGACTAATAATTAGCACCTAGATGAAAATACCTTGTAAATAATTATAATTAAATAATTGTTAAAATTATTGTAACATATTATATATAATACTTTTCTTATATATTATGTAAATCAGAAAAAAACAGTTTAGCATCGACCATCGAGTCTCTTAGTTAATGAGGTTATAGAGATTTTATTGCCAATCATGGGTTGTCTAGCGTTTCCTGGTCTCGGGTGATTTCAATATTGTATTAAGCGTTGAGAATGAGAAGGGGTCAAGTGACATTTTTGAAGTTTTGAGTTATAAGCCTTTAAATTTAAAGTTTTAAGTTTATAAGTAGTAGTAGTGGTAGTTAACACCTTTATCTGAAGCTAACTTTGTAAGTAATAACAATAGAGACACACGAATTGACTAAAATTTAAGTTGTCGCTTAACATCAGTATTGGTAAAAAAAAAACAAAAAAATCGAAAAATGTCACTTGACCCCTTCTCACTCTAGACGCTTTTGTCAACCGTAACTTAAATCATAAGTTTAAAACTACACTCAAACCGTGCATAGAGCTCATCGAGATACACATATATAGAAAATTACAGCGCAAGCCTATTTTTATTCATTTTTAACATCAATTAACAAAACTTGACCAAAAGAAGTTATAGTGAAAAACTTGTTTTTTAAGACTTGCTATATTCAACTGTGGTTTTTAAAGTGCATGCGACCATTTTAAATTTTTTATTAAAATTAAGCAGCCTTATATTAAAAAATAGAACTCGAGATTTCATTCAAAAATGATATTACGACGATAGAGCATACGACACGGGCGCGGCGGCGTTCTTTATTTTGTGCTGTTTAGTGGATCTATCGATTCAGTGGCATTTAAATCAACTCATGAACTAAGAAATTCGATGGTCAGTTCTCCGCCTATTAGATTTTGATGTCAAAATAAAACTGTGCTCCTGTGTTTTTAATTTTCGTATACATCTATCAATATTTTGCATTGCATATTTGTCTTTTTAAGTCAGTCATAAACATACTTAAATACAAGTATTTCATAATGAAATTGATTAAATATAATTTGAACCTTTAAAAAATTTAAGCCCATTGTGAGATGCCGATGTGTGTATGATACACCTTAAAGTTATATACAATTTTATAACAATAATTATATTTATTGCTACACAAAAACTATCCCATTCTACTTAATAATAGTTATTATCAAACTGCATACTATCGCTCGAACTATATTGAATTGCTATCGAGTTTGTTGTATTGCTATGTTTTCGATTGTTGCGGTTTTGCTGTTGCCTTTGCACCTCTTCACTACAAGATTTCCCATTTGTTGGATTCTGTCCGGCGATACCAATTTTGCCTTTACTCTTGGTCTTACTGTGTTTTAAACTGTGATGTTGTTTGTTCGAAGAATGATGAGTACCAGTCATCTGGTAGTGATTTACCACCGCCGAAGTTTGATAGTGACTTAAATTCGAATTAGAATGATATTGATGCGATTTCAACAAGGAATCAGTACCACTAATCGATTGTTGATATATCTGGTTTTTTGATTGACTACGATTTTGTAAATTGGCAACATTATAATGCTCAATACTGTCGATCGTTTTCATATAATGGGCACTGAACTGTTTAAAGTCATTTGTATCGTGATCGTTTGAGACAATTCCGGCATGTCGATCGAGGGAGTTAAATTTTTGATGTGATAGACGATAGGGATGATGAGTTGCATAGTGTGATGATGCATAGTGTGACTGTTGTTGAGTGTGCTGAGAACTATTTTCACTGGTTGACAACTTACTTAACATATTTTGCTTATGGCTATTTTTCAATGGTAATGGTGGTGGTTGTTTTGATATACTGTTATTTGTGTTACTTATGATAGTTGTGGTGGTATCTGTAGTGGAATTATTGTTGTTGGTTGTAGTAATTATTGGCTGTAGTGGTGGTGATAGTGGTGGTGGTAGTGGTGGTTGTAGTGGAGGTGGTAGAGGTACAAGATCCCGCTACGCTACATGGTGGTTGCCAAATGTACGAAGTACTGGTACACTCTAGAAGATTAGGAAGAAGATTTTGTGGGTGAGAAGAAAAAACACGCACACAAAGTAAAAGTAATAATATATAAAATACATGCATTAAATAATATACATATATATATATATATATGTATATATGTATATAGGTAATTAAATACAAAATGAGAGTTAAGGTTTTTTATTGGTATTTTCAAATTGAATTCATATGAAGTCTAATGTGAAATAAGTTTTCATTTTCCTACGCTCTCGCTGAATAATTTAACAGGGCTTGTGTCAAATAGAGTATCTACAAAAAAAAAGAAATCTCTTACATTAGCCGCTTGAAAAAGAAATACTGAAGCTTTTTGTATGTACCAAAATAAGAGCGATCCTAATACCAATGTTTTATGTTGTTGTGTGTGAGTCAAAGTGACATTTCGATACTAAAATATTCTTATCTAGCTATTAGCTGGGCACTATTCAATTATAAGAAGTGTATAAGTATAATTTATGCACTCGGTATAATGCGTTTATAAATTCGGCTTATAATTGATAAGCTATAATTCCACTACCTCCGCAGTACAAGTTACAATTAATATTTTACTGGTTAAAATATTATTATATTACCGAAAATAACTTAGCTATGAAAAAATGAAATGTAACCCTTGAATTAAGTATTTAATAATAGGTACAATGACAACTATAAGTATTGAAAAAATTTTATTCTTTAAGGGTCTGTTTAGCAATATCTGATTAAAGTTCCAACTAAGCTACATGGAAATTAATCGATAGTTAGAAACCTCGTTTACATTTCATATTATCTGAATAGGTCTAGTTAGCAATTTAAGTTCTGAGTATTTTACTGACAAGATGAAGGAAACTTTAATTTCGTTTGGATTTTCGAAGAATTTTTTATCGATTTGTTATCTCAACACTGTTTTTAAAAAAATGACCAACTAATTCAATCGAATCAATCACAATTACCATAATTTAATCTACGTCATGTAAAAAACATTTGACGGCTTCTATTTCATCCAACTTTCATCCCTCTTTTCACTTCACATTTCGATTCAACATTCATTAAATAAACGAGATGCGTCATAAATTCGATTTCTATTTTTATTTACAAAAATGCTAGCCCAAGTTTTGTCACTCAAATTAAGATATGTACGAGTAAAATATATGCTAATCGTGACCGCGTTGAAAAGAGAGAATTAAAATGATTTATACATTCATAGGAATTCAAATTCATACATAATAATTCTTAAGTTTTAAGGTTCCAAAAAAACACTTCAATTCAAAGCTAGCAATAAGTTGTAAGTATGTTTAGTTATAAAACTTATTCCTGCCAGGAAATTATAAAGAGTGAGAAAAATTAAAAAAGGAGCATCAAGATTTTCGAATTCAACAATATTTGCTCTTACTCGTAAAGAGTGTCTCTAAATTCACGCAAGATTTGAATTTCATGCCAATTGTTCGGTAAATTGTTGTCAATGAAAAAGAGGACAACTTGAAATCTGACAGTTGAGTGTTATTAAAAATGAAGCTCTACACGAAAGAACAACGTGTTTTCATTAAGCAACAGTTTAAAAAATAATAAAGTTTGGCAGTCATTTTCGGACATTATTTTTTACGCTGTCAATACTGCTTAATTCAAGCATTAACATTACATTTCTTTTCTCTTCGAGTTTTTTCACCCTCAGAAACAAGGGAATATAAACTTTTCACAGTCACCATTTAGCGTAGTGTCGTTGTAAGTAAAATTTGTTATTAAAATATATAAAAAGCCTAACACACTACCAAAGACAACAAATAAGACAGACAAATAATTATATGCATAAATTAATACTCAGATACAAAAATAACTACAAGTCAAAGTATAACACATTTAATAAATAAACAAAAAAACAGTGTCAACACCGTTGCAATGCAAAGGGAAAGGTGACAAAAATCTGGGAATACTTAGAACTCTTATAAGTGTAAGCTTTATGTAACTCAAGTCGCAAACATTATGGTTTTTATTCGCACCTGGTTTCATACGAGTCAATGGCTCATTGAGACCATAATTGGTACGATATAAGTCGAGATGAAAAATGTTACTTCTTACTATAATATTAATTTAGTCGAAAACAACATTTGAATCAATGGAACCAACCAGTAGTTGGTGTAAAAGCAAAACATCAGTAACTTTCATTTATGCTGCCTACACCAATCAGAAAAAATATTTAGGTCATTCTGAATTGGAATGGTTTCTAATGATTTTGAATAACAGCGTAGATAAGCACCCTACAGGATTTTATTATTGATTTAATTAAATCGGAAATGATTCCTCTAAAAAGAACTTGGTATGTCCTCCCCTTCATATACGGTCTGACCCATTGAACGAAAGCTGAACAGAAACCAAGAGATAAAAACTCTTAGGTATATACAATAGCCTTAAAAAGTTTCGGTAAACATGTTTATATTATTATATTGGCCTATAATTTGTAATATCACTACGATTGCTGTATCAAACGGCAAGAGCTTTTATTCTCTGTAAGTCTTGACGTTCGATGCATTGGATTTTATATACATTTTATATGCAATATCTTGTATGTATTTAACGAAAGTAACGAATCGAAAGAATATATAACGAAAGATTGTTAGTTTTAAGAAAGACTCCAACCAAGAAGGTTGAACCGAAAGATTTCCGAAAGAATAAAGAATACAAAGTGGTTTTTTATAAATTTTTCCACTATAATCTAATGTGGTTTTATTTATCCTAAGAAAAATGTCCTGAGCTGCTGATACAATTGCCCTTCTTATGGATTGGAACAATGAATTAATTCTTCAAAATTCTAGAAAAATTGCTTGTTTAATAGAATTCTGAAATAAAAATGTCAATGGTCCCGCTAGAGTGTTTGCAACAGTGTTTCAAACAAAAGCAACAATTCCATCAGGTCCACTGGATGTGTTGTTGTCCAGTTCGTCGTCAACTGTGATTACAATATTACTCAATGAGCTTTGAGAAAAGCTGTTCAAATGATTAAAATTGTTTTCACATGGTACAAAATCATCATCACAAAATCAAAGTTTAAAGAATGATATTGCCAATAACTAGGGGCTGTTGCTTGTTTCATCCAAGTACTTCATAGTAGATGGTTACCCATCAGATTTTCTCTTGCTATTAACAAAAATTAACAAAAAGTGTTTAGGGTCAATGAGAATTAGTGAAGAACGCTTTTTGTTCAAATAACTATCATAGAGGTTTCTACATAGTGATTGAAACTCATTATACAACCACAGAAAACTATTGTGGTCGTTCTGGTTATTAGATGTTTAGTACTTTTTTCATGCTCTGTTTCTTAAATTACCTAGACTACGAAGCTGGTGGGTGTTATCAGCGATGAGGTTCATGTTCATTTTGATGATTTTGGATTCTACAAAATTTGAGCATTTGGGGTCAGAAAATACACAAGTGATTGTTGAGAAATAATTGCATCCACAACGTGTCACTCTTTGGTGCGAATATTGGTCTGGAGGAAATTGAGCTGTATCTGTATAAATTGTCGCGTTCGGGGATCTATCAAAAAGGTATCGACCTATCCCAATCGGATACGTTGAGTTGTTGTTGCATCAGCTGTTTTTTCACAAGGGATTATAACAACACAAACCTATCCGGATAGCTTTGGATAGATCCCCGAACGCGACAAATGATACTTAGCCACTTTTATGCTGAAAGGTTGTGGAAAATTTCAATACAAACGTGCGCATGCATGCAGCGAGGCCATTTACATGCACAGTACACATATTAAAGGTAGGGGAGAGAGGGGCAAAAAGGACCCTTGGGTAAAAAGGACCAAATCGATTTTTAGCTTTATTTTTAACTCCACCTGAATTCCAGTGATAAGAACTTATAAAAAACCTACTTTTCGAACACATCCTTTAGTTTCGTTGATAGAGTGAAGTTAGTTTCAGTTTAAATCATGAAACCATGAAAACAACCGTTTTGATAAAAAAACGTCCTCTTCGCGAAACGAAACCAGTGATAAAGTTTGCATCCAATTTCAATTTAGTTCCTTGTGCACTGTTTATGATCATTCTCTTCAAATGGATTAAACGGATATAAATGTAAGGACATCCTAGTAAAATAAAGAAAAACAAAATTATAAAAAAAACTGCTTGTGGGGTAAAATGAACTAGAACGCTATGGGGCAAAAAGGACTACCAGTCCGTTTTGCCCCACAACGTTCTGGACAACGACGTTCTGGCGAAAATTGGTTGCAATAAAAAACTGTCTATATTTTCAATGATTACAAGTTTTTGAGAATGTATTTTTATTATTTTAAGTTTAGTGAAGTATTGTTTTTGTTTTTGTTATTGATGTAGTTTATTTTCATTTTTTTTTGTTACTGTTGTAACGCTTTCTTTGATTTTATTAATTCTTTTTAATACTTAAGTTGTTTTTGATGCAATATTATTTTATGCTTCCATTAAAATATATTTATAAGAAACGGTTGTATACTTTTTTTTTGTTTTTTAGTGGAAAAACAAAAAAGGCAGGAAGATGGGAATATAGTGGTTCATTTTGCCCCATTCAAAGATCCTTTTTGCCCCACTAGTGGGGCAAAACAGACTTTCGAAATGAGGTTGTATATTTGGTTATAGCTTTATATATCCTCATTAAATTGTTTTGATTCTTTAGTATAGTGCAGTTTAAAGATTACACTCTTATTTGCAAGGAATACTGTTTGGTTTTTAGGAAAAGCAAAAAAGTTAGAAGTGTATAAAGCTTAAGCGGTCCTTCTTGCCCCTCTCTCCCCTAATATCATTAGCGTTTTCTTTTTTTTTCAATTCTGCGCATCTTTAAATATCAAGGTATTATGGTGGTAAAATGGTGGATCCAGTGCCCCTTTACTTTTCTAAATTCAATATTTAGTTGTTGTTTCTAATGATGCGTGCGGGTTATCCTAGAAAAGGTCGGGTAGTTCTAAATTTTTGAAATTTTATTTATTATGGTTAGTATGTTGATACAAAAATCACAACCACGCCACTTCCAACCCTTTCTTTCTGGCATACTTTTTCGTAATAAGAAATTACCTGCTTTTATCTATTGCATGCGTCCCACGTTTTTCGTCTTGAGTGTTTCGGGTTGGAAGAAAATGTTTTATACTTATAAGTCCATTTTGTTATACAGTAAAACCCGCTTAAGAGAAACGGCAAAATGTTACAGTATTTCTTTCACTTAAGCGGGTTTTTCACTTTAACAAACCCCGCTTAAGTGAAAAAAATTTCATTTAAGCGGATTCCGGATAAGTGAAAAAGAAACTTCACTTACGCGGATCTAAAAATTCCAAAAACGGTTGTGAAATATCAGAAATTCAATTTTCGTGGGGAAAATTTGGTGGAGGTGGAAAAATAAAAAAGACGTGAAATCGTTCAGCAAATTTTTTTTCTGTTCGATTCAGTTTTTTTCACTTAAGAGATTTTTTTTAATGAAAAGTAGGTACCTATAAAATTTGACTGAAAATATGTTTCAGGTATCCGGGTTTTTCACTTAAGCAGGGGTGGAATCAGCTAAGGTGATTGGTGATTATCACATTTCTGCGAATTTTGCGTCTATGTAAAGTGAGCACCAAAAATTATTCCAAACTTAGGATTACTTTGAAAGACAAGTACCTACTAAAAGTTGTCATAAATCCATTAATTTGAATTTTTTGTCGGTAAAATGTTTTATTTACCCGCCTTTCTTGAGTGCCAATAAAAATTAGTTATTAAAAATGTAAGTAAAAATTTTTGTAATCGTTTTAAGATTTGAAGCAAATTAAATAATTTTCATTGATAGGAAGCAAGTTAATCAAATGCAAACAAAACTCATGACTCAGTCATTGAAAATAAAACTCAGATCTGGCCGGACATTGCTATTAGGTATGTGAAATTCATTTTCTATGGACTTAAAAATAATTGCACAGGTACAAATAAATTAATTTTTCTTGAATGTCAATTTTACATGAAAATGACACCAAAATAGCTGTCACAAGAAAAAGTAGCAAAAGTATGATTATCACATGTGACAATCACCTTACGCAGATCGAATTTGTTTATTTTGACTGTCAATTATCAAAAATCACCTTAGCCGATTCCACCCCAGGTTTCGCTTAAGGGGAGTGTTTTGAAGTTAATTGGTTGACAAATACTCGAGGATGAAAAAAGTGTTTCAGATAAGCGGGTTTCAATTCAATCTGCAAAGAACTGAAAAAGATAAAATATTCCCATTTATTAAACCAGTAATGAAACAGATTTGGAACCATAGTCCATACCTCATCCTTAGAGTGAATTCTGCGGAGTTGGGTTATGATAATATGGATTATAGTTGCGGTACCCAGCTACCGAGATTCGTTCTAGAGCTATTGTGTCTCGTTGAGGAAACAGTTCATATCTTTGACCTTTAGCTCAAAAAATTCGTTGACGAATGCCTTAACAAATGATATACTCTCGTTCTGACCAAAGCTTACAGAGGAAATGACTTTTCGTGCTGGCCAACTGCGATAGTGAGTATTGTGAGGAATGTCTAGCTTCGCCTCATGCTCTCTGAACAGAACAGGTTGGCTATGTCTTGCCTAGGTCTGCATTTAAGCATATTACGTTCTTTGTAGAAATAATGCAGTTTGTTAAACTGACCCACCTGTGATTGGATTCTGTAAGAAAAATCGAGAATACATTGGCCTTCATAACTCCCTTTCCGCAAGTGTGCTATGAAGGTTTAGCTTCGATGAATGAAAGAAAAACTATTTAAACTCACAAATTCAAAACCTTTTTAAAATAAAAGGAACAAAACTATTTGAAATAAGAAAATTAATAATTTGCGTAAAATAATGGTGATTAATTGTTGTGGTCAACGCATGACTATACTCCTTTACTGTCTAACGCAAATTCAATTGGTTTTCGTTATTAATGCCACAATGACCTGGAACACAGATAAGAGTGACCTTGAGATTCACATTCAGGCTTGCGAGCTCTTATCGGATTTTCTGAAACATTTAAAAGAATGATATAGATAATGACTTTTACAGCTGCCTGTCTTTCAGGACAGCGGATTTTCAATTTTGGTTAGGGTCTTTTCTGATTATCATGTATGCTTCCCTCATTGCTTGCAAAGTTTGAAAATATCTAGAGGTATTTCAAGATTTAGAAATGATTATTGATCCAACACCACACTACACTCCGTCTTAGAACCATCAGTAAAAATAGTTTTGCCAAAGCCTCTCGTCACGGCATTGTGGTCGTCTTGCCAGTCCTTTCCGTAAGGAATTTTCTTTCCGGAAAAATATCTTTAAAATCTTTACTGAGTCACAAATCTCAGTGGTCAGTAGTTGTTAAAAACATATCAAAGAAGCGAACTTTTAGTCTAATCACGCTTTAAGATATTTAATATGTAGATTAAATGGTAAAAGGTGCAGAAAACGTTTAAGGCATCCGTCGGGCAGGATCGTAAGGCCCCTGTAGTGCCAACGCCAGCTGTTGTTTATCAATGTTACTGTCATAAATGACAACTGTCAATCTATTACTTTCCATAAAATAAAGTTAGTCAGTCAATAGCCATCTTTTTTGGGGACAACGACAATCGGCGTGCCCCATTCGCTCTGGTCAACCTTTGCCAGCAAACCTTCAGCTACTTGACTTTCGAGCTCACGTTCCCCTGCTTACCGTAGTGGAAATGCTATTCGCGTTAATAAACCTTGGAGTCACGTTTGGTTTTAAACATAAGCGAGCTTGAAACTCCGAAATTTTCCCAGTAGATGGTTTCAAGCTCACTTATGTTTAAAACCAAATGCGACTCCAAGGTTTATTAAGGCGAGGCGAATATCGTTTCCACTATAAAGGACAATGGGCAAATCTGGCCCAGCTCTAATAAGAACGACCTTTATATCATATATTGGGGCGTATTTATATAGTATTTATCAGTTAACCGTTTGCCTAAATTCGCTGTGTGGCGGAAGTTATTTAATTTTTAGTAAAATGAGTTTCAGGTTTCCAAATCTCTGTTTTCATTAATTTCCTTTAATATTTTGTTGTTTCTTTATGTTTACTTATGTTAATTAGTAAATAATACATTAATTAGTACATTATTAGTTAATTGTTATAGTCAAAATATTATAAAGTCGGTGTAAAATTAATTTATTAAATTATACGAAAAAATTGATTTTTGTACACATTAACGCCTCCTCCTTATTTTCATTATTATCTGACCCAGCTTACATGGTAGGTTTTAGTGTTAAAAAAAATATTATATGAAAGAAAACTTTATTTAAAAATTTCAAAATACGTGATTTTTTTTAAATCGGAATTTCAGTAGGGTAAATTAGGGTAAACAATGAGAAAGGTCTAGATTCTATTTTCTAAACCAAAAAAGATAGAGAATTAATTTTTCCTGTAATCGTTAGATCTTTTTAATAAAAAAAAAAGAGTGTGCGTACTTATGTACACGCGCTAGAAGTAAAACTTCTTTCACGACAACAGGGCAAGTATTTTTCAAGTCCTACCACTCAGAGCACCCGATTTGAAACTCAGAACCGTTGCAAAATCGTGACGCTGAATTTTGTAATTCGTGACGGGAATTTATATGTCGGTTTGACATGTCACTGACAGCTCCATAGAAAAATTTTGTACCCCCATGCCGAAAAAGAAGTTTTACTTCAAAAAGTCATGCATACAAAAGAAAATTCTAGAAAATCTAAAACTTGAGTTAAAATCGTTTGAAAGCAAAAAAATTAAAAAAAGACCTTGGAGAAAAAAAAATCACCTAAAATCAGGGTAATATTTTTTTGGAAACAAGTTTTATAGTTTTGAGAAGCAAATAAGAAACTAAAAGTATCATATTTGCAAAATTTTATATTTAAGCTTATTTCTTAGGTAAGTGAACTTTTGAACAATATATATTTTTTGTCATCAATTTTTGTTGGATTTAGTATAGTTTCTTATTTGCTTCTCAAAACTATAAAACTTGTTTCTAAAAAATATTGTTTCTATTAATATAAGTTGATTTTTTTTTCTCCAAGGTCTATTTTTAATTTTTTTGCTTTCAAACGATTTTATCTTTTTTTTAGAGTTTCTAGAATTTTCTTTTGCATGCATGACTTTTTGAAGTAAAACTTCTTTTTCGGCATGGGGGTAAAAAATTTTTCTATTAAAGAGATCTATCGATTACAAGAAAAATCAACTCTTTATCTATTTTTGTTTAGAAAAAAAAATGTAGACCTTTTTCATTGTTTACCCTAATTTACCCTATTTTGAAATTTTTAAATAAAGTTTTCTTTCACATAAAGTTTTTGTTTTATCACTAAAACCTACCACATAAGCTGGGTCAGATGATAATAAACATTTAGTAAAAGGCGTTAATGTGTAAAAAAATAATTTTTTTCGTATAATTTAATAAATTAATATTATACTGACATTATATATTTTGACTAAAACTTAACTGATAATGTACTGATTAATGTTTTATTTGTTAGTTTACATTAGAAAACATAAAGATACCGTAAAATATTAAAGGAAATTAATGAGAACAGAGATTTGGAAACCTGAAACTTATTTTACTAAAAATTAAAAAACTTCCGCCACACAGCGAATTTAGGCAAACGGTTAACTGATAAATAATGTATGAATACGTCCCTATATATGATATAAAGGTCGTTCTTATTGGAGCTGGGCCAGCGCTCCATACATTTTTGCCCATTGTCCTTTGGGAATTTACTTATTAGCGTACCTTGATTAGGTTTAAGCCGGAACCACACCTATCTCGTGTGGTGTGGAGCGGTGTGTCGTTGAATGTGCACACTTCTGTGTAGTGATGTTGAAAAAGAAAAGTACAGAAATATATGTCATGTCATGACTGTTGCTTTGATTTTTGTTTATAATATAAGTGTTCTCTTTCTTACAAGTAGTAAACTCCACATCGTGGTATGGCGCAATCGAAACAGAAGCGATTTCTCCACAACACACCACTCCACAACACATTACGCTTCCCAAATGTGGTTCTAAGCATATTAAACACATTGGACCGATAGCGACACACCACTCCACAACACACCACACGAGATAGGTGTGGTTCCGGCTTTAGTTGTTTGTTTGCACACATTTTTTCTTGCAAAAATTGCAAACGGTGTCTTTATTAGAACATTGATACGCCGTATACGATGTCATGCCACAGCGATAACACTTTTTTGTCTCGTTGTTCGTTCCTTTGGTTTTATTGTTTTTACCGTACTTTTTGTTGTTCCATATTTAGGCTTAACTACATAAGCCGAAAAGTACTGAAGTACGAAAGTAAAAATATTTTTTTTCCGCTAGCGCCGTTGTTTTGTGAAAAAGAATACACAAATTTGTTTTTAAACCAAAATTTAAGCTTTCTGCATCATTTTTATAAGTTTTCTAGTCAGAAAAACTATCACAAAATCAATTTAAAAATTTTCACTTTTGCACTTTTTCACTTTTTTGGCTTATGTAGTTGAGGCTTTTCTTTGGGTTTTTCGTGAAGTTTATTAACGCTAGTTTTCTCACTCTCTCTTCCGCGCTGGTGAAGTTCTACTCATATGCAGTTGCTGTATTTACAGCATCATCTAACGTTAGGGTTTTTTTTTCTAGCAACCTACTTTGGATTTTTTGATTTCGTAAACCAAATACAAATTGATTTCTCATAGCGGTGTCTAAATATGCTCCGAAATTACAACCAACCGACAATCTGCGAAGTGTGATTAAAAATTCTGCACAATTTTTGTCACCTTTTTGCTTTCGCATATAAAATTTGTAATTCTCCAGATTTTCATTGGGTTTTGGCTCGAAGTGGGCTTCAAGAGTCTCAACGATTACCTTATATTCAATTTCTTCTGGTGTTCCCCTCCCATGTCATGGAGGATAAGTTGACGTCGTTTCCCGCCATCACTGTTGTATAGGTCCATTGCAGTTTCCAGGCACCTAACCCAGCGAGCCCACGAAGTAACTTTTTGATTGAATGAGTCAAAATTGAATACCGTCAACATATCTAAACTTTTATTTAAATTACTTGTAATGTAAAAAGAAAGCTAACATTTCTGCCGCACGTGAAGTTTGAATCTCTCATTGCCAATTAATATAAGTGGATGTGGCTTAAAACATGGCTATTGACTGGCGCCGTCCGTATTTGCGGCAACTATAAGGTTACAGTGAATCTAGCTTTGATAGTTGGCGTACACGCTCTACCTACAATAAAAGATCTGTTTCGTAAAAAGGCTGGAGGTAAAAAACTTACTAAAATAAATTTGGCCACAGTCTATCTACAGCTGGAAATACATCCAGAGGGCAGGCACATTTTAACCTTGAGCACACACAAAGGTCTTTTCCAGCCCACACGCATGATGTATGGAATCGTATGTGTTCCTGCTAAGTAGCAACGCTTTATTGAGCAATTTGTGGGTGATATACTCGGTGTATCGGTATTCCTGGCGACCGACGACGCCACATATAAGCCACGTGGAAAAGTTTTAGCTAAATTAAACAACCATAATATGAGAGTTAACTGGACTAAAACAGATTTAAGATCGAATCGAGAATTGTGGGTATGTCATCGACAAAAATGGCATCCGCAGAATGCCCAGTAAAATCAATGCAATACAAGAGCTTAAAAAACCAAGAACAAAAGATGAAGTTCGAGCCTTCCTGGGGCTTATCAATTTTTATGGTCGTTTCATAAAAAACACAACAGCGTTACATCCTTTAAATATGTTACTCCAGAACAACGTGGCATTCCGGTTTGACAACAACTCTGAGAAAGCATTAATAGAGGTTAAAAGACAAATGCAATCTGACACAGTACTAGCTTTTTACATCCCGAAGCTGCCTGTTATTCTTGCGGTGATACTGCCCAAGTGTATGGAGATGGTTCACAGAGCCCTCTGCAATTTGCTTCGCAGACATTTAACCAAACACAACGGCGTTACAGTCAGGTAAATAAAGAAGCGTATGCTATCAAATTCGGGGTACCCACTAACTGTATGGAAATAAATTTACTTTGGTGACAGATAATAAGGCTATATCAAAAATTTTGTTCTACTCAAAACGGTTTGCCAACTCTATCAGCCACAAGAATTCAGCATTATGCTGTATACCTGGAGCATTTTAATTACGACATAAAATTAAAAAAAATCAAAAGATAACACAAATGCCGATGCGATGTACGCCTACCCAGCGCGGATAGATACAATCACATAGAGGAGGTGGATGTTCTGGAAGTGGAGGCCATCGAGAATTTGCCCGTGACGCGACGGTAGAAAAACTAAATCGGACAAAGAAGTAAGTTGGCTTATAAAATGCCTTAGATATGGACGCTATTGTGGCACCCAGGAAAGTTTTTGAAAGGGTACATGCAGACTTCGCAGGGCCGTTCTTGGGGAAGTACTTATTTGAACTTATGGATGCATTCAGCAAACGGCTGGAAGTATACATCATACCCAACTTAACAGCACGAACTACAATTATTCTGATTTGCGAAAAATTTGTCGCTGCTTTTGAGATTCCGAAGGTTTTTGTGAGTGATTATGGGACCCAATTCAACTCAAATGAATCTCTGTTGTATTTAAAATGAAATGGCATCGTTCATAAGCAGGGGGCTTCATATCATCCAGCTACAAATGGGCTTGCAGAGCAATTCATCCAAACAGTCAAAAATAAAATTCGAACAGCAAATTGTAGTCAAGATTCTATGAACATTTATTTAAATACTATTTTCTTTGCTTACAGGCGAATGATTCATCCAACTACAGGCAAATAAACGTTAATGCTGATTCAGGGTCATTAAATATAGTCAAAGTCGGTCCTTCTTTTTCCAAATGATGTCAAAACAGATCGCAAACTTTGAAACAAAGTGTTCTCTGTGGGAGCAAGCAACAAGTGGCATTTGGAATCGTAGAAGCAATCTTGGGAGATTTACATTATAGTATCAAAATGGACGACAATCGGTGCTGAGGAAGATAGGAGAGAATATAGGTAAATCTTCGAATGGCAGTGATGTTATTGATGAAGCAAAGGGTTTAGTTGACAAACGATTTTCATTATTGGATGAAATATTATCAAAATCAGCTATAAACCATCAATCGCTTGATATAAAGCCAACGGAGTACAACGGAAGAGCAAAATGTACAAACACAAAATAATGATGTCATCATTAGGCGATCCAGACGAGTGAAGAAAGTTTCCGATCGATTGGGATAGAGAAATTAATTAATTAATGAATTGTAAATTTTGAAAATATTTTGAATTCAAAACTAATACTCTATTTTAAATTACTTTTAACCAAACTAATTATTAAATTTTGACGTTTATTTTTCCCTTTAAATAATAATATAATTTATGTTAAATAACCATTACTTTTTATTAAAAATCAATATTATTTTAAATAGTCAAGGAGAGCTGTCATAAGTGACAACTGTCAATCTATTACTTTCTATAAAATTAAGAGAAAAGTTAGTCAGTCAATAGCCATCTTTCAATCCACATCTTATTTTATTAGTAATACGCCACCAAAAATTGAGGCGTACATGAGGATCGGTCATACCACGGCTGTGTACGTCCACAGTTCGATTGGATTACCCACTTTTTACCAAAAGCCGTACTTCAGATTTCAGGCATAGAAGACTTCCAGGCTTTCCTAACCCGTTCTTCAGTTTCTAGTTTACTTAAGGGTCAAAAACTACTACACCCAGGTCCCAGATATGATATAGCAATGGAGGACAAAGAAAGAGTTTGGTCGTAGAGTCGTCGAAGAGAGAAGGGGGTATTGTATTTTTAACATTCTGACACGATCGATAACTTCCGTCTTTGTATTTTAGATTCTATTCTCGACTTCATAAGATCACACAATTTCTTCTCTATTTTATTGGGAATAAATTACCAAAGATTTCAGTAAACTGAAGAAAAGATCTTTCAAGTATGGATGTGTAGGTATTTTCGATAATCCAAATCCAGTTCTACTGTCGCGTAAAAATGTATTGTTCCCCCTGCTATTTCTACAAGTCCTGGCAATAGATCGTCGGTAAAATATGATAGATTTACGGTTTTGCTTTGAACTGCATCACGTGTTAAATAGAAGCTCTACTGCTAAGAAGCTCAATTTCATCTTTGATTTTTCTACAGAAAACCTTGAGTTTGAAGAGAAACGGCAAAATATCACAGTCTTTCACTTAAGCTGGTTTTTCACTTAAACGAAACCCGCTAATTGATTGATTCAGAAGACTTATGCTTTAAAATCACACGTTAAGGAGTTATTACGGTGTAAAATAAATATTTTCTAATTAAAAACCCACTTTCAACTTTCACAGAGCTAAATAATTACAAATTAAATTAAAAATGTATATGTATTTTAAAGTACCTATACCTACCTTCCTTCAGTCAAACTAGACAAAAAATGAATTGTCGCAAGCTAGACTTTGCTAGACCACAACCACACTTCGGACGGTTTTTGACAGGCTTTTCACCGACTTTACGATATTTTACGATATCATGTGTCATAAAGCGCGACCTTAGGAATTTGCAAACGTAATGTAGCTTCAAGACTCGGGCGGTGAGAAGCAGAGAGAAAGAACTAATAGAGAGTCAAATTCGACGGCGGCCCTCTTTTAGCCTACAAGCTACGATGTTGCGCACCATCTTGCGTATGTATTAATTATTATTATTAACTCCATATAAAAAAAAATGTGGGGACAAATAAAAAAATGTGGGGACAAATACATATCAGGGTTTGGACTTAGGTTTTGAATTTTCGAAGTAAATATGGAAAAAACTGAAGTAGATCCAAAATTTTCGAAGTAGTTTTAGGAGATTAAAAAAAAATTTCGAATTAAATTCTTAACAAAAGTATATTCAGTATTATTTGATTATTTTTCATTAATAAATAAATAATTAATTGCGAACAAGTAACTATAAGGTACAAGAAAGTCAAACTTAAAATAAAAAAAAATATAACTATAACACAAACTTCAGACTTCAATAGAAACAAATTAAACATAGATATTAAATCAGCACCTTGAATTTCAGTTGGGTTTAAATATTGTATTAAGCAAAGTTTTCTGTCTTCAAATTCAAATCTTGATTTGTTTTGAGTACACAAAGCAATATAATATTTTAAAATGTTTTGTTGACCAGCGCTGTCTTTATATTTGTTGGTTAAGAATTTTTTCAAAGAGAAGCAAATCCTAAAAAAGAGGAGTAGAGAACTAGATTAAATTTTTTTCTCAAAAAGTCCGAACCCTGATACATATGCATACTCACTACCTTTTTTTTACACTGGCCGAGATGAAAACATGTATACACCGATAGGAATTCAACACGTTATAAAAAATGTAAACAAAAGGTTTCGAGGGGACGGAGACGAGGAAATTTGACTCTCTCTATTAGTTCTTTCTCTCTGGTGAGAAGTTACTTATATGAGAGAATAAAAGTTTTGTTTAATTAAAATCAGAGAATATAAATTATAAAGAATGGAATCTTTCGTACGTTCCATCCCCCAAAACCCATTTGTTTACATTGTTGTTTTTGTAATTTTATCTCGTGTCGATGAATAGATGTGAATTGCAACAACATTTTATGCAGTGGTGAATTCATATTTTTGCACTAGTGTGCGTTAAAACATGAACACTAGTGCAAAAATATGAATTCACCACCATCCGCCATTTTTTTTAGCTTGTAGGCAACCCAGAATGACAGCCGAGGATTCCAATCTTTATAATCCGTAATCTCATGTTAAAATAACACTGCGCAGATTCTTCGCAGATAATAGGGAACTACAAATGTCCCTGTTTTTTATGGTTTCATTTAGATATCTACTAATAACAATTGAAACAGATAGCTTTGCTAATGAAAGTATTTACTAATGTCGATGTTTTCTTTTTAATTTCAATGGAATATGAAACAACCGTTTTATGAGATTGGCACAATGCTAGTTAACAAAAACCTTTCTTCAAGCATTTTATACTTCGACAAGTAATTCGAATATTTGCAATCGGGTTTTGAAAAATTATTAATTAATATTACTTTTATTATTATTACTAGTTGTATTTTATTTTCCCAGATCAAATCCAGTGCCTATACATTTTGTAACTCTCACATCGATTAAATTGGTCAAGAAACGTTGAAAAATGGAACAAAACTCATACGAGATGTTTCAATTTTCGAAGATGAACATGTTGGCCCTTTCTCTCTATTCAACAAATGTAAATTTTGTATCTTACATCCGTTTTTTTACAGTACTCGCATAAAGATGAATGTAAACCCACCAATATATGGTTTTCACTTTGAATCTTCCACACCACACATAAACTAGATTTTGTTTGACATTTCGAACAAATGTCATTATTGAAGAAAACTTCGAAAAAATGTATCCATTGCAATTAGGTAAAAGTCCCAAAACAATTACTAATTTTTTTTTTCTTTTTTTATTGAAAAATTCACAAAACGGAATGAAATGCCACTGACTATGTACACTTCACTCAACAAATATATTAAACTCTCTTTTCATCGTCTCCTTTTTTTGTGACTGAACTGTAATACGGAAGAGATAAAACAACGATCGCAGTGACAACATTGTTATATACCTATCTCTATTTTCCATTTGATTGTTTTAGTTGTATTTACTCGTATCTGTTTCTTTACACTAATGGCGCCACTTGCAAATTAAAACAGTCATCTACAAAACATTTTGTTTAAGAATTTTAGAATGAAATAAATAAAACAAACAGATTTCACTTTAAATATGGTTTATTTGTTTAGTTGTTATTGTATCCAATTAATAAAATCTTATCTACATAGGTGTATGTATCTACTGGAATAATAAAAAATGAAAATTAGTTTCCAAGAATCCAATATTATGGATTGAATTTGGATGTTGAACCACAATTTAACAAACCACACGCACATAGGGATAATAATTTTTAATATGGCAGCTGTTCTGTTGTTCCCTTCAAGCAAACGAGTCCGCTTTGGATCCGCGCACGTAGTAAACAACGTATGGATGACTCCGTATACGGATCCAAACATGGATCCGCAAAACTGCGTTTGTCGGCTCAAATTAGTATGGAAATTAGAATTACCACTCATTTTGTGCATGTATTGTGAGAGAGAGAGCTTCCCATTTCACCATACTCAGCGAGAACCGAAACAAAATGGAATCCAGAACGGATCCAAAAAAATGAACGAACGAGACAGGCGTTTGAAGAATATTATATTATGCAATTTATTTTCTTCTATCGTTTGTATATAAATGAAACATCACGATGTATTTTGTATTTAATAATTAAATAATTAACTTTTGATTTTTAATTGATTTTCTTTCTCGAGGGAATTTATATTAAACTGTTGCGCTGAACACATTGAAAAATTAATTGTTTTTGTTGTCTTCTCCTTTGTTTTCAGTCCATAATAAAATACTCACCATTAGGGTATTGCATACATTCTCTCTTTCTCAGTAAAAAAAAAGTACTCTCATATACATATACATATACATATACATATACATATACATATACATATACAAAAAATGTGCTAATGTGTGTATGACACTCCGTTTTGAAATGATCCAAGAGAGACCGAAAAAGTTTTGTCAGTGAATTTGCTTGAAGGGTTGTATTTAATAGCCAAACCACAACCACACGTCAGGTCGCTCTGGCCTAGACATATTGAATAGAAACAATAGGCTCTTATGAAGCAATCTGAAATGTTACCTCACGCTTTGTGTTCGCTTTATATCGTAAATAAGCTGGAGCGCGACTCCCGAATAGATCTATTTTCTATTTTCGTAGCGCTTTGACAGCTCAGCTCACAACAATCATTATTTTTTTTGCTATTCCATTTCTTTCGGATGTGAAAGTTTTTATTAAAATAAAAATACAAAATTATGTTATTTAAATAAAACCATCGGTATATTTTTGTGTGAATGACTTAAATAAGTATTAAATGCAACAACTGCAGTATTTAAAATTATTATTCCAATGTACGTGTGGTTTGTTAAGTTGTGGTTCATCATCCAGATTCAATTGAATATTATGAATTCTTGGAAATTAATTTTCATGTTTTTATTATTCCAGTAGATACCTACACACACCTATGTAGATGAGATTTTATTAGTCGGATACAATAAAAACTTCACAAATAAACCATATTTAAAGTGAAATCTGTTTGTGTTTTATTTATTTCATTCTAAAATAAAAAAAAAAAAATATGATGCTCAACAGCTGTTTTGAATTGAATTGAATTTTTATTTTACAGAGTACAATTCAGAAATTACTTAGCAAAGCTATGTTTACTGCGGCTATAATGTATTGCCAGCTCTATCTAGTTACATTTTTGGGAAGCCTCGTGGCTGTCATATAATATATAAAGATATATAGTCACTCTGCTCTTGCTCAGGAGCAGTGTTACGGTTACGTGTTGGCGGTTTCAACAGATAAAAAAATATACATATATACCTACACTACCTACAATACAAATACCTTACAAAATACAAACTAATATGCCAAAGAATAAATTTATATGTATACATAAAATTTCGTATTATAGAGCGAGAGCGCTCTATGTTGAATTTTCAAATTTAATGAAATCATTTTGCATGATAGTTATACTGAATTATTTAAAGACAGTTTCGATTTTTACATAATTTCACTTCTTACGAGTTGTTTTAGTTGATTTTAAATCAAATGTTAGCGGCACTAGAAAATGAATAATATAGAATATGTAGAGGATATAACTTTGTAGAAACACTAAAATCAATAATAATACGACATAAAAGATAATTCACTAACTTTTAACACATCGTTATGAGGAGTTATAAAGAGATAGTTCACTTTAACATTGATTTTTTTGATTTGGTATGATGCAGGGCGATCATAATTTGCCATTGTTGTGATGAGGGTTTGTCATCTGTTTTAAGCACAACGCCAGGGGGCTATGTTGGCAGTTGCTAGAGTGTATGATCATCTCCAGATTTGACCCACTTGGAATCCTTCCCCAGAGGAATTCCGTGCTAGGATTTTATGTGGGCAACACGTCGGTCATGGTCACATGATACAGTTGCTAGCGGGTAATGTGATACCACGCCAGAGTCCCAAAATTAACGGGATAAGCTTCAAGTCTAGTTCAAACTTCAAGCGGCATAGCTTGGAAACTAGCTTATCAGTTGTTGGAACAACTATGAATGTGTATGAACAACTCCTGTTACCATCCAGGTCAGAAAGAAGGAACTAATAGAGAGAGTCAAATTCGAAGGTGGCTCTCTTTTAGCCTACAAGCTACGATGTTGCGACTTGCGCACCATCTTGCATATGTATAATTATTAACTCCATATAAAAAAAATGTGGGGACAAATACGTATGCAAGAAGGTGTGCATACTTACCACCTTTGTTTTTGTTTTGCACTGCCCGAGGTGAAAACATGTACACACCGATAGGAATTCAACACGTTATAAAAAATGTAAACAAAAGGTTTCGAGGGGACGGAGACGAGGAAATTTGACTCTCTCTATTAGTTCTTTCTCTCTGATCCAGGTGGACACCTTCCCCACGGAGTACCAACTTTCGATGAGAAGAAAAAAATTAAAATAGGTTGTGTCGAGTGGCTTCGTTGCCTCCCAGACTCACTCGACACACAAGAGACAAGGCCACAGCTGTTTTGGAAGTACTATTGTTTGGTTGGACTTGTTTGATTTGGGCAATTTTTGTCTGTTTCCGGAGAGTGAATTTCCTCTGGTTTTTGTATGTAATGCCGAATTCTCACTTGTCTTATTTTGGGTGTTAGAAAAAACAACACAAAATCTGACTTTTACAAGTAGATGGCTGTTTTAATTTGCAAATTGCGCCAGTAGTGTTAAGAAACAGATAACGAATACATAAAAATAAAACAAACAAATGGAAAAAAGGAGAGGTAGATATTGTAATATTTTCTTAGGGTTCGACAGATAAAACTTATTTACTTTGTTTAAAACTTCCACTTATTTATTTCGTAAATAAAACACTTTACTTTCTTACAACCAAACAATTTATTATTCAACACTCAAATATACCGAAACTAATTTCCGAAAACAATTTTCTTATCTGTTATCTTTTATTTCACTATTAAAAAAAAACTGTGACCTCTGTCCGCCAGACAGTCGCTTTTATACTTATTACATAGGTTCCCGAAACTACTTGAACATTCCATAGAAGAAGCTTTTCGATGTTTTGAGCTTTGGTATTCAACTTCGAATCCAAATTCGAAAAGCTCTCCCAAAGCTCACCTCATATTGGTCTGCGTTATTTACGTTTCCAAAAGATGGCGCTATAGACGGTAAGAAGTCATAATTTAAAATATTAGACGTTACAATATAATTCAAAAGCAGTTGAGTAATTTAATCGTTACATTGCCCCCTTCTTAGGACTGATCGTCCCGAGCAATTTCATCACTTCTTTCACCGTTGTATCGATGTAAACGGTCACAATGAACTACTTTTAATTTGCCTCTTACCCCTCTCTGTATACGGTAGATGACATCATTGATTGGAGTTTTGGTGATAGTCCTTTTTGTCGATGAGGATTATAAAACCACAAAAGCTCTCCTTCTTGAAATCCTGTTGCTGTTGCTTTTACGTCATATCTTGTTTTCATTCGATCACTGCATAATTTTATGTTTGTCCTTGTTCGTTGATGAATTTCAATAAGCCTGTCTTTCAGGTCATCCACATAGTCATCTGTTCTCTGTGACTTATTTGGATGACACCCAAATTTCACTTCACTTGGCAGCTGTATTGTTGATCCGAACAGGATTTCCGATGGTATTTTTCCCGTCGAGCTATGGGTTGCACTTCGCTATGCCATAAGGAACAATCGGATATGACGGTCCCAGTCTCGTTGGTAGTCGCCGACAACCTTAGATAGATGTTCTTTAAGCGTCCTGTTGAATCGTTCAACCATCCCATCAGATTGTGGATGGAGCGGTGTTGTTCTCGTCTTCTTAATGCCAAGAAGCGTGCAAACCTCCTGAAAGACTTTAGATTCGAAATTTCTTCCTTGGTCAGAATGCAGTTCTATGGGAACGCCGAACCTGCTCACCCAATTAAAGACAATCTGATCCACAACTGTTTTGGTTTCTTGGTTTGGGATGGCAAATGCTTCAGGCCACTTGCTGAAATAATCCATGACTACAAGGATGTACGGTTTCCGCTGTTGGTTTCAGGAAAAGGGCCTGCGACGTCTATAGCAATTCTCTCGAAAGGTGTGCCCACATTATACTGCTGCATTTTACTCTGAATTTTTCTACCCGGTCCTCTGGTAGCAGCACAAGTATCACATTTGCGGCACCATTTTTCGACGTCATCTCTTGCGTGCGTTGTCGTATCTTTTCCAACGTCTTATTCACTCCCAAATGACCTCCAGAAGTTCCGTCGTGCATTTCTTGTAGAAAGTCATTAACTTTTGACCGATGTACGACTAGCTGCATCACATAACATTTATCGTCTGCGGATTCCCACTGACGTCTTAGTACCCCTTCTTGCACATGAAGCGAGTCCCATTGTGCCGGACTTCGGTCGGAGATATCACACCATTCTGGTTTCTCTTGGTGTTCTTTCCATGCAAGAATGGGTTCTATATCCGAATCTTCTTGTTGGGCCGTTCTGAGTTCTTCGTTACTCCAGCCGTAAATGGAATCAGCTCTTGTTCTTCGATTTGCTCGAGAAGATTCTTCTGCTTGTCTTCCATTTGCTCGAGAAGATTCTTTTGTTCAATCTTATGGTGTTCTTCGATTTGTTCGAGAAGATTTTTCTGTTCACTCTTTTGTTCAACACGTTATTCTTTGAGAAGATTCTTTTGTTCAGCACGTTGTTGTTCGATTTGTTTGAGAAGATTCCTTTGTTTACTCTTTTGTTCAAGGAGAAGAGCCATTATTGACGACAAGTCGGCATCAGTACTTACTTGTTTTTCCGGCATTTCAATTTCGAATATAAATGTGTCCGGGTTTTTATTGTGTTGTCTTAAATCTTCTTGCAGACGGATAATGAGGTCATTTTTCGCTCCAGCAAAACACACGATTTTTGTTTTTTTTTTAAGTTTATTAATTTATCACCATAAATTTTCTGAATTAACAGATAATAAGTTTTATCTTCACTTCTAACACCAATGTAATATTCTCTTAAGGTTCGGCAGATAAAACTTATTTACTTTGTTTAAAACTTCCACTTATTTATTTCGTTAATAAAACACTTTACTTTCTTACAACCAAACAATTTATTTAAGGGGTTTTTGTGTGATAACACACTTGCAGTTAGGCTGCCAAGCTTTCGCACCATCATATTAATATTGAAGGTTTTGAATGAACAACAACACTTGAGTGAGCTACCACCAAGTTTTTATAGGCTGGAGTTATAGCTATTTCACGACTGCCACGCCGATCATCAGACTCCTTTAAGTGGTGCTTGGTCTTTGTTCAATTTTAATTGAAAAAACTTTCTATGCCCAGGTAGGACTCGAACTCCGAAGAAACCGAATGTACAACAACAACTTGTCTGTAGCTAGTAAAAATGCTGGTTTCAAATGCAATTGTCAAAACAAGAAAACTTAAAATTGGACCGACTTGATCAAGTGACCTCGGTGGCGCAATGCGTATGCATATGGCTCGGAGGGAGCTTGGTCCGAGTTCGAGTCCTACCTGGGCATAGAAAGTTTTTTGAATTAAAATTGAACAAAGACCAAGCACCACTTAAAGGAGTCTGATGATCGGGGTGGCAGTCGTGAAATAGCTATAACTCCAGCCTATAAAAACTTGGTGGTAGCTCACTCGAGTGTTGTTGTTCATTCAAAACCTTCAATATTAATATGATGGTGAGAAAGCTTGGCAGCCTAACTGCAAGTGTGTTATCACACAAAAACCCCTTATACAAATTTGAATTAATTCTTGACCCGTGTCAAATCTTTCATACAATCTCCCTCCTTATATGTTCAACGAATTGTTGACTTATAAATCGAGTACGGAGAAAAAAGAAAGAAACCGAATCTACAACAACAACTTGTCTGTAGCTAGTAAAAATGCTGGTTTCAAATGCAATTGTCAAAACAAGAAAACTTAAAATTGGACCGACTTGATCAAGTGACCTCGGTGGCGCAATGCGTATGCATATGGCTCGGAGGGAGTTTGGTCCGAGTTCGAGGCCTACCTGGGCATAGAAAGTTTTTTCAATTAAAATTGAACAAAGACCAAGCACCACTTAAAGGAGTCTGATGATCGGCGTGGCAGTCGTGAAATAGCTATAACTCCAGCCTATAAAAACTTGGTGGTAGCTCACTCAAGTGTTGTTGTTCATTCAAAACCTTCAAACAATTTATTATTCAACACTCAAATATACCGAAACTAATTTCCGAAAACAATTTACTTATCTGTTATTACAAAAAACTTTACTCTTTCACTATTAAACACAAACTGTGCCCTCAGTCCGCCAGACAGGTGCTTTTATACTTATTACATAGGTTCCCGAAACTACTTGAACATTCCATAAAGAAGCTTTTCGATGTGAAAGTAAAGTGTTTTATTTACGAAATAAATAAGTGGAAGTTTTAAACAAAGTAAATAAGTTTTATCTATTACGAACCCTTGGTAAAACGTTAAATTGGTGTTAGAAGTGGGATAAAACTTATAACCTGTGAATTCGGAAAATTTATGGTAATAAATTAATAAACTTAAAAAAAAAAAGTGCGCGTGTGTTTTAGATAAAACAAAGACAAAAATTGAAAGTGGTAAAAGAAGAAAAATAAAAAGAAAAATGGGTAAGACATTGAATGAATTAAATTGTGTTGAACTTAAGGCAGAATTGAGTAAACGAGGTCTTCCTACTGCTGGAGCGAAAAATGACCTCTTTATTCGTCTGCAAGAAGATTTAAGACAACACAATGAAAACCCGGACACATTTGTATTCGAAATTGAAATGCCGGAAAAACAAGTAAGTACTGGTGCCGACTTGCCGTCAATAATGGCTCTTCTCCTTGAACAAAAGAGTGAACAAAGGAATCTTCTCGAACAAATCGAACAACAACGTGTTGAACAAAAGAGTGAACAGAAAAATCTTCTCGAACAAATTGAAGAACACCGTAAGATTGAACAAAAGAATCTTCTCGAGCAAATCGAAGAACAACGTAAAGAGCAAAGGGACCTTCTAGAAGAACAGAAGAACCTAATCGAAGGTAAGCTCGATACATTTGAGAACAAGTTCATTACTCTTGGTGGACGTATTGACGATGTAGACGCAAAGTTCGAGAGCGTTCAAGAAAAATTCGAAGGCTAAATTCAAAGCATTGCCGATGAATTAGACAAAGTTCGAAAAATTAAGATTAGAGAAAGTGTTGGCGATTATCCAAAGAAGAAGGAAATGCATTCACCGACTTTTGATGGGCAAACTTCTTACTCGATCTACAAGAAGCAGTTTGAGGCAGCCGCAGCAACGAACGGCTGGGATGACGAAGACAAACTTATAGCTCTGACACTTGCTGTAAGAGGACCTACTGCTGAACTGCTGCAAACCATACCAGCAGATAAGAATGGCAGTTTCAGTGCTCTTGTTCAGGCCATTGACAAGCGTTTTGGAGATGGTCATATGCAAGAAGTTTTCCGCGTCCAGCTCAACACCAGAGTCCAGAAAAGAGAAAAGAGAGAAGAGTTGGCGCATCTGGCATATCCAGCTGCAGGGAATGAAATCATCACCCAATTCGCAACAGAAGCCTTCATCCGTGCTGTATCTGATATCAACTTACAGTGAGCAATTCGAACTGCTGGAAAACGCACGCTTCCTGAAGCTTTAGCGTTCGCCCTGACTATGGAAGCAGCAGAACAAGCTTCCCAAAGAGTTCATCGAGTCAGAGAAGTAGAAGTTGAGGAATGCTCATGTCAGATAATCGCATTCCAAAGAAGCCAGCGTGAAGGACCTGC
Source organism: Epistrophe grossulariae (assembly GCA_929447395.1). Taxonomy (NCBI): domain Eukaryota; kingdom Metazoa; phylum Arthropoda; class Insecta; order Diptera; family Syrphidae; genus Epistrophe; species Epistrophe grossulariae. The sequence continues at coordinate 26,304,580 of OV839567.1, forward strand.
TCTATGCTGGAATTGTAACAAAACCGCACATCTGCAGCGGCAGTGCAGATTACCACCGAGAAGAGCTGCATGTCAACATTGTGGAAGCAGAACCAACGCTCGAGAAAAACAAAGCAATAACACCAACACTCCAGCTCAACTTGTTTCCCAGACGGGAAACGAGTAAGAACCAACTTCTAGGGGCAGAAGCTGGTTTCTGGTATCGATGGCCCCAGAAACACTATCCAAGTGTCACAGACTAAACGAGACAATAAAAGTCTGACAGTAGAGAAAATAATAAACAACAATAAACACGTGGCTACAATCGACACTGGTGTCACCGCCTCCATTGTACGAAGAGACTTGGTCAAGATGAATTGGCTACATAACACCAATAGCTACCGTCTGAAGACCGCCACAGGAGAGGCAGCAAAAGTGTATGGTAAGGTTCGTCTTACGATCCGTTTGGCAGAACTGGAGTTTTCGCATCTATTTCTGGTAGCGGATATATGTGACGAGTGCATCGTTGGAATCGACTTCATGAAGGAGCATGCAATAATTTTGGATATCGGTAAGCAAGTTCTAAAGTACCAAAATGTGGAGATTCCGATGGTCTATATCAACAACTATTAGGACCATCATCAAAGAAGACATTTGCTTGCCTGCTTCGGAAGTATTCGTGTGGACGAAACTAAAAGGTGACTTTGGAAGCCATCGATACCTCATGGTGGAACCAGATACGGAACAATGTTCCCAAAACATCATGGTAGGGAAGACTCTTGTGGTTCCAAAGAACAACTTGGTACCTGTACGGATGCTGAACATTAAACCGTATGAAATTAAGCCCAAAAAGGGAGAAATAGTTGGGCAATGTGAATCTGTATCCGCGATTACTAAAATCACCGAAGCAGAAACAAAGAAGCCAATTGACTCCGAAAATTTAAAAACCCACATTTTGAAGTCATCTAATCTGAGTCAATACCAGCTTAATGTTGCTGGAGACCTTCTTCATGAGTATGCTGATATATTCTCTTCACCCAGCAGGCAGTATGGCCGAACACAACTAGTGCAGCATCGAATCAATACAGGAGATGCAAGACCAATTCGTCAACCAGCAAGACGTCTCCCTTTGGCAAAACAAGCTGAAGTTGAAGAAATGATATCGACCATGAAGGAAGATGGGGTAATCGAAAATTTCAAAACCCCTGGACATCACCAGTCGTTCTTGTCAAAAAGAAAGATGGAAGCACTCGATTCTGTGTAGACTATCGAAGACTGAACGATGTGACAAAGAAAGATATTAGATAGCTACCCTCTACTCAGAATCAGCGATACATTAGACGCGATGGAAGGAGCCCAATGGTTTTCAACTTTGGATTTGAAAAGCGGTTATTGGAAACTAGAAATCCACCCAGAAGTTCGGGAAAAGACGGCCTTCTCCACAGGAAATGGTCTGTGGCAGTTTAATGTGATGCCATTCGGGCTTTGCAACGCTCCAGCAACTTTTGAGCGTTTGATGGAATGCGTTCTACATGGACTAACTTGGAAATCTTGCCTGGTCTCCTTGGACGATGTCATCGTGTTCGGAAAAACATTTGACGAACATTGTGAAAACCTTAAAGCTGTATTCCAGAGGCTTCGAGAAGCACATCTTAAGTTAAATCCAAAGAAATGCGCGCTTTTCAAGTCCGAAGTTAAATATTTGGGACATATCATCTCATCCCAAGGAGTAAAGACTGATCCTGAGAAAGTTGACACTGTGAAGAATTGGCCAACGCCTCAGGACAAACATCAACTCCGGAGCTTTCTTGGTCTGGCCACATAGGATCGCCAAAAGCTTGCATCAGCTTACTGAAAAGGGGAAGCCGTTCAAATGTTCAGGTGAGTGCGAGAAAAGCTTTCAAGAACTGAAGCTGCGTTTAAGCAATGCACCTGTGCTGGCCTACCCAACTCCGGGAAAAACTTTTATCATCGACGCTGATGCAAGTAACGTCGGAATTAGAGCTGTACTATCGCAAGTCCACGACGGAGAGGAAAAAGTTGTCGCCTACTACAGCAAAGTACTCTCGAAACCAGAAAGGAATTATTGCGTGACAAGGAGGGAACTTCTCGCTCTGATACGGGCAACAAAGCACTTCCATAAGTACATCTATGGACAGAAGTTCCTTCTTCAAACAGACCATGGTGCGCTCAATTGGCTTTTAAACTTCAAGAATCCAGAAGGTCAAGTAGCAAGATGGATCGAAAGGCTGCAGGCAGGCGTATAACTATGAGATTTAACATCGAAGAGGAAAGTTGCATTCAAACGCAGACGCACTATCTCGGCGACCATGCAAACCAGACTGTAAGCATTGCACACGCCAAGAAGAAAAAGAAATGATCATTGTCCAACGAACAAGAGCTGATCCCATTTACGGCTGGAGGAATGAAGAAATCAGAACGGCCCAACAAGAAGATTCGGATATAGAACTCATTCTTGCATGGAAAGAACACCAAGAGATACCAGAATAGTGTGATATCTCCGACCGAAGTCCGGCTCTCAAAGCATATTGGGCACAATGGGACTCGCTTCATGTGCAAAAAGGAGTACTAAGGCGTGAGTGGGAATCCACAGACGGTAAATCTTATGTTATGCAGCTAGTCGTACCTCGGTCAAAAGTTAATGACGTTCTTCAAGAAATGCACGACGAAACCTCTGGAGGTCATTTGGGAGTGAATAAGACGTTGGAAAAGATGCGACAACGGTTTTACTGGCTGCACGCAAGAGATGACGTCGAAAAGTGGTGTAGAAAATGTGATACTTGCGCTGCTACCAGAACACTGGGTAGAAAAATTCAGAGTAAAATGCAACAATATAATGTGGGCACACCTTTAGAGAGAATTGCTATAGACGTCGTAGGCCCTTTTCCTGAAACTAACAGTGGAAACCGATACATCCTTGTAGTCATGGATTATTTCAGCAAGTGGCTTGAAGCATTTGCCATCCCAAACCAAGAAACCAAAACAGTTGTGGATCAGATTGTCTTTAATTGGGTGAGCAGGTTCGGCGTTCCCATAGAACTGCATTCTGACCAAGGAAGAAATTTCGAATCTAAAGTCTTTCAGGAGGTTTGCACGCTTCTTGGCATTAAGAAGACAAGAACAACACCGCTCCATCCACAATCGGATGGGATGGTTGAACGATTCAACAGGACGCTTAAAGAACATCTATCTAAGGTTGTCGGCGACTACCAACGAGACTGGGACCGACATATCCGATTGTTCCTTATGGCATATCGAAGTGCAACCCATAGCTCGACGGGAAAAATACCATCGGAAATCCTGTTCGGATCAAGAATACGCCTGCCAAGTGAAGTGAAATTTGGGTGTCTTCCAAATGAGTCACAGGGAACAGAGGAATATGTGAATGACCTGAAAGACAGGCTTATTGACATTCATCAACGAACAAGGACAAACATTAAATTATGCAGTGATCGAATGAAAACAAGATATGACCTAAAAGCAACAGCAACAGGATTTCAAGAAGGAGACCTTGTGTGGTTTTACAATCCTCATCGACAAAAAGGACTATCACCAAAACTCCAACAAAACTGGGAAGGCCCATACACTGTTGTGAAAAGAATCAATGATGTGGTCTACCGTATACAGAGAAAGGTAAGAGGCAAATTAAAAGTAGTTCATTGTGACCGTTTATTTCGATACAACGGTGAAGAAAGTGATGAAATTGCTCGGGACGATCAATCCTAAGAAGGGGGCAATGTAACGATTAAATTACTAAACTGCTTTTGAATTATAACGTAACGTCTTTTATGAAGCGCCATCTCTTGGAAATTTATGTAAACCACAAATCTGTACTGAACGCTACCACTGATATCTATGAGGTGAGCTTTGGGAGAGCTTTTCGAATTTGGATTCGAAATTGAAAACCAAAGCTCAAAACTTTGAAAAGCTTCTTCTATGGAATGTTCAAGTAGTTCAAAGCTCAAAACATCGAAAAGCTTCTTCTATGGAATGTTCAAGTAGTTTCGGAAACCTATGTAATAAGTATAAAAGTGCCTGTCTGGCGGACAGAGGGGACAGTTTGTTTTTAATAGTGAAAGAGTAAAGTTGGTTGTAATATCAGATAAGTAAATTGTTTTCGGAAATTAGTTTCGGTATATTTGAATGTTGAATAATAAATTGTTTGGTTGGAAGAAAGTAAAGTGTTTTATTTACGAAATAAATAAGTGGAAGTTTTAAACAAAGTAAGCAAGTTTTATCTATTACAAACCCTTTGTAAAACGTTACAATATATAACAACGTGGTCACTGGGATAGTTGTTTTATCTCTTCAGTATTATAGCTCAGTCACAAAAAAGAGAGATAGAGAGTTTAATATATTTATTCATTATTGAGTGAAGTGTACACAGGCAGTGCCATTTCATTCCGTTTTGTGAATATTTCAATGTGCAAAGAAAGAAACAAAATTAAATGAGTAGGTAGGTAATTGTTTTGGTAGGTAATTGTTAGGTAATTGTTTTACCTGATTGCAATGGATACATTTTTCAGTAGTTTTCTTCAGTAATGAAATTTGTTCGAAGTGTCAAACAAAATCAGTGGTGGAATCGGCTAAGGTGATAAATGATTGTCACATCAACCATAGTCACATGTGATTGTCATTTAGATTTACCTGATTGCAATGGATACATTTTTCCGTAGTTTTCTTCAGTAATGAAATTTGTTCTAAATGTCAAACAAAATCTGGGGTGGAATCGGCTAAGGTGATAAATGATTGTCACATCAACCATAGTCACATGTGATTGTCAGTTAGTTTTCTGTCTGGGAAAGGTGATTCAACTCAATTCAATTCAATTGAATACTTTCCAATGGAATTTGTCAAAAACATGGTTGCCATAGTGAATGTTTTAAATGTTTGTAATTAGCTATCGTAAACATATAACGAAAATGAAGTCTTTGCGATATAATTCTTCATCATCCCAAATGTAGTAAACTTTTTTGGGCACAAGAATATTTATTTTTGTTTGTCTGAATGGATAAAAAAAAGAGCTCAGAAAAAGTTGTACAATTTTTGTAGGCTGATGGTAACTTTAGTTGTACTGCGGTAGATACGTCAAATTTATTGGAAAATCACAATCACATTTTTGATGTGATAGCTCTTTAGCTATCAAATGTTATATCATCTTACACAGACTGAATTGGTTGATTATGACTCTCACTTATCGCAAATCACCTTACACGATTCCACCCCAGTTTATGTTATTTTAAGGAAATAGAACTTTTATTCTCTCAAATAAGTAACTTCTTAACGCCCGAGGTTTGAAGCTACATTTCATTTTGCGAATTCTAAAGGTCGTGCTTTGTGATACATGATATCGTAAAATATCGTTCAGTCGGTGAAAAGCCTGTCAAAAGCCCGACCGTCCAAAGCGTGGTTGAGGTTTTGCCATAATACTTAGATATTTAAGTCATTTACAAAAAAAATATGCTGATTTTACTTAAAAGTTATTTAACATCCGAAGAAGTTAAATAGTTAAAAAGATGATTGTTGTGAGCTAAGCTGTCAAAGCGCCACCAAAATAGAAAATAGATCTATTCGGGCATCGCGCTCCGGCTTAAGATTTTTACGATCTAAAGCGAACAGAGCCCATTGTTTATATTCAATATGACAAAGCCAGAGCGACCTGACGCGTGGTTGTACAAAATCAAATCAGCAAGTACTGTACAGGGGCGGACTGGTAGGCAAAGGGCCTCCTGGGACTTTAAGAAAAAGGGCCACAAAATAATAAAATGAGTAGAAGTAATGAAAAAAGATTATCTACAAAAACGCACGATCAAAATTTTGGATCTATGTATACAGAAGTAGTAATATACAAGTACATAATTATTAAAAACAATTGAAAGGCTTTAAACAAAACATAAATCATAATCCACACAATTCGTTACTGTCAATTGGAGTCGAGTGTATGTACACTCCTAGCTTTGGAAAATATGGTAACGATATTAATGAAATAACATAGAAAATATATGTATGTATGTATGTAAAACTAGCAGACCTGTGCTCACCTTGCTTTCAACTTTATTCTTATAATGCGAAAAATGGTTTAATGACTTATTTTTTGTTTGTTATATTCAAATATATTAATATGTACTTACACTTACTAAAATGCAATCCAATGATAAGAATTTTAACTTACTATAAAATAAAAAAATGAATATTTTAAATTAAAAAAAAATTTAAATTACGAAAAATTGGTGGGTTTTTTCGACTTTTTACAATATTGCGTTCGGTGCTCGAGGTTGTAAACTTAGATGAGCATCATAAACCATTTAGTAAAAAATCGGAACTGCTGGTTCTGGCCGGTTCATATTTTTCTACCGGGGCCTTGTGACTTACGAGAAGCTAAGACGAGAAGCACTTTTTCATACTCTTGGAGGATTTTTCGTTGATATTGAAAATTTCCACGAAAGATTTCTAGTTTTTCGCTGCAACATCCAATTCATTTTTATTCTTTATTCGTCTATTGGAAGCTCCTCTTATTCAATTTTGTGAGAAAGCTTTCCTTTAAATTAATTTAAAGTATTTCAAAAACCTATAGAAAGTAGTTAACTTATAGAGCAAGTTGGCGGATCCTTAAGTTACTAATGGGGCCACAATAGCTCAATACTCAGTACCAACCACCCTAACTATAGTTTCGTTTGAAGTTTCTAAGAGTATGGTGGTGGGGAATCAATATTAATATCACGGGTCATCAATACCAATAGCTTTAATAGCTTTATAGTCATTGTGGAGGCCCATAACAGGGCTGTGTGGGCCTCTTTAGATTCCTTTGGGGCCACAAAAGCTGTATAATTTACTGTAAGGCTCCTACGAAATCCAATTTTATGAACAAAATTTCTTTTAAAAGTACAGAAAGTACAGCAGGAGCTTTTGTCCATATTTTACTCGCCCAGGGGCCCACCGGGCAAAATCCCGGTTGCCCGATGGCCCAGCCCGCCCCTGGTACTGTAGATAGATACCTGTGAACAGTTAAAATAAGGTTTCGTCTCCTTTGTTTTTTGTTATTCATCATCCATCAACCCCTTTTTCAAATTCAGAAGTCACTTTTCAGTTTTCACTTATGCGCCGACCGATCCAGAGGTTCGTTATTTTGTGCTGCTACTGCGCTTGGAATAGGGTTGCCATGGCTGTCTAAGCTAACCTAGGACAAAAAGTTTTAAAATCCCGGGCTTTGGAGAACATCATCTATCTTAAAAAAGAGAACAAAATGAAAACAAAAACAAGGTCAATGAACTCGAACAGAAATATATTTCATTTTTAAAATAATAAGGGTATTCACGCAACGTCGTAAATTTACAAATTGTGTAAAATGGTAAGTTTACACAAAAGTTTGCATGAACGCCCTTTTAATTCATTTGGTTAAATGCAATGTAATTGAATCAGCTGTTCGTTAAACGTCAAATATGAAACGCCAAAATATGTATGCAAATAAGCGTGTTCAGATTTCGAAATTATTTTTAATTTTTATTTCCCAAACTAACTTAAAATCGGAGCAGAATGTCTCAAAACGGGAAAAAATGTAAGGTACACGAAAAAAACTGTTTTTATTTAAGCCTGACGGGAATTATATGAGAAAACGATTTCGGGGTTAATTGTAGAACTGTTACGCCCATATTATTCACTCGATATATCCAAATTGAAACTTAACTCCAGTTTATGCATTTACATTGAATTTGTATATAATTTACATCTAGATTAAAGTTTTAATCCGGATGTATTGAGTGAATAATAATATTCGAGTCGTCAGCTTTTTATTGGCATCACTGATTTCGCTTGTTTAGGTGAAGTTCAATGAATGCTATAACTGGCCCCTAAAAAGAATAAATGGTTCCTTTCCCTTCGATGGCAATTCGGAAACCATAACAAATACAAGTAAAACCATTTACTTTTGTATATCCATATGGTCCATTATATGGATTTGTGTAAATAAACAATTCTGATCAATAATAGTCAGAAAATGTGGATGTCCTAATTATTTTTTTTGTATAAACAACGTTTTTATTCACAACTTTCATCGCCAACTAATCTCAATGCGATAGTTACAGAACACGGGCAGAGTTTTTTTTAGTTCTCTGAGATACCTAAATATCATATTTCTGAACACGCCTTATTCTAAAAGTCAAAAAAGCAAAATCCTTGGATAATTTTAACCAAATTGTGTAAATCATTTCTCATACAAAATTTGACAGTTCATTAACCAAATGGTAAACTTAACCAAATGGTAAACTTAACGAAATGGTAAACTTATCAAGTATTCTACATCATTTTATTTTAATAATGTCCCTGTGCAACAGTGTAGAATTTTAGATTTGCTCTCAACGTTAAATGATGACTACTCATCTGGTTCAGATGGAATTCCCCCAACACTTTTGAAAGAATGTAGATTTACACTAGCTCAGCCTCTTCAATTTTTATTTGAGTTTTCTATGAAATCGGGACAATTTCCGTACATATGGAAAAAATCATTTCTCACTCCAATTTTTAAGAAAGGTGACAAAACTGATATTTAGAACTATAGGCTCATATCCAAACTGTCTTGTATTCCTAAGCTTTTTGAACAAGTCGTATGTGAAACTTTATCATTCCATACCAAGAATATTATTTGTGAACAACAGCATGGGTTTATGAGGAGAAAATCAACAGTGACAAACCTCTTAGCCTTCTTGGACAAATGTTCTAATGCATTAGAAAATGGTAGTGAAGTTGACTGCGTTTACACAGATTTTTCTAAGGCATTCGATCAACTAAGTCACAGCATTATTGTTTACAAACTAAAAGCTTTCGGTTTTCCTCCTTTCTTTATAGCGTGGATAAAATCATACCTCGAAAATAGATCCTATCAGGTAAAATTCCGAAATTCTCTTTCGAACCCCTTCACTGCTCACTCAAGTGTTCCTCAAGGAAGTAATCTGGGCCCATTTTTATTCTTTCTTGCTATAAATGATGTAATATCATGTATACGTTCTTGTGAAATTCTCATATTTACTGATGATATGAAGATTTTTAAGAGAATAAAGACTTGCCATGACCATGATGTTCTTCTGCAAGACAATATTGATAGCTTTGGTGTTTGGTGTGGGAAAAATGGCCTGTCTCTCAACCCTTCCAAATGCCAAACTATTACTTTTTCAAGAAAACGTGTTGTAAGTGCTTTTGACTATTCTATTGCACAGCAGAAACTTTGCCGTGTCTTTAGCTTTAAGGACTTGGGTGTTCACTTCCGCTCTAATTTAGAATTCACCGAGCACATAAACTATATTGTTAACAAAGCGAGCTCCATGCTCGGGTTTATAAAACGTTGGGCAAACGATCCCTATGTTACTCTTTCATTATACAATTGTTATGTACGACCCCATCTTGAGTACGCCTCACAATTATGGAATCCCTTCTATGAAGTTCATAAAAGCCGAAATCATTGCGTGAATACCCTTAATATAAATTAAAATTAAAAAATAAATAACCTATAGTTACATGTTTTTAACACTTTTAAGTCCTTTTATATTTATCTTCAGATTGATTTTTTTCAAGATTTCATCATTGCTATTAAATATTAGGTCATACAATTACATAGCTTAGGTTATTATAATTAAAATTAGTTAAAATTATACCCTTAATAGTTTCGGGTAATATAATTTTTCTCTCCTTTGTCCATTGTGAGTAGGGTCAGCTTTAAAATCAGCAAAGCCTGACAGTAAAGAAAGAAAAGCCTGATTTTTGAGAAAAAAGCCTGATAAATAAAAAACATTTTTTTTGTTTTTTAAAACTTCATTTTTATAAAAAAAAAATAATAAAAAAAAATATCCATAGATAAATTACCTTGAATTCAATGCACGAAGACGACGCGACGATAAATAGATTGCAACTGCAATCTGCAGCACACAAAAATAAAAGCACACAAAAAATACGTCACAAAATGGAAGTCTCATATCTTGCATAATAGGGTGATTCAAAATAACACCTTTCTCGAAATTTAACCGGGACTGGGCAAAATTATGAAAGTTAGATTGAAAACAAAAAATTAAGACCAAAAAATTCAAAATCAAACAGCATTTAAGCGGTCGCTACCAGCGCTTTTTCAACAATTTTGCTTGAAAATCTTTGAAACTCGGAATTTTTCTCAAATGTTAAAAGCTGCATAATTTTTCGAGTTTTGGTGCTAAAAGCATGAAATTTTCAGGGATTTCATAATTTCGCCCGGTACCGGTTGAATTTCGAGAAAGGTGTTTTTTGAATCACCCTAATGCACAACTATTTATAAAAAATGACAACTAAATAAAAAAAAATAATTAATGTGTTCACTGCGATTTACAAGCATTTCGATTTGAAAGCATTCAGTAAACGTTTTTCTTCTAACGATTATATTTTGTGCGATAGTTATAAAAAAGCCTGACAAAGGACGAAACCTAGCCAAAGGCTGATTGGTCATGAAAAGCCTGACGCGTCAGGCGAAATCCTGACGGATGGTAATGTGAGTTTATTAATTAGAACACTCTTTCACCGTCCGTGTTGTGACTCGGAATTGAAAAATAGAATTGAGCGACTTTGATAAGCTCTGAGTAAAGTGCTTCGAACTTGGGGGTTGACACATGGGAGTCAAAATAAGATCTGTTTCATTTTATGTTTTCTATCAGATTTGTATTGGCTCGGATTTTCTTTAAAATCCAGAGTTATTTTAAAAATTACTTGTTAGGGAAAAAAAGAGGACAATTTCAAACAAAATACAAATAAAGAGGACATGTCCTCCAAAAAGAGGACGCATGGCAGCCCTAGCTTGGAAGGTAGGGATTAGTAATTGGTATTAGCTTTTAAATTAGCTTCATAATTCACTGAATTTAATCGCTTTACGTAAGATACATTGCCCGGTTTTTAAATATATTAATAAGAGCATTAGGTTAGGTATCTGATTATTTTTCATAATGGAGCGCAAAAAAAATTTGGTTGTGAAAACAAAAAGAACGCCTCGCCAAAGAGGCTGACTACGAAAAAAAAAAAAAAAAAAAATATAAATTCTTTTTTTTTTTTAAAGAAAAGGAAATGAAACTGACCCTGAATCGGTACGAACAGAAACGACAGTTAATTCGTCTCTCAATTCCATTTCTATTTCACCGCCTATGATGATAAATCCTGTTTCAACATGTTCCAAATCTTCAGGTCAACAACCTATTAATAATTAGTCTTTAAAATCCTAAAAGTTCTGATTCTTATTCAGAGCCGGTAGAAAATCGTGTTAACTTAATTGCGTCGATTAATGAAAGCTTACCAGAAGATCCAGGAGCTATTCACGATCAATTATTTTCTGATCCTCCGAAATTGCCATTTATCAATGATCATTTATCAAGATTCTGCAATTAATTGTCGAAAAAGGCCCTATACAAATAATCGTAGATTTCGATTTTACCTTAGATAACGGTAGGCGTTTCTTACCTTCTTTTTATACCCGACGCGACGCGTCGACTCAATAATGGAAAAACAGTAACTCGTCCCTGGCTCATTTACTCGAAAGAGCAAAATAGTATATATTGTTTTTGCAGTCTTCTATTTGCAAAATGGTACAAAAGGCAAATTGGTATTCTATGACATTAGACCACACGCCCGACAAAAGTCGTATTGAACAGATATCCATCATTGTCAGATTTTTAGCTTATATGATCATAAGTCAAATCAATTTAAAATAAGAGATTATTTTCTTGGATTTATTCCTATTTCTGACACCACAGGCAAGGGGCTAACAGATGTTATCCTTGATGAGCAACAGAAATTGGGCATACTTCATTCCGATATGCGTGGTCAAGGCTATGATAATGGGGCAAATATGAAATGTGAACATTCTGCAACATAGGATACTGCAAATTAACCCTCGTGCTTTTATCGTATCTTGCTCTGCTCATACTCTTAATCTCGTTGTTGGTGAGCTGCTTTACTACTGGACAAACTATTGGTTTTTTCGATCTTACCAAAAGCTATACGTTTTTTTTTCTAGTTCCACGAGTAGATGGGATGTACTTAAAAAATATATTCCATCACTGACCCTAAAAGCTGTCAATGATACGCGTTGGGAAAGTAGGATTGACGCCATCAAACCCATACGCAGCCAGCTTGGAAAAATCTACGACGCACTCGTGGACATTTCGCTTGATGAAAAAAGAGATAACCTATCGAAACATGGGCTCGGTGTTTAGCCGAATCTATCGCTAATTTCAAATTAATTTGTAGCATTTTAATTTGGTTCGATATCCTAAACAAAGTTAATGCCGCATCAAAGTAATTTCAAGGTCCTGTTTTGAATATAGTTGAATGCTGTAAGATCCTAGATAGGACTACAGATTTCCTGAAACTGTATAGATCAGATGAAAACTTTTCACGAATATTGAAGATTTAGCATCTGAGGTAGAGATAGATCCGATATTTCCCCTGAAAGATTTTAACTGAAATAATGAAAAGCTGAAAAGATTGATGGCATTGATCTGTGTGACGAAGTATTGAATCTTACCTGCTGATCAATCCTCACTTCAATATTTGAATTTTATTGCTTAAAATGATATGGTGTCAATTTTACCTAACGTGGTCATTGCCTTGCGGATATTATTAACATTACCTGCTTTAGTGACGCCAGGAGAGCGAAGTTTCTCGAAACTTAAGATTATAAAAAATGCACCCTTATTCCGTAAGGGGTTTTAGTAAAATGACAGAAGCGGCAATTAGAGTTTAAGTAAAACGACTATTGTTTTAATGGTTAGAAGGATGAAGAAAGAAGAGAACGGTAAAGTTTTAGTTTTACTTAAACGCCAATTAAGGCCTCTGGAGCCGTGTTGTTTTGCTGTCGCCTTCGTAAAACGCCTTAAGGAATAAGGGTGATTATCTGCAATCGACAATGAGCCTGTAACGCTTGGTAGGATTGGCAACCATATCCATAGAGAGTGGATTATGTGATCAAATTGACTAAAAAGAACTAAAGTTAAAGTAAGGAAAATAAGTTTTTTATAAAATATCAAAGGGCACGGCAGTGCCCAGCCAAGTTCTGGCACTACACACTTTTTACAGGAACAAACTCAGGCGATTTTCGACCCCCCTCTAACTTCAGTACCAATAAAGTCAGGAACTTCGAATTTGGAACATTTGGTAGGCTAGCCAAGCACAAGCACCATACTAAATTTCAACTCTTTAGCGTAAGTGGTTCCCGAGATATAAGACGTCAAAAATCGCGAAAACCGTAACTGACTCACTGACTCACTCACTGACAGATCATCAAAATTATAGAGCACTTCCCGACACCGCAGAAACTTGTTATTTCGCACAGCGGTAGGCCTGGTGGTGCATACGAAGGAAAAAATTTGAGGTTTTCCATTCAGGGGGCGTGGTATCCGCCCACTTTCCCAGAATTGTTATCAATTATATGGAACACTTCCGATTGCTGTAGAATGATGAAATTTGGCAGAGCGGTAGGGCTTTAAGTTTATACAAAAGAAAAAATTTAATATTTGAGGTTTTCCATTCAGGGGGCGTGGTCCTTCTTTCTCAGATTTGCAATCAATTAAATGGAGTACTTCCGATTGTTTTAAAATCATGAAATTTGGTAGAACGATAGGGCTTGTAATGCATACAAAGAAAAAAATTGAATATTTTAGGTTTTCCATTCAGGAGGCGTGGTATCCACCCACTTTCCCAGAATTGTTATCAATTATATGGAACACTTCCGATTGCTGTAGAATGATGAAATCTGGCAGAACGGTAGGGCTTTAAGTTTATAAAAAAGAAAAAAAAATTAATATTTGAGGTTTTCCATTCAGGGGGCGTGGTATCCGCCTACTTTTCTCAGAATTGCAATCATTTAAATGGAGCACTTCCGATTGTTGTAAAATGATAAAATTTGTTAGAGCGATAGGGCTTAAAATGCATACAAAGAAAAAAATAGAACATTTGAAGTTTTCCATTCAAGGGGCATGGTATCCGCCCATTTTCTCAGAATAGTTATCAAGGAGCATTTCCAATTGCTGTAGAATGATGAAATTGAGAACAGCGGTTGGGCTTGAAGTGCATAAAAAGAAACAAATTTTATATTTTAAGTTTTTCATTCAAGGGGCGTGGTATCTGCCTACTTTCTCAAAACTGCGGCCAATTAAATGGAGCACTTCCGATTGCTGTAGAATGATGAAATTTGGTAGAGCGGTAGGGCTTAAAGTGCATACAAAGAAAAAAATAGAATACTTGAGGTTTTCAATTCAGGGGGCGTGGTATCCGCCCACTTTCACAGAATTTTTATCAATTATATAAAGCACTTCTGATTGTTGTAGAATTATATTAGTAGGTATCTTACGAGGTATTACCTGACAACAAATAAATATCTTTGCAAAAAGGAGTGAGATCACAACAAAAAATATAAATGTTAAAAAAACAGCCAAGTTCTTTTATATAAAAATCTGTATATTTAACAACTCAGTTGTGAAAAGTAGTGAGATCTAAAAGTATGCCAAGATCTAACTTTATGAAGGTTTAATATCAAATATTTTAAGAAGAGTAATATTGAAACAACACCAAGTTATGAGAGAAATTTATTATTTAATGATTACTGACTAAAATTTAGGGGTTACTTGGCAAGTTTTCTTTTAATTACTCACAATTCAAAACGTTTTGAAAACTTGACAATGTGAACCCCCAAATTTTAGTCAGTAATCATTAAATAATAAATTTCTCTCATAACTTGGTGTTGTTTCAATATTACTCTTCTTAAAATATTTGATATTAAACCTTCATAAAGTGTTTTTCTTTGGTGTTTTTCTTTGGTTCGGTACTAAGTGTATTTTTGAAATTTCCACCGGAAAAAAATCTGTATTTAAATATTTGTATAGGAAAAGGCGGGTTTTCTGAGTTTGCCCCAGGTGCTCTAAGGGCTAGGAACGGCGCTGGAAAACTGAAAACATGTTAACATATTTTCATTTGTTTTTTTTTTTTTTTTTTTAAAGACAACTTTTATCATGTCCGTGAAAGGTTTACTCGTGTCTTAAAAACTGTAGCTATCACCTCAAATAATTATACAAATTTTTGAAACAAAAAAACATTTCCTTAAAAAATTGTAGGTATATTCTTTATGTATTTTCTGGTTACAGTGCAAGGTGAGAGTGAACAATTTCTAAATGAAAATTAAAAAAAAAAACACACAAAATTTCACAAGTCTAGTTTTAATAAATTAATGTTATAAGTAAAGATTTTGTATATTAATTAAGGAAACATAATTCAGATAAAACTAAATGAAAGGATTATTAAAATCGAATCGTGTACAGTGCAGTTACAAAATCAATTTTATAAGAATATATATTTACCTATAAAGGTATACATGTATTTTATTTAAATTACTATATTGTTTTATATATTTTTTTTAAATATTTTGAATTTTTCGAATTTATAAAATATTCACGCAGGCAGTTTTGTATGCTTAATAAAATTTGTTTTAAGAAAAACAAAAATCATAATTGAAATAAAAATAAAACGAAAATGCAAACATTTATTGTTAATTGCATGGGCGCAACTTTTTAGACGATTAAGTACGATATTAAAGTATTTTTAGTATAAATCAGCAAGCGAAATTCTAAATTTTACTTTTTATTATCATACTAACTCCAAAACATATTTTTTTGATAACTAAATAATATGTGAAAATGGTTTGTTTGTTTACTTGTTCGCACGAAATGTCACTTTTTTTAGTTTGTTAAGAAAAAAGGTTTAGTATGATACTAGTTAAAAATTGTTGTTTAGTATCATGGTAATACCTTAATATCAGGTTGTTTAAAATTTTACGGCATAGTCTTTTGTTTAGTGTTTTTTGTGTAAAAAAAATATATCTAACATATATGGTAAAGAGTGTTTATAAAATGTATTTTGAAAGCTTAATTTAATATAGTAGTTTTTTGTTTAATTTTGTAGGCAAAATTATTCTCTTAAACTTTCTTCTACGAACATTTTTGACAATTATTCATTCTATTTAAAAGTTATTATCGAAAAACTGTTGAAGTTTTGGGTTAAACAATTGTTTTTGAAGATTATCTCGTCCAGTGTTAACCTGAACGATTAAATATTGTTTGTTAATATATGCATTTCAAAAACGTGTGAAAATCAGTGTTGGCAACGTAAGTTACTCCGAGTAAGTTACCCATATAGTTACGCGTAACTAATTGTAATTAGTTACGTCTCATTTTCCGCGTAACTAATCTAACTTATGTAACTAATGTAACTAATATAGCTAAAAATTGCTGACTGAACATTTAAAAAAATAAACAATAACTTTTATAAGTAAACAAACATTTTTATTCAATAAAAAAAAAACAAATAACAAAAGAAAGATAATATAGAATACAGAGAATGAATGTATGTAACTCAAATACATATGTAGGTATTTATTTAGTTCAACTCGTCAAAGTCCTCAAAAGATAGATTTATGTCTTCCATTCTTAAAGTTCCATAAAGAAACATTAATTTTTTCGAGCGTTCGAAAAACAATCGATTTCTCAAGGGGGTGTGAATAACGACCATTTCGTTCTATTTCTGCGGACGATGCGGGAATTTTAAGCAATTTTAGTGCAAGCTTTGAAAGATTTGGTGCATAGAACATACCTATGTCCTTTTAAACGTTGCAGAGCAGTGTTTTGCAATTTTTATTGCAACTTTTGCATCAATCAATGATCTTGAGGTTTCAGAGCATCTTTTTGGTATGAATCCGAGATCCTCATAGGAATTGGAAACATGAATTCCGGATTGACGCTTTGTTTTATTTGTTGACTGCAACATTTTAACTCTTAAGCTTTTAAATCAGAACTTTTTAAACTTTTAAATCAGAACTTTTTCTTCGAATTTTATTAAATTGTGAACATTTTTCTGGAGAAATGTCAAAATCATAGATAAGTTACATTTGTTACATTAGTTACGTAACTAATTCAATTAGTTACATTAGTTACGCGTAACTAATTAAAATTTGTAAAACTCTCATAACTTACCAACACTGGTGAAAATGTTTCTCTTTTGAAGAACTTACTGGAAACAAAAAAAATATTATTCGGTAAATATTGGATATTTTTTCATGCTCTGTATAGCTTGGGTGTTTTTTGTTTTTACTTAGTAGGCGTGTTTTTTTTTGAAGCCCATAGGGATTTGTCGAAAAAAAACGACACCGGGACTTAACAAAGTCATCGCAGTAAACAAGCCCATGACTGTTACAAAATGTCATCACTACTCTTTCAGATTTTTGGTGAACATACAAAATAAAACTTATCAGTCTACGCCACGCCTAAAATAAAAAGAAACTCACATAGAAATTGTTTCCCTTCATAAAACAAAATTAAATAAAAACAGATCTTAATTTCAAGTCATTTATAGGAAAACAAAATAAATGAAGCGTTGAGAATGAGAAGGGGTCAAGTGACATTTTTGAAGTTTTGAGTTATAAGTTTCTGAAATCGAGAGAAACTTATAAAATATCCATAAAAAAAAATGTACAATTTTTAGTACATCAACCAATTTTATTTAAATTCATTAAAAGTTGGTGTTTTACAAAAAATTCAGCACTTGACCCCTTTATGCCAAAATGAGTTTAATTTATTTTTTATGAAAAAAGGGTCAAGTGAAAGTTGGGTTTCTTAAAATTTGGTTTTAGTCTTCTTTCTGTTATCATAAATTTCAGATAATGCCTTTTCACAAAACCAACGGTGTTCTTGGGGTACAAATTTCATCTGGTCATCGAGATTTTTAATTTTTTCAATAGAAAGTTTTTTGGTTTTCTTCTCTCTTGTAGTAAGCGCCACTTTTTATTTGTGCACACATACATACACATGGCAAATGGTAGTACAAATTTGTTTGGGCAAGATCAGATTACATTGGTGTTAGGCAAAAACGCCAAAAACAATCGGCAAAAACTCCCAAATCGATTTGGAAATATCGCCCAAAAAAAAGTAAAAAATATTGCCAAAATTTATATTTTTCGAAATCTTAAGTTGGAAATATCTCCAAATATAAAATTTGGGTGTTATTTCTTCTATTTTGGGCGATCAAACATTTTTTTTTAATTTGGGCGTTCTTTCCTAAATTTTGGGCGATATTTCCAAAGTAAAATTTCAATGATAAAATAATCTTAAAAAAAAATCGCGGCGCATAAACAGTGAGGTGCATTTGCACATCTTGCCCATATGGTTAGTTCGGCCCTGTCTATATCACTTACAACATTTATGCAAAAACCAATATTTTGCTTGGTATTTTATCTTTCGGCTTTTATTGCATAAAGGGGTTAAGTGGGCAATAATAATTAAAAATGCGTTCTCAACTCATAGAGGTGTTAAGTATCTTAACCCCTTCTTTTCTAAAAAAAACTTCAAAACAAACGTGTGGTTAACCCCTTTATCTGAAGCTAACTTTATAAGTAATAACAATAGAGACACAAGAATTAGACCAAAATTTAAGTTGTCGCTTAACACCAGTATTGGTAAAAAAAAAAACCAAAAAATCGAAAAATGTCACTTGACCCCTTCTCACTCTAGACGCTTCAAATGCAAAACAACGATCGCCATTTGTTTTTGTTTCATAAAAATTTGTTTCATTATGATGTCTTAAGTTAAGTCCCTAAACCCTAAAGACTCATTTACACTTTTTCGACAATAACTTTTTAGTAGAGGGAGCTGTCCAAATGCTTGCAAAAAAAACTACTTTACGATTTATCAGACCCCAGAAAATGACATTAACGTGATATAAATTTTGTTTAAATGGATTACAACGCAGAAACGTTTTTGGATCGATTATTGTTGTTTTAAAAACTCCAAACAGTAGATAGATAGCTACTATTTATCCTCGTAGCATATGTTTTTGCTAATTAATCTTTTTTTTTTGTTTGTTTTTGAATGGAAATTTCAACAAATAAAAATTATTCAAACATATAACAAATTATAATTTTTATATTTTAAAATTGGATGCTTTAAATGTTTAAATTATGTTGTTTTGTATATAATATGTTATGCATATCTAAATAAAATTTAATATCAATTATTAATGTATAGGTATATTTATATAATATCAATAATCGCATTTCTATTTCAATATATTATTATATAATTGTAATCTATTACTGTAAAAATTGGGAAAGAACAAATATGCAGGTATTTTATAATTATTATTCAAACAAAACGTCCAATTGCTGATTTTCAGCAAGAATAGTTACAATGAATTAACCCAGCAATAAAAATATAACAAACATAGATATGTAACTAAAATCATAAAACACAAAGTTAAATGTACATCGTATAATCAAATTAAAATATAAATCCATCTAATTTAAAAATGTTGTTAAAGCGATTATAGACAATACAAAAACAAATAAATAAAATAAATATGATATTCGACGACTAACTTTCGACGTTATCAAAAATAAATTATGCACGTAAAGTTGATTTTACAGACAAAATAACAGCTAAAAATAAGAATAATTATTTCATTTTCATATTAGTTTGTAACAGTAAAACATGACAAAAAATATTTTATTTTTATATAAACTTTCATCTCATAACCTTATGCAAAATAGCCATTATACATAATGTTTCAAACATATTTCAAGTATTTTAGTTTTTATATATTTCTCATAAATACATTTTTTTAAAAACCTCTCAAAAACAGCATTTTTAAAGGATTCAAAAATTATTTAAATGAGGATACCTTAATAGAAACATATATTATATTCATAACGGGCTAGATGCTTTTACAATAAAAAAAAGAACACTAATATTTTTTTTAACAAAGAAACCAAAGGATGGTTCAATTATTATTAGGCACTCCTTTCGAAATAGGAACAGTTTATTTATATACAAAAACCGATGTATGTTTTCTTTTATATCAACATAACAGCCAAACTAAAGAAAAAAGTAAATAAAAACAAACATTCCCAAGTCATTGTATTGGTACTATATTTTTTTTAAACTTATATTTTTAAATTATGTATGTATGTATTTTATTTTCTTAATTTTTTTTCATTTAAATATTAAAAGTGTTCCTAAATAAATTATAATTTCTTACCGATATAAATAACAAAAAAAAATAATTTATTTTGTACGAAAGCATTAAATTATTTTTTAATACAAGAATTTTCTGGTTAAGGACATTATTTAATTTTTATTCAACAAAAAGTTAAATATGGAAAAAACATTCACTTTGGTTTGATTATATAGACATATGTATTAAAGAAAAACACTGTATAAAATAATAATTTATATGCACATGAGCAAAACAATAAATTTACTCAAGTATCTAAAGAAAATACATCTTTGAAATTAGTTTATAAAAAAAATAAAATAAGAGATTAAAATAAACTTAATACAAAAATTATCAATATATTTGGTTGATCTTATTTAATATAAATAGTGATTGCTTATAAAATATTCGCTGTATTGATTATTTTTTTCGCTTCTCTTCGTTTTGTTTTGTGCAAAAAAATAGTGCAGTCAACAACACACAGAAACAGTAGGTTCAGTATTTTGTTAGGAGTAAGAATTGCATTATTTTTGTTTAAGGAAATTCAGAATTTCCTTGAGCATTATATAATGTTTTTTTTAAATAATTAATTGTCAGCAGCCACATTATCCATATTTAGTTTTAAGAAAATTAATATTGAAAAATACATACAGAACTTGTTGTGAAAGGAATCAATCAATTCAATGCAATATGTATGAGTAGGTATACAAGTATGATAAAAAGTATGTCAAAAACAAAAATCGTTTGAAATTCGTTTCATGAAATATATTTACAATAATTACACACACATTTAAACAGTAACTAAAAGCAATTTGTAGATACAATAAGACTAAAACCAATTTTGATATGTTTTCTGCATTTAATATCGGTTTTTATCGGTTTCTGAGTTAATATTTATGTTTTCAAGAGGATAAATTCGAATTGACTTTTTGCTTATATTTTATGACTAACAACTTTTTCTACTTTGTGAAATGAGAATTTAATAATACAAAAATTTATTAAATATCGAAGTGAGTTCTGTTCCAAATTACATAAAAAAACTGCTTTCTAAATTGCAATCCAGTATTTTTTGTACTTATGAGTACGACAAATAAAAAAAAAAATAAACTTGGTGCCAAGGCAAGCACTAAAAATAGATGATTTCATTTCAATGTGATTTCTACACACATTCTTTGAGGTTATCGTCATTCTTTCTCCACCCGTCAATCGTCATCGTTCTCGTCAAAGTGATTCAGTTCGTTTTTCTACTTAACCTATGTTACTTGCTATATGATTTGTAACTATGTATATACAAAAAAAACAAATATAGTATAATAGTCTAATCCTATGTGGGTTCCCGACTTATTTTGCATTTTTCATTTCGAATAAAAATAAAAATTTTAAATTTTTTGTTTCACAACTCCCGTATTTGTCGGGGCAGGTATAAAAAAGGCAACGGTTTGAGAATCCAAGTAATTCAACACAGTTAATTCCACTGTGTGTACTGTGCTATATTGTGCTATATTTCCTACTTAACTAGTAACATTGAAGACTCATGGGAGAGATTGATCTCTTTTATCCCGCTCCACCCCTCAATACACGCAATTTATTCCGTGGTGGCAACATATTATTAGCATAGCAACATTTGTTTTCGTAAAAATATATAAGGGTCAAGCGGTCAAGACGACATGTGTTTTTATCATTTTTTCAAGTTTCCAGAAAAATGGCAGAAGGGGAAATGTGGGTAATTTTCTTAAAATTAATTTATAATCTTGACAAAAAAATGTTTAGTATGTTCGAGAATGGGGTGTGTGAGGTAGGTAAGTGGGTGTGGTTAGTATAAACAAATACAAATTAATTGGTTTTAACGTTGTAAAGGTAAAACTCGGCTGAACATCATCCGATTCGCGTGGGGATTTTACGTTGGATTCGTACTGAACCACACTACGGAGCCGAAAATTGTAAATTTCGGAAAACGTGAAAATCAGAAATCGCATATTTTCAGTGGTGCATGGTGGCGGAATCTAAAAATTACACATTCTATTGTAAAAGAAGGAGTACATTTTGTTTTTTACATTATAAATTTCAAACTGTGAATTCGCTTATTCCAATAAAAGATTTGAAAATTCAAATTGCAGCTCTCCTGAAAAGTATTAAACATCGACTTATAAGCGGGCATTATTTATATCATATTTATGTAACATTGAGATACATTTGTATGTGTATATTTTATAATCGTATATGTACATATTATATCAAAATATAATTTTTATTTTTATTTTATATGTATATACTTATTTGATTCCTCCAGGAAAAATTCATAGCGGTGGTTTATTTCGGATATATAACGCTATGGTTATACAGTGGAATTATTTGAAGCAATGTTAATTTCAATGGCAATTTATTGCCTGGGTAGAAGAACAGTCCTTCGCTTTAACCATAACACACGAGCTTCTACTGCCAAAGCGTCTCTATTGGCAATATTGAAGGCAATGATAATGAACCAATAATATAATATAATTCAATACAATACAACACAATACAATACAAAATATTATAATATAATAAAATATAATAAAATATAATTAAAAATAATATAATATAATATAATATAATATAATATAATATAATATAATATAATATAATATAATATAATATAATATAATATAATATAATATAATATAATATAATATAATATAATATAATATAATATAATATAATATAATATAATATAATATAATATAATATAATATAATATAATATAATATAATATAATATAATATAATATAATATAATATAATATAATATAATATAATATAATATAATATAATATAATATAATATAATAAATATAATATAATATAATATAATATAATATAATATAATATAATATAATATAATATAATATAATATAATATAATATAATGTAATATAATATAATATAATATAATATAATATAATATAATATAATATAATATAATATAATATAATATAATATAATATAATATAATATAATATAATATAATATAATATAATATAATATAATATAATATAATATAATATAATATAATATAATATAATATAATATAATATAATATAATATAATATAATATAATATAATATAATATAATATAATATAATATAATAT